>VWZI01008517.1:17808-50696 GCA_013396835.1 Psilopogon haemacephalus | reverse complement strand
AACACCTCCTCCTCTCTTTCCCTGCCTATCTTTCCTAAAGAGCTTATACCCATCTACCCCTACATTCCACTCGTGGGAATCATCCCACCAAGTGTTAGTAATAGCCACTATGTCATGGCATCCCTGCAGCACTGTGGCCCTTAGTTCATCCTGTTTGTTGCCCAAGCTCTGTGCGTTTGCATAGAGGCACTTCAGCTAGGCTGGCTCTGTCCTCCTGGTGTGCCAGTTCCCCTTGATTTCCTCAGGTTGTTCTGGTACATCATCCCTGGCTTGCCTCAGGGCAGCAAGGTCAGGGCACCCATTAGCTCTCAGTCCCTCTGCCTCTGGTGAGCTGCCCCACTGTTTGTCACCAGCCACCAGGAGACTGTTAACCCCTTCCCCCTTCAAGTCTAGTTTAAAGCCCTCTCAATGAGCCCTGCCAATTCCTGCCCCAGATCCTTTTCTCACTCTGGGACCAGTGTCTCCCATTAGTTATTTGCAGCTCTGGTGTCTTGGAAACTGAGCCATAATTGTAGAATCCAAACCCCTGTTGATGACACCAGCCCCAGAGCCATGAATTGATCTGTTGTCTCTTACCAAATGTTCCCTCATTCATTGATGATGTTAGAGGGATAGAGGAGAACACAACCTGAGCTCCTGATCCCTTTAGCTGTTGCCCTAAGGTCCTGAAGTCTCTTTTAATTGATTGTGAGCCTCTCATTCCTGCATCGTCACTACCTACTTGAAAGACCAGAAGTGGGTAGTAGTCTGAAGGTCTCACAAGTTTGGGAATTTTATTTACAATGTCCCTTACCTGGGCACCAGGGAGGCAGCAGACCTCTCTATGAAGTGGATTCGATCTGCATATTGGGCCCTCTGCTTCCTTCAGTACAGAGCTTCCTATAACAATGACCCTTCAAGGCTTCTTCTCAGAATGCATTTTGATGGTTGGCCTGAGGCAACCTGGTTTTTGGTGCAGTTTTTGGGCTTTTTTGTGTCCTCATCTTTGCTGATGATCTGTTCTTCCTGCAGAGCCTCATACATATTCTGCAAGTTTACTGCTGGCAGTGTGCTTCTTAAACAGCAACTTGCTTGGTTTACTTTTGTTCTTTTGGGTGGAGACCTGTTCCCATTCACCCTGCTCCTGTGGGCTACTGCATGGAGGCTGAGAGACTTGCTTTTGGCAGGAAATCAGGCCCCCTTCTCCACTAGGAGCTAACCCTATTTCAGGTTCTATAGAACGTAGGTTATGAAAACAGTGGATTTCGCTTTTGCAGGTTCTTATCGTTCTTAGTCTTTCCACCTCTTCTTTTAGTTCAGCTACCATGTTCATCAGATCACTAATCTGCTCACACCTATCCCAGATGTTGTCCCTGCCATCCTTCCTATCAAGTGCCAGGGTCCAGCACTCACTGCAAACAGCTGTCTGAAAGTCTGCATGCTTGTGTATGGCCTCTGTTCTACTAGCCTTTGTCTGAGCCTGCTTCATGCCATCCTTTATCTGAGTTCCCATCTCCATCTTAGCTGGCACAAGGAGTTTGCCCTACTTCTGCTGGGTGGAGACCATGAGGCTTAACTGTTATGGTGATGTGGTTTATAGGTTATGAGTAGGTTAGTTTATGGGGTTTTGGTTTTGGGGTGTTTTTGTTGTTGTTGTTGTGTTTTTTCCCTCCCCACCCGTCATGCACTACTTGCCGCATTCCAGTGAGCAGGCTACCTCTCCCACTCGGTGATGACACGCTGGAATGAGTGTCTCGCGCTAATGGGCTGTTTAAATTCCATGCGGTCCCCTGCCAACACCCCCCAGCTACGTCTCTTTCTGAGCATTCATGCTGAGGACAGCCCTCCCTGGTCCTGCCCTTTCCCTAGCGGTCCTCTACCCACAGAAAGCCCCCAAGGAAACCCAGAAAGCCTGAGCAAATCGAAAGTGCAGTTCAGCTGACCATTACTGAGGCTCTCCCATTCACTGATCACACGCTGGAATGGACTAGATGATCTTTAATGTTACTTTCTGACCCGAACCACTATGATTCTATAAGAAAAATTGAAATTGTGAAGCTCAGGATGAGGAAAAAACAGGTGATCAGGGTATCTTTTTGTGTTGATAATCAATGAGTGCACTTCAGGAAGGGCAGGAAACTAATCTTCAAAATTGGAAGCATTTTTAGATGGTTACAAACAGAGAAAAGTCTATTATTTGCTGATGAGGATGTTGCCTTAAGGGATGATCAGCAGAGTGGCTCTGCAAAGGACTGAGCATGTTGAGAAGTGAAAGCAGAAAAGACACAAAGGACACCACAAGAGACTCAGAAGCTATAAGGCCAGTCCTGATTGAAGACTGGGATCCAGAAACAGGAAATAAAATTAACTGAGGATCAAGTGGACATGAAGAGGAAAAATCAAGGCTGAAATGAGCACAAGGCCCATTGCTATGCTCCAGAGTGGCATCAAGGCATCTTCTGCTTCAGAAAGCTGTCCTTCATTTAATGCTGCTGTTGTTGTAGCATTCCAGTTAGGTGGCAGCAGACAGGCATGCTTCCATATGCAATGAAATAGGAGAGTATGAGACCTTCTTGGGAATTTTTTAATATCCTCAGATTTTCATGTACTTTTTTTTTTTTCCTTTCCATTAGAGATCCTCCCAACTTATTTATTTATTTATTTATTTATTTATTTATTTATTTCTTCTCACTACTATTTTGGAATTTCAGTGGTTTTGTTTTTCAGTTGTNCAGTACAGACTTGTTATTTTTGAGTGCTTAGAAAATAGATGTTCTTCTATCTTGTGCAGGTTTGGGAGTTACCACCCCCTCTTATGGAAAGATACTCAGATAGCTCAGACAAGCAACCTCCGCTGTGAGTAAAAAAAACCCACAGGCTATCTTAAAGTTTGGGTTTTTTTTAATTTTTTGTGGGGTTTTCACAGTTTGTACACATTGAATGAGACACAATGAAAAAGAGTAAGCAAAATCTCAGAGAAGATCAGTGATAGCAGTACGCCTGTCTTCATCATGGATTTTCCTTCTGAAAATATACACCTAACAAGACAGGATAAATATTTTTTATATAAACATATTGATTACAAAACTCATGGAAGAAATAGTTGTCCATAATTCTCAGTGAGAATTTAAGCAAAATATTTCCACTTCCTGGGCTCTCACAGTCAGATGAACTGTATGTGCAGGAAAAATAATGGGAGATGTAACATTTATGAACTACTATTAACTGACTTATAAATATCTTCACATTGAAATGTCTCACAAAACTTTTACTGCCACATTTGGATGAATTCAGCTCACATTTAAATTCAGTTCCCTACAGGGAAACAGTGTCAGTGTTTTTAGACTCTTAGAATTAAGGCATTTTAAAAGCAGTTTCTCTTCTCTTAGATGTTCATATTACAGTAGATCAATTTTTGGGATCCTCTCCAAATGCAGCTTTACTGCATCTAAACAGGCATCTCAAGGAAAACAGTAACATCAAGTATGATTACATCTGATAGCATAATTTCAAAGAATTGCCACTGAAGTTGGTGCTTGAGTTTGCTTTTTTTCTTATACTTTAACATATTTTTGAATGCTGTAATTGTGTCATTATCTGGAGAACACTTTTATCCAATCTTAAAGGTAAGAAATAAAAGTGATCTGTTAGCACTTCCAGATTGTCTTTCTGCCTGACTTGAGACTATCTCCAGCCTTCTGTACTTTAAAAAATCTTAGATAATTATATATCTTATGACTTTCTTCAGAAACAGGCTCAATGCCTGCCATAACTGATCTATTTTGCCACCAGCAATTATTTTTAGTGAAGTACTTTTGAGTAAAACAAAAGCAACCAAAAAATCATACATTTTGTTGAATCTTTATGTTCTTTATTAACTGGATTTGCTACCTCCATGTTAATTTCCAAACGATCTTTGCCCATCTACAGTGCTATTTCATATTTTTGCTAATAAAGCATGGGCATTTTCCATGAGTTGCTTAGAAGATCCAATTCAGATAAGGCTGTTTTGAGGGAAAATAACTTACTTTAACATTTCTGACAAACTCATTCTTACTTGCATTAAAAACATGACAGACCCGTTGCTGGCAAATATGTCAGATTTCTTAATATGGATTGACAGCATAGCACTAAAATCTGGACAATTCTGCTACTTTAGCACTGTGCTGTCTCTAAAGAAGTCTCACAGAGAGAAACGAGTGTTAATGAAGGCTCTGCATACTTGTCAATATTTCTTCAAAGAGGACTCACCTAGTTTGAAACAAAATTAAATATGCAAGCACTCTTCACTCTTGTTCACGCCATGATATTCTGCAAGTCAGAAAAACTATCCAAACCTTAGTCAGCTCTATATACGCTATCTATCATCACACACATCACATTTGGAAAAAAGGGGAGGTATCCCAGGAAGAATTTAAGGATGTTGCTAGGTCTTGTAGGAAAAACATTAGAGAAGCAAAAGCCCATTCAGAACTTAGAATTGCCACTGCTGTAAAGGAGAATAAAACATGTTAATCGGCACTAGTCAGGCCACACCTGACTTGGAAACCGAGCCATAATTGTAGAATCCAAACCCCTGTTGATGACACCAGCCCCGGAGCCATGAATTGAGCTGTTGGCTCTTACCAAACATTCCCTCATTCATCGCTGATGTTAGAGGGATAGAGAAGAACACAACCTGAGCTTCTGATCCCTTTAGTTGTTGCCCTAAGGTCCTGAAGTCTCTTTTAATTAGTTGTGAGCTTCTCATTCCTGCATTGTCACTACCTACTTGAAAGACTAGAAGTGGGTAGTAGTCTGAAGGTCTCACAAGTTTGGGAATTTTATTTACAATGTCTCTTACCCGGGCACCAGAGAGGCAGCAGACCTCTCTATGAAGTGGATTCGATCTGCATATTGGGCCCTCTGCTTCCTTCAGTACAGAGTCTTCTATAACAATGACCCTTCGAATCTTCTTTTCAGAATGGGTTTTGATCATTGGTCTAAAGCAATCTGTCTTGGGCACAGTTTCTGGGCTTTTTCTGTCCTCATACTTACTGATTATCTGTTCTTCCTGCAGAGCCTCATACCTGTTCTGCAATTTCACTGCTGGCAGTGTGCTTCTTAAAGTAGCAGCTTGACTTGTTTACTTTTGTTCTTTTGGGTGGAGACCTATTCCCATTCACCCTGCTCCTGTGGGCTACTGCACAGAGGCTGAGTGACTTATTGTTAGGAGGAAGTCAGAAGTCAGGCCCCCTTCTCCACTAGGAGTTAGCCCTATTTCAGGTTCTGTAGAAAGTAGGTTATGAAGAAAGTCAATTTCCCTTTCACCGTCTCTTATAGTTCTTAGTCTCTCTAGCTCTTCTTTTAGTTCAGCTTCCATGTTCATCAGGTCACTGATCTGCTCACACCTAACATAGGTGTGATATGGGGATATGAAAGAATAGAGGAGCACATAGAATAGAATATTATGATTAGTTGTATACCTACACTGAGAACACAGAAACAGAATAGATGACTACGAAAGCATAGAGATAGATGACTAACAGGATACGCTGTACTCTTGCAAGGAACAGCACGAAAGCACTCCAAGGTTATCTTAAAGAACAGAGCAAGGATTATAGTGTCGTCTAGGAGAAGAAACAGTGGAAGAAACAGTGACTGGTACCCATCATCAGTGAGGGAGGGTAGATGTCCACCAAGGACACACGTAGGCTTAGGTTGATAAGGATGTTGCAAGCTGTACAATTACCAAAATTCCAGGCAGAAGGTGAGAAGGACATCATGATTAAGACTATGGCCTTCCTCCTGAAGACCACCTCCCACATTTTGGGGACCTCTGCCCATGATTCCTGAGGAGCACTACGCAGGCGCAGAGGACTGATAAGCTAATTAAGATATGAAGCAAGAGTAGGCGGGTTTCAGTGATAAGAATGTATAGGCGTTATGAATATGTATGGCTTCAGTGTATAAATTCAGATGGCTTGCTCCCTTGGGTATGCAAGCTTTGGAGGAAGGATCCCCCGTGCATCTTGCGCAATTAACATACCTACTTTATAACTTTCTAGTTATAGAGTCCTTTTCTGTACGTCAGGTGTTGTTCCTACTGTCCTTCATATCAAGTGACGGGCTCCAGCACTCACTGCAGCCGGCTGCCTGAACGTCTGCATGCCTGTGTATGTCTCTGAGTGCCCACTGTTTTTCTACTAGCCTTTGTCTGAGCCTGCTTCATTTTATCCTTTGTCTGAGTTCCCATCTCCATCTTAGGTGGCACCAGGAGTTTGCCCTTCTTACCTGCTATGGTGATGTTGTTTATAGGTTATGAGAGGATTAGTTTTGGGGGGTAGGGAGGGTGCTTTTGTTTTTGGGGTTTTTTTTCCTCCTTCTCCCCACCCTTCACGCGCTAATTGCGGTGTTCAGTGAGAAGGCTGGCTCTCCGTCTCACTGATCATGCGAGAATGTATGATCTCATGCTAATGGGCCATTTAAATTCCACGTGGTCCCTTGGCAACACCCCCCAGCTACGTCAACTTTCTGAGCAGGTGTGCTGAGGACATCCCTTGCCGGTCTTGCCCCTTCCCTGAGGTTCCTCTACCCACAGAAAGCCCCCAAGGAAACTCGGAATGCCTGAGCAAACCAAATGGAAAGCACAGCTCAGCTGGCCATTGCTGAGGCTCTCCCACTTGCTGGTCATGCAGGAGTCTCTCTCCTTCCATAGGTCCCCTTCAGTCATTGGAAGGCTGCTATTAGGTCTCCATGGAACCTTCTCTTCTCCAGGCTGAACAACCCCAGGTCCCTCAGCCTGTCTTTGTAGCAGAGGTGCTCCAATCATTTCATGGCCCTCCCCTGGGCCTGCTCCATCAGGTCCATGTCCTTCCTGTATTGACGGATCTAGAGGGGGACACAGTACTCCAAGTGTGGTCTCACCAGAGCAGAGTGAAGTGGAAGAATCACCACACTCAATCTGCTGGTAGTGCATATTTGATGCAGCCCAGAATGTGATTTGCTTTCTCATCCATCAGCACCCCCAAGTCTTTTTTCACAGGACTGCTTTCTATCACCTAATCCCCCAGTCTGTACTAATGGTGAGGATTGTTCCAGCCCAGATGCAGAACACTGCACTTGCTCTTGTTGAACCTCATGAGGTCACCTGGGCTCACTACTCCACCTTGTCCAGGTCCCTGTGCATGACATCCTGCCCCTCTGGTGTATCAATAGCACCACTTAGCTTGGTGTCATCTGCAAACTTGCTGATGGTGCACTTGATCCTACTGTCTACATCATTGATAAATATATTAAACAGCACAGTACAGACCCCTGAGGGACACCACTTGTCACTGCTCTCCATCTGGAAATCATCCAGCTAATTCTTTATCCACAGAACATTCCACCCATCAGATCTGTATATCTCCAACTTTGGAAAGTAGAATGGTGTTAGGGACTCTGTCAAAGGCTTTGCAGAAGTCCAGAGAGATCACATCCATAGGTTGTCCCTTATCCACTGACCTAGTGTTATGAATTATGCAGAATTAATAATCTATATTACTTTTAAAGCTTGCTTTCCTTTATTTGGAAGGAACAAGTCTGGGCAAGTCTTGGAGCCTCAAAGTGGGTGTCTCCAAGTCTTTTGTCTTCTCCCTGTGCTCTGCTTCCTCCACCCCCAGCAGAGGGAAGGGGACCATGGGATCATGCCTGGGCAAGCCAGGACATGTATCTTGCACAACACATAGTCACTTTATGATAGAAAAATACTAGATTGGTCAGCCAATATTTATCCCTAGTAAAGCCATGCTGGCTGTCTTGAATCAGCTCCCTGTCCCCCGTGTGCCTCAAGATGAATGATATTCCCAGGCTCAGAGGTGATGTTGATAGGTCTCTGACTAACTGTGCTAACTTCCCCAGACACTCAACCTTAACTTTAATATGAAATCAGATATTGTCTTAGCTGTAGATACCCATATTTAAGTGTCTTTGTTTCCAGGGTAAATGCCAGTCCTCTGTTGCAGACAACTGAGATTTAGTGTCTGAATGTTGTTGATTTGACATCTCAAGGCAGAGGCAGGGGACAGGATTTAAAGCACTTTCTTTCTGAGGAATGTATAGGGTCAAGGATTTTTTTTTCTGTGTGTCTTTGGGGTTTTTGTTGTTGTTGTTGCTTTGGGTTTGTTGTTGTTGTTGGATTTACTTCATGAACCTCATAGCCACAATATTGCTCAAACACTAAAAAATATCTACCATGGTTTTAGACCACTAGCTTGTAATTTTCAAACGGCCTAATTCAGTTGCTCCTAAGTAGACATCTAGGGACATTTAAGAACTTCATGGCACTGTGCACATGTCTGGTGACTGTTCAGAATAGATGTCTAAAGAAACCTCTACATGTATCATTCTCTTGCTAGAGTACTAGGTTTCAAGCAATGGAAAGACTGCACTTTGCATTCTGGGAAAAGAGGAAACCGTTTCCTGCCAACATATTTCAGGTATGATAACTATGTATCTACAGAACTGCTAAAAAAATCTAATTAGACTTTGGTACAATTTTTAAACTATAAGGGTGTTTTGAACATTAGGAAGAAGTAAAAAATTATACGCTTAGGCTGATATTACTAAGCTGTGTGTCACTGTGTATTTAGGTAATTTCTACTTACATTGCAATAGGTTACTCATTACTTTGTTCTGCTTTAGCTGCTAGCACATCTACAACAATAGGCTTCAGTCTTTCCTGATCTATAGTAATTCATATTGTCTTGCTGAAGTATTTGCTGGCAATGTGGTTGACCTCAATGTACCAGGACATTTGAATGACTCATTTTAGTGGCTTTGAAATAATATCTACTACTTTAATTACTTATTGTGAGAGTAAAAGAGGAGCTTAAGAAATGTGTGTCAGTAAGCTCTTAAGCCAAGAAGATATTTAATAGTTTTAAATGCTCTGAATTGTTGTTACAGTTTTACCTCTCCTGTTACTTCAGAAAGGATGATTTCCTTCAAAGAAGACAGTGCAAACCAAAAGAAGCACAGAGTTGCAACATGAATTTATTTAAATCAATAGAGTTTTGAGGTATATAAGGGAAAAACCATTTCAACTCTGATTTTTAGCAAGAGGACTATAAAATGAATCATTGCACATTTCTGGATCTGACTGCTTTGCAATGAATTTAGCTTTGGGGATGCCTGAAGGTCTTTTACCTTTCACAGGCTATACTGCTCCCATTGTTATACATGGAAATTAAATATATTTAGTGAAGTAGAAAAAATGACAAGAATTGTGTCAAAACTGATTTGTTTAAAATGCTTAAAAACTGAAGTTTTGAGACACTTGCTTTCACTTGAGAGATTGTGCATAACTTAAGACACAAGAAACATAACTTTTAGGTAGCTTAATTAAATATGTTGTGTTTAATCTAATATATAAAATACATTCTAAAGAGTTTATATACATATTCTAAACCCAATTCTAACTAAATAATTCATTGAACAGAACCTGTTTATCTTTTATTCAACTGGATCTTTAGCAGTTACAAACATTTGGAATTCAGAAAAAGGGCTTGTATTTTGTACATGTGTGGATATATATGTTAAGTTGGATGGATTATGTGCCAATTACAGTATAATAAAGGTAGCAGAAACCTCGCAATAGTAAATTTACTGTCTTCACATGTTTTCTAGTCAATGACAACCTATTCATGTGAAGTGCAGATTTCCACTGGAAACAGAAATAGGCAATGTAGAGTTTGCCTATGTGTTGTAATACTGATCAATTATGTTTGTGATTATTAATAGTAATATTGATAATATTAACATTAAATCTCACCAGAAAACTTGTTTAAAAATTTTTAATGCATGGTTGTAGGTGTTTACACACAGGGAATGAGCAATTTAAACAGTTAAGGAAAGTTAGCAATATACTATTACAAAATTAATATTTAATGTTAACTATCAATATTTAAATTGGTATGAATATAAAATATTATTTATTAATATTTTTAAATTGGTAAAATCCCTTAAGATTCATTTGGCTTTTCAGTTGACAATAAGTAGTTGCACAGAGGGTATTTATAAACACAGAATTAAACAGTTTAAACAATCAGAACTTGGAAAATAGGAATGTGAAAACAGGAAAAAATTCTAACTACTCTTACAGAGCCTTAGCATTAACTCCAGCATAGGTACTGTAGTGGTTTAAGCAGTTACCTGCCCCCCCACCTTTTGAAATAAACCCCGGCTAGGACTCAGAACACTGGAAGTTGATAAACGAAGCTTTATATTTACAGCAATGCACAATATACAAGCAAATATTTACAAGATATAACAGATATTTACAGATATAAACAACGAAAAGGTAATACAGAAACACCACACCCCTTCCAGAGGCCCAAATCCCCAAGAGGGGTAACCAACCATCCCCTACCACCTTTCCCCCCTTCCCCAGTCTTATCTCACCTCCTGTTGATGCTGAAGATAAGCTGAGGTAGATCGGCCAGAGGGATTAGTAGCAGGAAAGTAGTTAGTAGAATTACTAAGAATTAGCTACCAACGCAAAGAGACAAAGGAGACCATGCAAAGAGCAGCTGCAGCCAGAGCGGTCAGAAACAGTCTGATGTCTAATGTTTTGGGTACAATACTTAAAACCTTTTTTTTTTTTTCTTTCTCAGTAAAGGTCTGGGTGAAGTGACATACTTTGCTTACCTCTCTCAGCCAATAGTCTAATTTCTCACTGAAATCCTCCAATTAGCTCAAACCAGCACAGTACTCATGATGTGTTCATCCCTGAGTAAGTTTCCTATACAAAGATGCTTCCAAAAACTGTGATTATGATCCCCAGGGTAAAAATACAAAATACATTCCAGGCGGAGGGAAGAAGAGAAGAACTAAGTTGCTGCAAGCTGCAAACACGTGGCCTTTGTGAATGTTGCTTTCTGCAGGAAGGACACAGCTAAATAATCTGCTAGTGGGCCTCAGAATGGCTGGAGAAATGTGATGAGAAAAATGCATTTTCAAATCATTCCCCCATTAAATACACCTTTTGAAACTCAAAATTGCAAATAGGCACATGCATCACTTGTTATGCCAATGAAATCTAAGTTTTGTGCCTCATGTGGCTACACCAGCATGTGGAGGGGCTGCACAAATCATCTGACTTATGCCATTGGCTGCTAGCCCTCAGAGCAGCTTTGCTGAAGCCAATCCCCATTGTATAGTCTGCTCATCAAGTCAGCTCCTGGACCCTGACACAAGAGGAGGACAGCAGTGGCCAAAACCAGTCTGGCAGGATTTCTGCCCTTCCAGGACATTTACAAACATTAATTTGATCTAGAAAGAGATCCTTGCAGTCAGTATGCTTCTTGCCCTCTAGGGGGACTCGAGAGGCTACTTTCTGCTGAAGCATAAAGCACAATCAGTTACAATTACAGAACCAAATCAGAACTTTCATTACAAAGAGACTTTCTAGAATATTTACTCACAAACTAGTGTCTCTGGATTTCCGGGGCATCGTTATAGCTTCAGACAGTGTCCAAAACACTTGGAGGGGCGCTGTTGGTAGTATGATACCCGCTGAAGGCTTTTGGAGTTTCCCCAGGACTCTTCTTGCAGGGTGCTGGGGTTTTGCTCAGTTTCCGACCTGGTCTTGATCCTTTTTTGGGCAGACTGTGCCCTTTTCAGAGGTCCAGACCTCCCATGAAGGTTTGCAGGTGTGCAGACAAACATGATGTCTTGCTGGTGGCTAAGCAAGCTCTCCAGCTAAGAGTAGCTTTTTTGCTAGGCTAGGCTGGCTGTAGGTTTTGGCCAGCTTTTGGCAATAATTCTTGCCTACTATGTGGAGGCACTTAATGCCTCTCCTGGTAAACTCAGGAAAACAACAAAATTTCCAGGTGGACAAGCTTGAAGTCTCAAAGCTTGTTACACAACAAAGCTGATCTGTGGCATGGCAGTAGCATGGCAGTAGAATGGCAAAGCAAAGCAAAATGAGGCAAGACAGAGTACAATGAAGCAGAGCAGAGCATGTTGTTTTCCAGGTTCATTCCTAGTTATCTGTTGCCTGAGTCTCATGGCTGCATTTGGCCACAGAGATTAGCCAATCAGAAGGGCACTTTGCCAAACTAACCGTATGAGGTGAAGCCAGGGGCTTGCTTCACCCTTACTTGAGAAAACATGGGCCAAGTGTATGTACCTGGCTTGCTGCAGGAGCAGAACCAATCTGGGCAAGCCCTAGAGGCTCAGACTGGATGTCTCCAGGCCTTTGTCTTCTTTCTGTGCTGCTCCCTGCTTCAGCAGGGGTTTATGGGATCATGCCTAGACAAGCCAGGACAGTATATTATTTTACTCCATATTTACTGTTGTAGCACTTATTGACTAGTGTTTACTCTTTACTCTTTCTGTTCCATATTCCACTTTTGAAGTACAATTGTTCAGAATTTTGTAAAAGTTCCTAGAATGGGCTTTCCAAAATTGTATGTGATTATTGAAGTCAATGAAGGTAGATTAAATGATGCTTCATGATATCCTGTCATTATGGATAGAGTCTAAAACACTAAAAAACCACTAAAAATAAACCCTTTTCAAATATAATTTTTTTTTCCCTATGTGGCTTGTCCTTGGAAACCAGCCAAACACCCAGACAACTACTTATTCACTCACTCCCTCTCCTTAGTGATGGAAGGAAAGATGATAAAACTCATGGGTTGAGATAACAGGGAGATTGATTACAAACTGTAATTGCAGGCAAAATAGACTTTACTTGGGGAAAATTAATTATTTATTACTGACTAAAATATATTTGGGTACCGATAAACAAAGGCAAGCATCAAAATACCATCTTTACTTCCCCCTTTCCAAGGTTCGACTTTTTTATCACAGAGATGCAGGGGTGACAGGGGTGTTACTGTCAACATACAGTAGTTACTGTTTGCTGCCTCTTGCCTCATGCTTCTCCACTGCTCTGCCCGTGTATGTCATGAGCTACAGTTTCTTCAGGAATATCTGCTTCACTATGGTCCTCTGCAGGCTGCAGTGGGACAACCTGCCCCGCTATAGTCTTCAAGGAATAACTTTTCCAGTGCCTCGAGCATTTACTCCTCCTATGACTTTAATATTTCCTCTGTTGTTTCTCACTCTTTTTGTTCTTTCTTCTTCTGTCAATCCAGCATTGTTTAAATGCTTCTCCCCAGAGGTAAAACCAGCTTGGTTGCAGGGCTCAGATAGGCCCTGTAGTTGAGTCAACTGGAAACAGCCTCAGTCACCCCTCACAAAGGGCACCGCATAGGCGCCCCCTAGCAACATCTGAGCACATAAATCAAATACATTTCTAGAACTTAGATGTAATCTGATGGACACCAGAGAACTTGTAAAGGTTTTTAGCTTTCTAGTGAAACATGCATTTCTTGAACTTTGTCAAGGAAGATGTAAACTAGTTATTTATTTTGAAGGAAATAAACAAAAAGTGCTGCCTGTGTTTCCAACTATCTAAGCATAAATTTCCACCATCTTGAGTTGCAATTTGCATTTTACCTTCCTCCACAGAATCCACCCAGGCCAGGAGGAAGACACAGTAACTTATCTATATATTTCCCTCAGTGACCTTATGAACTACTTCTAGGGAACGTCTTTTGGACTTGACATGAAATATGACATGTAATAACACTAATTCTGAAAAACTCTTTGATCTGGGCAAACTGATGAAATGTTTCAGAATCCTGTACAGACCAGTCACTATGATGTAACCATACCTTTACAAAATGTTCAGACAATTGAGAAGTGAATGGAAACAAGACCTTAAAAGCAATGCTTGTTGAATTTTAAAACAATAATTAGAGCGGGAGAAGTACACTAATTAGCATAATCATACATGGAAATAACAGCCAACAGGACCTGTAAATTAGAAACCTGATTGTGTGAATGATGCTCATTACCTACTTGTAAATCAATACTTCCCTAAGAAAGATTATTTGTGAAAGAAGCCATTCTGTGGACACATGACTGAAGGCTTCATGAAACTCCAGGAAATTTCACACTACAGAAGAGATCTGATAAGAACGTAGATAGTGTTGTTATGTGGGGATTCTGATAGTGTTTTAAAGCACTTTTACTGCTTGGATACCTATCTATTTCTGACATTTACTTTAACAAAGATAGTGATGTGTTAGGTAGTGTAATGCTATTGAGATCACGTTGTTGTGCAGTCGGTTTTCAATGGAAGAGTACTATCACTTTTTAATTTTCTCTTGTCAGACAGAATTCAGCCTTTAGCAACCAGAAACAAATCTGACACAATAGTAATCACAAAAGATCCAAATCTGAAGTCCAGATTTAAAGCAAATAGTTCTCTTTTAATTACATTGTAATGATCCTATTGTATATTAATTGATATTCATAAACGTATTTAGGTCTCATATATCTCTACACTGACTACCAAGAAACATCCCAAACTGACCAAATTGTGATCATTACCTACTTTGGTTTAGCTTTTTCTGAACTTTATGCAACTATGCATTGTAACACACAAGATAAATTTCCTTAACCAAAATCAGTGACAAGAGTAACAAATATATATTAGGCATATAACTAATTCTTCTTGATCGCTGTGGTGGTTTGGCAGTTACCTGCCCCCCCACACTTTGAAATAACCCAGGCTAGAACTCAGTCAGCTTCAAGTTAATAAATGACGCTTTATATTTATAGCTTTGCACAATATACAAGCAGATATTTACAATATCTAAAAGCAGATATTTACAGATATATACAGTAAAAAGGTAATACAGGAACACCACACCTCTTCCAGAGGTCAAAGTCGTGAAGAGGGGTTTTCAACCACCCTACCACCTTCCCCCCTTCCCAGTCTTATCTCATCATCTATTTTGTGGACCAGATGACTGAAGGTAGATCAGCCAGGGGAATTAGCAGCAGGAAAGTAGTTAGTGAAATTATTCAACTAAGAAAGCAGGAAGACAGACATACAGCAGCAGCCATGGCTCCAAGTGGTCTGACTTATCTATGTTTGGGTTACAACTCTTAAAGACCTTTTTTTTTTTTTCTTTTTTTTCAGAAAACCTATGAGTGAAGAAGCATGATCAGTATTTTCCTTTCTCAGCCTATAGTCTAATTTCTCATTGAAGTCCTCCAGTTAGTTCAAACCACCACAATCACAGAATAAAATGAAGCACAATTTTTTCCCCCTGCCAAATAGGCATTTTATGAGCAGGGAAACATAAAATGTCTAAACAGCTTTGCTGATGTTCAGTCTGTTTTCAAAAAGCAATGTTGTAGGAGTAACTGTTGACCTTTCTGTGCAGTACAATCAACAACAGAACTCATAAGCTTCTATTTCCTTGAAAAATACAGCAAACTCTGAACTCGTCAAGTTGTCATAAATTCCTATACTTTATCTTAGACATTGAGTGCACCAAGGGTGAGGAAATGAGACAACATCCTCCTTATTAGCCTGGACATGTATGGAAAGTAAACAACATGTGAAAAGTAACAAATATTTAAATCTGCAATTCTGTTTCTCTCTTCTACAGTTCATGAAAAAGCCTTTAATACTGTTTTGCTATAATTTACTCTGACTTATACACTACAATATTATCTCTTGGGCCCATATGCTGTCCTGTGTCAAATTCTCTTTCCCTAGTCTGTGGCAAATCAAAAACCTCTACATTGAAATCCAACTGTGTTGCCAAATCCCTTTTGTACATATGCATGTAGGTACTGACTAAAGCTGTATTATTTTTTTGTGTTATTCTAATCCGGTGGAGGCCTTATTATCTGTGACTTCAGGAGCCAGAAAAACAGGAAATAAGCCAGCAACTGAAAGTCAGTGCATTTGCTTGTATCACTGCTTCACTACTGGCTCCAGCTCCTCCTTCTGTTTCCTTGGAAACAAGTGTTGGGCAACTGAAAACAAGGTAAGAGTTTTAAAGTGTTGACTTTTAAAACTGCTGCTTATTCTGTTTTCACTAGATCCTGTCCGAAAGAAGAAGAATGGAAATACTTAGCAAACTGCCACTGTCTGGTAATTTATACTGATAGTCATTGCAGCATGGGTACCAAAGATCTTTGGTGCCTCCTTTTGACTTTTTGCTTATGTCTTTCTGAAATACAGTTGTATGATTTAAGAGGGAAAGAAAAGCAGACTGGAAAACAGCAAAGGCCAGGAACAGAGGGCACGACCTCTCTGTCACACTCATTGGTCGTATGAGCAATGCAGATGCCTTTGTAGAAGGACTGCTCATAGGCACTTGGAAGTGCTACTACTGATGCACTACATAGAACAAAATTCCAATTACATCTTTACCAGGAACAGCACAACAATGTCAAATTTTTTTAATTTTGGTTTTGATCTCTGTCTAAAACACTGAGACAGGATTGTATCTGACAGTAGTTTTAGTTATAGCAGGAACTAAAAATACCTGCAAAAAAACCCCCAACATTTTAAATATCTTTTTACAATAAAACTTGAAGAGTTGAAGACTAATGCTTGAGGAAACTGAATTTGCTGTTAATACTGTAGGCTTGTATGTGCCAATTAAAATTTGAGAGATACTCACCTTATTGATCTCCCATTTAAGTATAATTTTGTTAAAAGGGCATGAAAAATAATCACCTGGTGCTTTGTACCAAAGCTGGTTGAAATCTCAAGGGAAACGCTTCACAGAAAAAAGCCTTTTTTCATATAAACTGTATTAGTGGCAAATGCAAACTCTGGTAAGTACCATTGTTTACAGACAGTTTAAGTTGTTGCTACATAAGTGTTGTGATTACTGCACAACTGAAAACAAAATCCATTGTGTTCAAGATTTTTAGGTAACCAGACAGCTAGTGTTTTAATCATAACCTTTCATTTTGTAATGTCTGATTTTCCTTTTTTTTTTTTTTTTTCCATCCTGGCAAAATATGTTCTTTAGTTTTAGATAATACTGGAGAACTAGTGAAAGCAAGCACAAAAAGTTGGGTGAAAGATATGAATGTAGAAATACGAACTACAGACATTTTGGACAGCATGACTACATTTCAGAGTTAATTGCTGTAAATAGCAGGAGAAAGGAAGATCTCATTTGCTCTAACTTCTATACTTGTTCATAAGTTATTGTTTGATGACTCTTACCATGCTGGAATCATCTGGATATTTTTACTATATATATTTGTCTGCATTATTTTTAAAATGTAGAGGATTTGGTTTTATCTTTCTTTACAGTTATTTCACCGTCTAGAAAATTACTATATGTTTAGTAAGTCAGCTCAGTGTATCCATTTCAGTATTCCTTAAGAAATAAGGCAAGACTTGTGTACTTCAGAGGAGCTGCTGTTAAAAACAAGGCAACACAGTAGAAAATCCCACATTAAAAGAAATGGTTATATAAGTGGTATATAAGAATATGAAACAAAAATGCATTCACAAGAAAGATGAAAGGCTTATCTGTCTGTCCTTAGAGCCTTTCCTATCTCACTGCACTACCCAAAACCAGTACCTAAGCAAATTCAACACAGAGGTAAGTGAAAATAACACATTCCTCAGCTTTCTCTGTGTTTTTTTTTATTGTTTGGGTTTTTTTTTTTGCTTGATTTAGTTTTTTTTGTGATTTAGTTTTCTGTGTTTTCTAGTTCTGGACTCATCATTCAGTCTTGAATACTAGCCCCTTAGTCATCTGTGTCACCACTATCAGATTTTCACTTTAAAATCATCAGAATAAAGAAAAACCCAAACACACCAAGCCTACTTCTGACAGTAACACCACCAGTAAACATTCAAAAAACTCCGTTTGGGGACTAAACCCAAAGTGAGAACCCAGAATTCTTTTGACAAAATTTAAGTGATGAAATGAACCTGTGTTCTTATCTTCTATTTCTGAAATACAGCTGCATTTGTAGGACAGTTTTTCTGTGTTTAAGGTTTTAGCTTCCATATCCTAGAACATCCTATTCATGTTCTAGGCTGACCATAATGCTTCTCTGACTAATGTATAGACTCGTTTGTCTTTTTCTTATGTGGAGACTCATTTGTCTTTTTGAAAACCTGCTCATTTCCAGTGTTCAGCTTCTCTGTTCCTCTTCTGAAAGAACACTTCAATATTCTTTAGATCAAAAAGTTAAAATATCTGGAATCACCTTCTCTGTTATTCTTGGTTGACTTTAGGTGGTTAAATACACTATTTCACAGTATTCAACCCACAGACCCAGCCAAACATATTTTCACTAATATTAAAATAGAACTTACTTCAGGAAACCAGGATTTGAGTTTGATCTCCATATTTATTTCTGCAAAACCAGGCCATTGGCCTAGAAACCTTATTCATATAATGACAAAATAGAATGTTTTGCATTTCATACTGGACTCTAGCAGCATCTAAGACTAAAATAGCTTTGAATGGGAAACAACAAAATACAGAACTAATAGATAGCCACATTCGAGTTGGAATGACCTTGTAGATGTTCTAGTCCAACCTCCCTGTCATGGTCAAGAGCACTTTCCACTGGAACAGGTTGCTCAAAGACAGATCCGACCTGACCTTGAACAATTCCAGGGATGGAGTGTCCACAACCTATCTGGGCAGCCTGTTCAACTACCTTACCACTGTCACAGTAAAAACCTTCTTCCTTACATATTAAAAGGAATCCACTGTTTTTCAGTTTAAAGATGCATGCCTTTATAAAAACTCCCTTCCCAGCTTTCTTATAGGCTCCCTTTATGCACTGAAAGGCTGCTATAAGGTCTCCCTGGAGCTGTCTTCTCTCCAGCTGAAACAACACTAACTCAGGCTGTCTTCATAGGCAATGTGCTCCAGCACTCTGATTATCTTCGTGGCCCTACCTGAGACTCGTTCCAGCAGGTCTGTACCTTTCTTATTTTAGGGGCTCCAGAGACAAATACAAGAATCAAGATAGGGTCTCACAAGAGTGGAGAGGAAGAATCACTTCCCTTGCCCTGCTGCCTTCTTGGGATTCTCCCTACCCATGTGTAGGACCTTGAACTTGGCCTTGTGGAACTTTATGTGATTTGCACACGCCCACATTTCAAGCCTGTCAGAGTCCCTCTGGATGATCCCTCTGGATGACATCTCTGGATGGCATAGAAAGGAAATTATCTAATTCTCCTCAAATTAGTGGATTTGTAGCATGAAACAAAAGTCTTTAATTTCTATTATCCTAATGGGATGTAAAAGCATTAATCAAGTGTTTGATAGCTTCAGGTATAACCACCGTGTTAATGTGAAAACCTCTATTGCTATCACACAAGCTGCAGGTCTGGGCATGTTTATCTGAACTAGAATTAACTTCAAAAGTAAAGGACAAATAACACTGAGGCATAATAGCTTAAGGTACACTTGTCACATTCAATGCAAATTTTGGAAACAACAGATAGATACTTGTCAAAACTTGTAATTTTTATGCTGTTGCATGATGATAAAATACATGGTGTTTTAGATGTCTCTTTTCAACAGTATATAATTAACTGTGGCTACATTTAGGTAATGTTTTTGCTGAGAAGATCAACAGCTCTGACTCTCTCTACAGGAAATGTGTTTGTTTAGAAAGGTTCTTAGCTTTTCCAAAACTCTGGTTTCATCTGGTTCTCTCCAGGGGTTTCAAAGTAATCATCACTCCACTCCAAGGAACTTGTAACAAAACCAAAACATAGCATATCAAAAATTAACACCTGCACAACTCACTGAAATGTATTCAGGGCTTTCATCTTAAACACAGATCTGCTGCTAAAAGCAGTTTAAGCCAAGGATTTGTTTACAGATAATAACTCTTTAATTTATGCTGCAACAAAATGGATAATCTTGTGCAAGCATATGTGATGTCTAGGTGAAATCTAACCAATCTGGACAAAAAAACATGGGTTTTTATTTTATCTGTCTATATTGTTACTATGACCAATGAATAATAAAATCCTCATAAGCCTGCTTACACTAGACAAGTGATTATTAAGATATCTGTATAACAAAAGTGACACAGCTAGTTTCAATTATGAAATAAAGCTTAGTGGGTATAACACTGCTTCAGATATGGTATCTCAATCTCTGTTTTTGAGGTTTCTTGTTATTCTGTATCTCAAGGGGGCACATTTTGTGAAGTGATCAGTTAACACATCTCATTGTTGTCAAAAGCCCAAAAGTTAGCCTCAAAATGAAAGTCTATTTTGGCTGCACTGATTTACTCCCATAGAACAATCGCTTTCTTTTGAAGTTTTTCCATACTGAAAAGGTAAAGCAGAGCCTTTTCAAGCTACATGCAGCCATGCTGATTGCATCCCTAACTTCTCTCAATAATTTTGTTGTACCAGCTTGAGGGGAAAAGCAGAACAGATAGAAAGCAACCAATATTTTAAATATTTTTTAAAAAAATCTTCATTAATGAAGAAAACATTGGTGAAATTCAATTAGATCCCGTATTTTCCACTGACTTGGCTACTTTCCTAAGAGACTCACAATCCTCCTTAGCATCTTCTGTTCAAGAATTTTCAAAAGAACAGGCTTTCATCTAACCATAGGATTTGAAAACATTTACAATAGGCTTTTGGACCTGTATTTCTGATTCTTGTAAGGTTATAACAGTGTCTCAGTAGGGATGTTGTTTATTAATAGAGAATGAAGTCAACTGTAATTTGCAAGTCACTATCAGTCACAGCAACTTGTTCTGAAGAGAAACCAATAGCTACACAGAACAGCTATGTATGTCTTCAGTTTTATATTTTCATTGCACTCTATATGAATGCTAAGTATCTAACAATGAGTTTGTTTAGTTTCCAGCATTTTGCTATTTTTACTTACTTTTTCCAGAGGAGTTGCATTTTTATCTTAAACTGTCTTAATGCCATGTAATAACACTTCTTTTTTCTTAAAGTGTTATATTCGTATGAAGAAACAGAAAAAAAAAAATCCCAAGACTTGTATTCAATACCTTTGCAGTTCTGATATTTTTTTTGCTTTTGTATGCATCTATATATTTTCTTTCTCAACCCAGCATAACAGTGATAAAAATTTGTCAGATCTAAATTTTCATCTTTCCATCAACATGTTCTGTCTCAGTTTTTAATAACTTGAAGCTCTTACAATTTCCAGAAAATAAGTCATACTAACCTGCCTATTTTGCCTCTACAACTTGAAGAAAGAAGCAATAGGGAATTGCAGAATGTTGACGTTTAACAAGAGAAAGTAAAACAAGATGACTTCAATAAGCCAGTGTTGCTCACAATTTATATTTGCAAGGGCATGAGTTTTGGTCCAAAAAGCATTGCTTTGATCATCATACTTAAAACACCAACCTCTCACATGTGATCTTGGTTTGCTGTTTTAATACTTTGAAAGATTGCTGTTGTTGATTGATTTTACTTTACTAATTAAGTCTATGATTATGAAACTATAAATGTGGCTTATTTTTATTGTGTCAGAACTAAAGAATGACTCATTAAAGCAAAAATATGTAGACAAACTGATGTTACTTAAGGAAAGTACACATGCTTAATGTAGTTCTATAACATTTTTGGTTTTCCATATCTAATTTGTTTGTATGTTCTATACACATATAATACCTGTGTCTCTGTTTCTGTAAAACACCATTGGGAATAGTTACTTAAAAAAAAAAAAAGGTATAGCTGCAGTGCTAAAGAAATATGGATGACAAAATACAAAAAGAAAGAATTATGGCTTTTATTTTTTTGAGACAGAGAATACTCTTCAATGACTGCTGTGAATAAAAAGGAGAAACTTCAGCTGCCCTAACTTCCCAGCAGCCTAAAGGTGTCAGTACATCAACTCTCCGCAGTGTTTGTGCATGCAGTCTTCAATATTTTAATAATAAAATTTAAAGAAAATAGTTAAATTCTAGTGATGACAGGTAGAGCTTCAAAATTTATCATCTTCTCTTCAGTATATAAAAAATCATCTGAAGTGGTATTACAATGTGCAACAAAATATTCTTAAGCATTTCCTAAATATGCACAGTCTGCAGATTTTCCATTTAATGAAATAAACTGTCAATATTGATACTTTATAAGACAAAAGAAGAATTACATTGCAAGTAGTTTTGTGGATGCTCTCAAAATATTTTGCTGAGAGTTCAAGTACTAATTTAATTTCAAATATCGTAACTATCTCCAGTAATCCACGTAACAATGTAAAAAGCATGTAATAGACTTCCTTGTTAGAAGAACAAAACAGTTGGGCAAATTGTGACAGAATTTTGTCACAATTAAATTTTTGCTAAAATTTTCAGAAAATAATCATTGGTTATTTGTTGGGGTTTTGTTGCTTGTTTAAGTACTCATTGTTTAATTACTCATTCTCTACTTTTATGTTGAAATAAGAACATACAGAAGAAATGAAAATAATATTCTGTTTTAAAGCCTGAGAGACAGAAACAGATATTTTAAGCTAAGTACTATACTGCAGCTCAGATTTGATGCCCACTTTTTAAAATTTCTGTTAGTAATATCTTGTGACATGTTTCAAAGAGAAGTAGTCCTGCCACAACTGTGCTCATTTCCTGTCAAGCACCTGCAGATCACAAATGGACATGAAAGACAGCAATACCCTGAAGGAGTTTTTCACCTTGAAATAGATTTTCCTAGTGTCATATTACTGAAAGATCTCAATTTCCTGTGTTTGCTGGGAACTAGACCAAAGTCGCTGATCACAGAAAGAAATTAGACTTAAGCCCAATAACAAGGCTAAGTGACACCATTTGGGCTGTGTGGGAGTATTTTATTTTGTTTTATTTTATTAATTTTATTCAGAAATTGGATCATTTCACTAATGGGAAAAGAGAGCATTAATTATCTTAACATAGCTTCTTGTTCTAGGCATGATAGACAAGCTATTGCCATAGTTGCACCCTTGGTTTGCAGATTAGCATTTTCTCAGATTTTACAGTAGGTCTACTAATGCAATTGCACTTAAACTCATTTCAGTAGAATTAGCCAAAGTAGCTACTGTCTAAAACTAAAAATACTGTGTCTTATTTGACTTATTAGTAATGCTTGTTTCCAATATAAATCTTGCTTTCATCGTATTCTTCATATTGTAGCTGTGTATGATAAAAATACAGGTCTAATTGTTTTGTATATGTATTCACCCTAGAATAGGAAACACTGCAAGTTCTAAACATTAGTAAACTGTTAGATTTAGCGAAAAAAATCCAGTTGGATGTGCAAGACTTCCTGCTGTTGTGGATATTGTTATATTCTTTCTAACAACATAGTGTACATTACTGTCTGTTTTGGGTTTTTTTTGTTTGTTTCTTTGTTTTTGTCTGGTCTAACCTTTTTGCAACTCTCAATATACTTCCACCTATTCATGTGGTTAATTTTCTTATTCTTTTGAATTTATGGAACAATTCTCTTGCTGATTGAAACAGCAGTTAACATAGAAGTCTTTCTCTTCTTCTCGTTCTAAGAGCCTTTCGCATGTTAGGTCAATTAATTCCTTGAGGTTTTTTTTTTTCATAAAATTATCATATATGTATTTATTTCTTTAGACAGTGCAATTTAGTAGCAAATGATACTTGGGAGCCAAGAAAAATAAGATAAAATCAAGGACACATATAAGTATTGCAGAAAAGATCAAGAATTATATATTACAGTATTGGAAGATATTTTATGATGGAGAGTGTTTTTTAAAGGATTATTTTCTACATTTCTCCATTTTCCTCTTCACAAATATTTGTCATTGTTTGACAGAATTTCATCCACAGAGAGTCTCAGAATAATTTTCAGTCTCTGCTGTGTGAATGTTCTAGTGTATATGTTTTACAAATGTAAGCAATGAAATTTCTTGAATCTTCTTGTATCTTCAATTATCCACCTGGGTCACAACAACCTCGTGGTAAGCTACAGACTTGGGGATGTGTGGTTGGAAAGCTGTGACTCAGAGAGGAACCTGAGTGTATTGGTTGACAGTCAATTAAATATGAGTCAGCAGTGTGCCCAAGTGGCCAAGGCTTGTATTGGAGACACTGGAACATATGCCAGGAATAGGGAGGTTATCATCCCCCTCAGCATTGGTGAGGCCACAGCTCCAGTACTGTGTCCAGCTCTGGGACCCTCACTACAAGATGGACATTGAGGTTCTGGAGCATGTTCAGAGAAGCCAGCAAAGCTTGTGAAGGGCCTGGAGCACATGACTGTGGTGGTTGAGCAGTTACTTGCCCTCCCCCCCACCCCTTTTTTTTTATAAACCCAATCTAGGACTCAGAAACACTGGAATTTAATAAATGAAGCTTTATATTTACAGCAATGCACAATATACAAGCAAATATTTACAAGATATAACAGATATTTACAGATACATACAATGAAAAGGTAATACAGACACCACACCCCTCCCAGAGACCAAAATCCCCAAGAGAGGGGTAACCAACCACCCTCTATCACCTTTTCCCTCTTCCCCAGTCTTATCTCACCATCTGCTGGTTATTTGAAACCAGCACAATGACCTACAAGAAACATCTGAGGTGGCGTTGTTCAGTCTGCAGAAGAGGTACCTGAGGGAAGACCTCATCTATCTCTACAACCCCTTGAAAGGATGTTGGAGCAAGGAGGGGGCCAGTGTGGTAGTAGGCCAAAACCAGGCCCACCTCGAGTCCAGGCATGGTTCCCCGCTCCTCCTCCTCCTTCCGGAGTGGGGAGAAACCCAGGGAAAAGGACAAAGAACCTGGAGCCACTGAGTCTAAAGACCCTGGCTTGCCCAGATTTGTTTTGCTCCTGTTTACATCTTGTGGTAAACAAGATGCACACACTTGGCTTGTGCCTGCCTCATGCAAGGCCTATGTTTTACAAACAACAGCACCTCTCCAAGTGTTTTGGGTACTGTTTGGACTATAATGCACCCTGGAAATCTGGAGATACTAATTTGTGAGTAAATATTCTAGAAAGCCTCTTTATAATAAGTTCTCTGCTTACTCTGTAATTACAGTTCTTTCTAACTTTACTGCTTTTAGCAGAAAGAAGCTTTTCGTATCCCCCTAGAGGACGAGCAGCATATTGCACTGCGAGAATCTCTTTCCAAAAACTTACTATTTTGCTATTTTTGCTAAATTGTTTTAAATTGCTTGGTACTGCCCTATGCCCAGTATGCATCCTGTAATCTATTTGCACAGCCAAGCAAAAAAGACCCTATAAATAAGTTAAGAAGTTTGTATTAATAAATTATATTTAATATATTTATTAATAGTCATAACTCATATTCCATAATTCCATAACAGCCATCCTCTTCTCCTTGATGGCAAGCAACAGAACTAGAGGAAATGGTTTGAACATATGCCAGGGAGGTTTAGGCTGCATGCTAGAGAAAAACTTCTTCACAGAGAAGACTGTCAAACATTGGAATGATCTGTCCAGAGCAGCGGTGGGGTCACCGTCCCTGTTTAAGCCGTGTGTGGACCTGGTGCTTAGGTACATGGTTTAATGTTGACCCTTCAGTGCTGGGTCGAAGCTTAGTATGGACAATCTTTGTAGTCTCATCCAACTAGATGTTTTCTGTGATTCTGTGATCTATGAGATAGAGGAATGTCAGGAAATATTCCTTCTTGTCTTTTATATGTACACTCAGTAGTTCATAATCCAGTTATTTTCCTTACTACTGCTTAAAACATTATCCTGCCACTTGAGATGAAATTTGGCCTATTGACTTGGTGGGGGGAGGAGTGCAGGCTGAGAGTGGGGTTGATCATGGTCAACAACCAAACACCCTCATAGTCCATCACACAACTCACTTCTTTCTCCCTGTAGTGGTTTAGCAGTCACCTGCCTCTCCACCTTTTGAAACCCCGGCTAAGACTCAGAAAAACACTGGAAGTTAATAAATGAAGCTTTGTATTTACAGCAATGCATAATATGCAAGCAAATATTTACAAGATATAACAGATATTTACAAGATATTTACAGATATATACAGTGAAAAGGTAATACAGACACCACACCCCTCCTGGAGACCAATATCCCCAAGAGAGGGTAACCAAACCCCACCCTACCACCTTTCCCCCCTTCCCCAGTCCTATCTCACCACCAGTTGATGCTGCAGATAAGCTAAAGTAGATTGGTCAGGGGGATTAGTGATAGAAAGGAGCTAGTAATTTTACTCTGAATTAGCTACCAAGACAAAGAGAAAGGAGACCATGCAAGAGAAGCAGCCGCAGCTCAGAACAGACATAAGCCGTCTACTATCTGTTTTCAGAACAGTTCTTAAAAAGAAATTTTTTTTTCTTTCTCAGTAAAACTTGGTGAAGTGACACACTGTGTTTACCTCTCTCAGCCAACAGTCTAATTTCTCACTCAAATTCTCCAATTAGCTCTAGCCAACACACTCCCAGTGGATGGGGAGATAATAGAAAGCAGGTGAGAAGACTTGTAGGTTGAGAGAAGATTGAGGGGGAAAATGTGCACAGGCACAAAGAAAGTGGAATTCATTCACTGCTTCCAATTGGAAGGAGGATGTTTCTCAGATAAAAACACAGCAAGGAATTCCAAATAATTTCTGCCTTGTCAGAATTTCAATCCAGAAACCAGCACACATGAATGGAGTTGCAAAAGTCCTGCTTCTTCCTCTCTGAAATGTTTGGCAAAAACTCAAAGTGATAAAAATTAAGGATAAAGCAAATCAAGAATGCAACAGGAAATAAGGGGAATGCAACTGTCATCAATGGTGAAAATGTATTAATGGATAATTTATAGCACTTGTTCATTATTTTCTTCTACCTTAAATTATTTTTTCCTCTCCAATATTTATTTCAAATGTCAACTTATTTATACTGAATAGTTATATCCTCTCTGAGTTTCTGTCTTGTTGTACTGAACAAAATGAGGTTTAAAAATCTGCTCTCATAAAGAAATCTGCACATGTTCTTGATTATGCTAGTAGACTTTCTCTGCATTTGTTCCAATTCGAGTTAATCTTATTTTATCAGAAACAATCAAAATTACACATAGTATTGCAGATGAGACCTCACTAAATCCTTATGAAATAAAATTAGGTTTCAACTCTCTCTACCAAACATATTTTATAGCTTCTTTTCCAGATAGTAATTTGTCTCTTTTCCATAGTCACACCAAACTGTCATATTATACTCGGTCATGATAGACAGACATAGGATATTCTGTTTGCAGTTTATGTCTATGAAGATCAACTAAGCCTTAATCTTTAACCAGTTGAGTTTTGAATTAATAAAGGTTGTTCTTTTCCTATTATTCTAACTATCTAAGTTAACGTTTTTTTCTGCATATTATGCTGAATCTGATCTGTACTTGAATATACTTTTTAATATGTGTTTTTGTCTTTAGTAAAGGATCGAGGGCAAGGACAATTTCAGGAAAATAATTAACTTCTTATAATTTCTTAGTGAGCATGGAATCCTACAATCTGACCTCTAAGAAACGTTGAGGCTTAAATAATATGTTTGCAGAATATTACAATTAATTGCGTATTTGCTTAAAACTAGGTTCAACTGAAACTTGTCTTGCTTTGATTACCATGAGTAAGTTGCTTAGCATGAATAGCTAGATTTACTGCACTCCTAGTCCACAAGCAGTGAATTTATGCTGCATTATATTTAGTGTGGTAGTGTTAAAATAATCCCCAAAATAGAATCACCAGACTAGCTCAGAAGGTCTGGAAGCAAAATGAAGTTATATTTACAGTAAGGCTAAAATATAAAGGTATAAAATCCAAAAGCATAAAATCCAATGTATATGTACAGAATATATTTACATATACTTACAATTCAGAAATAAACCAAAAATCCCCTCTGGACAAACCCAAAAGGGGATACCATCTGCCCTGCCCCCTTTCTCCCCACTTCCTGTATCAATACTTCACAGATTCAATACATTAGTAGAAAGGAAAAATGAAAAAGCAAAATTGCAGAGAGAAAAAGAAAAAAAGGAGACAGAACAGTTTGTGCAGTACACTTTTACTCCATCAGCTAGCAAATGGAATGATATAGACTTACCTGTTGTTGCTCTTCTGTATCAAATACAATTCTTTGTTTACCTTTTATTCTAATATGTTCAGAAAGTTCCTGTTTCTTGCTTATAGTTTAAAACTGGGTTAGAGTGTTAACTCTAAATCATCACTTTTAGTTACATGAAGGGAGGCCTCAAGATCAATGCAGCCTGTGAAAAATAAGATATTTCATTCAAAAGCAGAAGTTGCATTCTGTGAAAAATAAGGTAGCCATGTTCCCAGCAGAAGTCACATCCCTGAGATGTGAAAGAGAACAACCAGCCTGGAGACGGAAAAAGGATCCAATAAAGAAAAGAAGGTGCTAAATCCAAATATTACTCTTAGACCAAACTATTGTGTGGGGAGGGGAATTTATAGTGTAAGGTTGTGCCCATGGATTCCTCTGTTCTGGGTCCCTCTCCAGAGTCTTCCAGCATGAGCTGAAGTAAACTGACTCTGTGGCAGAACCTGAAATCTAATTCTTCTTTACAGTCAGGAGCTAAGACTGCATCCAGTCCATAATGATTCGTGGGCTATGAACATATATACTCAAGAAGGAGGTTTTCTAATATTAACTCAAATAGCAAGCAGTTAAGTAGTGAACTCTTTTAAGTCTGTGTTCTTGTCCTTCGTGACTGTGATATTAGACTAGTTTCCAGTGTTGCTAAGACCTGGTTGACTGTTTGCAGTGTAAGCATTATTTTCTGTACTCTGTGAGAATAGTTCCAGGAGCTGGAAGGATTCCAAAACAATAAGTTGAAAGGGATGCAACTTTTAAAATGGCTTTATCTAGAAGAACAGAGAGGCAATATGCATTCCTACTGTAGCTGTGCTGTAAGTAGGCCACAAAGCCAGCTGAGATTGTGTTATTTCTGCCTCATCAGTTAGCAACTTTGGATGAGAAGGCAGATATGATTTATGGTGGAACAGAGCCCAGCTGGAAATGTTCATACTATGGGAGATGAAATGCAAAAAATGGGTTAGTGTTGAAATGCAAAATGTAATCTAGGTCATATAAATGCAGATAAGTAATTCATTCTCACAGAACAGCCAGACAAGGTTCCTAAAATAACAATGTTTGTATTTTATGTCTCTGATTGGAGATGTTAATAACACTTTTTCACTGTAAAGATATTCTCCCTTCCTCTTTTCTTACAGACTAACCTCAACTGTAAACAAAAAGCTATTCCTGCCTGAAGGTGGTTTGATGACCTACGATAAACAACTTATTAGTCTGTCCCAGGTGAGAGTGGAGAGGTGTCTGTACATATAACCTTCATAGTTGGTATTTATTTTCAAGCTAGATCAGCAAACTGTGCCTTTATGTAATTCTAATATTTCATACACAAGGTTTCTACAAAAGGAGTAGCACTTTGATTTAATGTTAATAAAAATTACTTTCAAAAATCCTACTGTTTTTACATGGCCATTAAAAATGTCTGATGTCATGATGAGTATATGGATTTATTTATTGTTTTCTACACAAAAATAAATTGTAGGCTTTATGTTATTTGATTTGTTATTTGATTATTGATAAATGAAACTACTTAACTTCTGGCTAAAACAGTAAAAGGTCCTAAGCAGAAATAAAGTTTAATTTTATGCACTTGATATAACTATAAGGCATCTTTAGATGAAGTCTCAGCACATTTTGGGCCCTAATTTACTATTTCCTCAGTTACAGTCTTGAACGTATGCTCCAATGCCTTCAGCCTTGGTTGACCACCCACTTGTGAATGTCCTGGGTATAAAAAGGTTACAGTATGTTAATCTCAGTCTCCTTGGTGGGACTGTATAAAACTTATCCGCTCCTTCATTCTATTTTAGTAGTGGCAAAAAAAAGACCTGAGAAGAAGAGTAGATACTAATATTAATGAAGCAGTGACTTTACACTCAGGTCTCTGGCCATGGCACTGGATCAAGCAATTTAAATCAAGCATAAAGTATGTACATTCCCAGAGGCTCCAGCAGCTAAAATGGTGTGATGGAACCTGTTGAATTATCATCCTAGAATCACAGAATCCTAAAATCATAGAATTACAAAAATTACATGATGGCTTAGGTTAGAAAGGACTTTAGAAATCATCTACTCCAACCTTCTCCTCACCATTGGCTGCTCAAGACCTCATCTAGTCTGGCCTTGAACATTCCCAGGGAGGAGGCAGCCACAGCTTCCTTGGGCAGCCTATTTCAGACTCCCACCACCCTCGTACTTAAAAACATCTTCCTAAGATTCAATGTAAACCTACTGTCTCTCATCTTAAAGCTCATTCCCCTTGTTTTATGGCTAGAGACCCTTATGAAAAATCCCTCTCCAGACTCCCTGTAGGATCCTCTCAGATATTAGAAGGCAGCTCTAAGCTCCCCTCAGAGTCTTCTCTTCTTTTAGCTGAGCAAACCCAGCTCCCTCAGCCCATCCTCATAGCAAAGTTGTTCCAACCTTTGGATCACAGTGATGGAGTCTCTCCACAGCTCTGGGTTCTTCTTATTATGAGGACACCAGAACTGGATGCAGTATTCAAGCTGAGGTCTCACAAGAATAGAATAAAGGGGATGAATCACCTCTCTTGACCTGCTGGCCACACTCCTTATTTCTATATTTCATTAGAGGTACCCTAGATTCCCTCTTGCCTTTCTTTTCTCCCTGACATACTTTAAAATATTTTTCAGTTACCTGTAAATATTTTTTTTCTCAATAATGCAGCATGCATTTACAAGACAAAAACCTGTATTTTTTCACAAGGCCAGTCTTCCAAGACAGATCCATAAACACCAGACAAAAGAGTATTCTTAATGTAAGTGTTCTCTTTCTCATTGCCCTCTGAACCTTGGTTATTGTGTATTTGAGGCTGCAAGAATCTCTCTTAGCGAAGCATAACTGCTACTGCAATCAGGTAACCTGGTTACTGACAATATGGAAAAGGATGAAGTACTTGATGATTTCTTTGCTTCAGTCTTCACTGGTAACCACTTGAGCCACTCAACTCAAATCACACAGGGCAATGGGTCAAGTAAAGTAGAGAATGACACATTGTAAGTGCAAATCAAGTCAGGCAACACCTAAAGAAACTGAAGGTATACAAGTCTGTGGGTCTTGAAGGAATTGTTAGCCAAGGTTCCTAGGCCACTGGCCATAACATTTGAGAAGTCAACCATGGCAATCTGGCAAACCTCCTACAGACTGGAAAAGGGGAAACATAATCCCCATTTTTAAAAAGGGGAGCAAAGAAAACCCAGTCAGACTTGCCTCTGTGCCAAGTAAGATCATGGAGGACATCCTCCTGGTAACTGCTAAGGCACATATAAAATAATAAGGTGATAAGTGAAAGTTAACATGGTTTCACAAAACACAAACCATGCGAGGTGAATGTGGTGGCTTTCTATAAAGAGTGTCAGCTTTGGTAGATGTGGGAAGATGTTATAAAATTAATACCAAATATTAATTATGACTATTTTTTTAATGAATAGAAATTATTATTTATTATTATTCAAAACTGGGGAAAAATCACATAATATTCATCTGGATTCTTGGTCAACAATGGCACACATGGCATTTATGAACACAGAATTAAACAGTTTAAACCATCAGAACTTCGAAAATAGGAATGCAAACCCAGGAAGATTCTAACTAAATTTATGGAGCCTTAGCATTAACTCTAGCACATATACTCCTGATGCATTGGTTCCTGAGGAAGTTTCCTGTTAAAAGATGCTTCCAAAAACTGCAATTATGATCCCCAGGGTAAAAATACAAAATATGTTCCAGGCAGGGGAAGGGAGAGGAGAACTGAGTTGCTATAGGATGCTGCTACAAGCTGCTGAAACATGGCTGCAGTGAACAATGCTTTCTGCAGGCAGGACCCACTTAAATGATCCACTAATGGGGTTCAGCTGGAGGCTAGAGAGACTCCGTGAGAAAGGTGCATTTTCAAATTGTTCCCCCACTAAATACACCTTTTGAAATTCAAAATGGCAAATAGGCACATGTATCACTTGTTTTGGCCAAAGAATTCTGTTTCATGTCTCCTGTGACTACACAGGCATGTGGAGAGGCTGCATGAGACACCTAACATATGGTGCTGGCTCAACAGAAAATTTATTTACAGTGTTCAAAATGCACAGTTTGGATACTTATACACACAGGGAACAGGCAAAGCTAGAACACTTTAAGAAATAACTAGCAAATGCAAACATTAAAACTGGAAAGAGGTTCTTAGTTTCAACTACACCTCCTGCCCACCAGGGGACTCAAGACGTTTCTTTCTGCTACTAAGGCAGAAAGGCACAATAGAATCTAGTTGACGTGCGAAATGAACTCCAAAACTCAAAGAGAGTTCTGCAGTAGGTATGTTTATTGCAGTGCTGGGTGCAGGAAGGATCACTTCATCAATCCTGCACACCACAAAGAAAGTTACACTCATTTTTATACTGATTCTTGAGGTCTTCTATCTTCCCCCCCCGGTGATTTTTCAAATAAATGTCTTATCAGTGAATCCGGTGTCAGTCTTCACCTTTGCTGTGATCTCGGGAAGGGTGGACAACTCGCTGGATAAGGAATTGGCTGGATGGCTGCACACAGAGAGTGGTGATCAACGGCACAATGTCCACCTGGAGACCAGTGACAGGTGACGTCCCTCAGGGGTCAGTGCTGGGACCAGTGCTGTTTAACATCTTTGTCAGCGACATGGACAGAGGAATTGAGTACACCCTCAGCAAGTTTGCAGATGACACTGAGCTGTGTGGCACAGTTGACTTGCTGGAGGGCAGGGATGCCACCCAGAGGGACCTGGAGAGGCTGGAGAGGTGGTCCCAGGCTAACCTCATGAAATTCAACAAGGCCAAATGTAAGGTCCTGCACCTGGGTTGGTGCAATCCCAAACACAAATACAGGCTGGGTGGTGAGTGGCTGGAGAGCAGCTCTGAAGAAAAGGACCTGGGGGTCTGGGTGGATGAGAAGCTCAACATGAGCCTGCAGTGTGCACACGTGGCTCAGAC
>VWZI01008517.1:7234-17620 GCA_013396835.1 Psilopogon haemacephalus | reverse complement strand
GAGATTTGAACAGGATGTTAGGAAGAAATTCTTCACAGTAAGGGTGGTGAGGCACTGGAACATGTTGCCCAGGGAGGTTGTGTCTGCTCTGTCCCTGGATGTGTGCAAGGCCAGGCTGGATGAGGTCTTGAGCGACCTGATCTAGTGGGAGGTGTCCCTGTCTGTGGTGGGGGGTTGGAACTGGGTGATCTTTAAGGTCTCTTCCAACCTAAACCATTCTACGATTCTATGATTCTATGATTTGTAGGCTTCTTAATTTATGTATCAGCAGAATGCTCTGCCTATTGTCTGTTATCTTCTCTTTGGATTGTTTTGGTCAGAACACATTCCAGCAGCGTGCCACAAGTACTCTTTCTTTCTGGCTTTTTCTTAGAGTTCATTAACATAGGTATTTTCCCATTCTTCATCCCAGTTCCAGCACCTCTCAAGCCGGGATATCACCGTCTCTTGCCATCTCCCTGCCTTGAGCCCCTGCAGGCCTGTGCTCTTATCACAAGTCTGACTCCTATTGACACTCTCAGAAATGTGTAACTCTAATTTTCTTGTATCATAGTTACAGAATTTCTTAGAGAAAGGCTTTGAAATATTTATTCAGAAAATATGATCAAATAGTACCCAAAGCTTGAAGGGAATTCTGTTGGCATCTTGAAAGTCATTGCAGGCAAAGCAGAGCATGTGGCCGGGTAGAGCAGGCAAAGCAAAAGTAAAAGAGAAAGCAGAAAATGTATGTGGCAGAAGGCTATTTATTGTTTTGTCCGAAGGTAATGGCTGCAACGGCCACAGAAATTCACCAACCAGACTGGCACTTTGCCAAACCTGACCATATTAGGCGAAGTCAGGAGCTTGCTTTCCTTTATTTGGAAGGAACAAGTCTAGGCAAGTCTTGGAACCTCAAAGTGGGTGTCTCCAAGCCTTTTGTCTTCTCCCTGTGCTCTGCTTCCTCCACTCCCAGCAGAGGGAAGGGGACCATGGCATCATGCCTGGGCAAGTCAGGACATGTATCTTCCATGACACTGGGAAAGAACAACCCCAGGTATCAGTATAGGTTGGGGACTGACCTGTTGGAGAGCAGTGAAGGGGAAAAGGATCTGGGGGGATCCTAGTTGGTGGAAGGTTGACCATGAGCCAGCAATGTACTCTTGTGGCGATGAGGGTCAGTGCCATTCTGGAGTGTATTAAAATGAGTATGGCCAGGTCAAGAGAGGTTCTCCTACCCCTCTGATCTGCCCTGCCCTGGTGAGGCCACATCTGGAGTACTGTGTCCAGTTCTGGGATCCCCAGTTCAAGAAGTACATAGAACTGATTGAGAGAGTCCGGCACAGAGCCACAAAGATGATGAAGGGAATGGAACATCTCTCTTATGAGGAGACACAGAGGGAGCTGGAGCTCTTTAGCTTGGAGAAGAGGAGACTGAGAGGTGACCCCATCAATGTTTATAAATACGTAAAGGGTGAGTACCAGGAGGATGGAGCCAGGCTGTTCTTGGTGATGCCTGATGATGGGATAGGGAGCAATGGATGGAAGCTGAAGCACAGGAAGATTCATTTAAACATGAGAATTTTTTTTCACTGTAAGTGTGACAAAATTCTGGAATGGCCTGCACAGGGAGGTTGTGGAGTCTCCCTCTTAGGAAATATTCAAAACCTGCCTGAATGCGTTTCTGTGTGATCCTGCTCTGGCAGAGGGCTTGGACTAGATGATCTTTTGAATCATAGACTCAACCAGGTTGGAAGAGACCTCCAAGATCACCCAGTCCAAACTATCATCCAGCCCCATCCAATCAACTAGACCATGGCACTAAGTGCCTCATCCAGTCTTCTCTTGAACATCTCCCTTCAGGTATTTGTACACAGCAATGAGGCCACCCCTGAGCCTCTTCTTCTCCAGGCTATACAACCCCAGCTCCCTCAGTCTCTCCTCACAGGCCTTGTGTTCTAGGCCCCTCACTGGCTTCATTGCCCTTCTCTGGACATGTTCCAGTACTTCAACATTTGTCTTGAACTGAGAGGCCCAGAAGTGGATACAGGACTCAAAGTGTTGCCTGACCAGTGCCAAGTACAGGGGAAAAATAACCTCCCTTGTCCTGCTGGCCACACTATTCTTGATACAGGCCAGGATGCCATTGGCTCTCCTGGCCACCTGGGCACACTGCTGGCTCATGTTCACCCTACTATAAATGAGCACCCCCAGGTCTCTCTCTGTCTGGCTGATCTCCAGACACTCTGTCCCCAGCCTGTAGTCCTGCATGGCATTATTGTGACCAAAGCGTAGAACCCTACATCTAGCCTTGTTAAATCTCATCCCATTGGCCTCTGCCCACCCATCCAGCCTATCAAGGTCCCTCTGCAGGGCCCTCTTACCCTCCCAACTTGGTGTCATTTGCAAACTTACTGATGATGGACTCAATCTCTTTGTCCACATCATGAATAAAAATATTGAACTGGACTGGGGCCAGCACTGATCCCTGGGGCACACTGCTAGTGACTGGACACCAACTGGATGTAGCACCATTCACCACCACTCCCTGGGCCTGGCCCTCAAGGTAGTTCTTGACCCATTTCAGAGTGAATCTGTCCAAGCCACAAGCTGCCAGCTTTGCCAGGAGCTTGTTGTGGCAGACAGTGTCAAAGGCTTTGCTTAAATCCAGGTAGACTACATCCACATCATTCCCTGCATTCACCAGGCAGGCAACCTGATCATAAAAGGAGATCAGGTTGGCCAGGCAGAGCCTGCCCTTCCTAAACCCATGCTGACTGGATCTGATCCCTTGACCATCCTGTAGGTGCTGTGTGATTGCACTCAAGATGTACTGTTCCATAACCTTGACTGCCACTGAGGTCAGGATGACAGGTCTGTAATTTCTCAAGGTCCCTTCCAGCCCCTGACACTCTGTGATTGTGTGAAAAGCAATAAATGTCACCTCGCAGAACTTGTGCAAGGCATTTGACACTGTTCTGCATGACACCCTTTTCTTTAAGTTGTAGAGAAATGGACTTGATGGAGGCACCTCCTGATGGATAAGGAGCTGGCTAGATGGATAGATTTAAAGGATTGTGATAAATGGCTTAATGTCCAGGTGGAGACCAATGACAAGTGGTTTCAGAGGCCTCAAAGATCTGTACTGGGTCCAGTACTCTTTAATACCTTCATCAGTGTTGCACTGAGTGCACCCTTAGCAATTTTACCAGTCACACCAAGCTATGTGGTGCAGTGGACTCATTTGAGGGAAGGGATGCCATCCAGAAGAATCTTGACAGGTTTGAAATGTGGGCCAGTGGCAACTATATGAGGTTTTACAAGTCAAAGTGATGTGAGGTCCTGCATCTGAGTCAGGCCAATACCAGGCACAAACACAGGCTGGGTGTAGAGTGGGTTGAGAGTAGCTCTGAAAAAAAAAAAAGACTTGGGTATACTGATTGCTGAGAAGCTCAAGATAAGCTGGCAAAATGCTCATGCAGCCCAGAAATCAAATTGTATTCTAGGCTGCATCAAGTATGGCCAGCAGGTTGAGAGAGGTGATTCTTCCCTTTAGCTCCTGTGAGACCTCCTCATATAAAACATCTGTTTCTGATGTCCTCATCATTAGAAGGACCCAGAGAAGGGAAGTGAGATTTTGTTTAAAAACATATAATTCATTTTTCTAAATCATATGCTACTTTGAATTTATCATTTTATTTTGAACATATGAGAAAACTCTGTGGTTCCAATTTTAGAACTGTCATTTCAGTTTTAAAACAGAATTTTAAATGTCTCCTACTGATGCTGAGGGGAAGACACTACTCACTCTTTTTAATGTCCCCTGTGGCACAGAAAGCTGTCACCACAGGCTTTGCATAACACTGCCATATTGCTGCCATACCTCATTTCCTTTTTTTGCTTCTTCCTAATGAACTGATAACCTATTTGATTTGTACTGCCCTGGTTTTTTTTTTTACACTTACCAGTTTTTCATGGCACCTATGTTTACTTGCAAACATTTTTTTTCTTTAATGTGCTCATGAGATATCCTACTCTAAAAGACTTTTTTGTCTAATTTTATTTGCTCTACTGCACTTTTCTGAAACTTCTGCCTCCTTTACACACTAATTTCCTCCCTTACCTTAGTTTATTTCTTACTGGTCCCTTTTTCCATCCAGCACATTTTTTTTCTGCTAATCATGTTCTCATGAACCTCTTTGATATTTGAAGTGTGTTCATTATTTTTCTTATTTTCTTCTTGTCTTTGTACTAATCTCCTCTTTAGAGGATATTTCGAGATGGACAACTCTGGTATTAAAACAGGAAAAAGGAAGTGAGGAAGGCTATTTTCTATATATTAAATTAATAAATATCATCTTGCAAAAGTATCCAATATGGCAATGGGAGTTTCCTGTAAGCGATGAAAAATAAGTGATACTTCACATAAAGTTTAAATATGGTCCAGAGTTTCATTTTTCAGGCAATACTTGTGTATGAATTGATTTTTTTGTTTTCAATTGGAATTGCAATATAACTGAAACAGATTTACAATCACTTGTGGCTTTCATATTTATACTAGATAATAATGACACTAAAATTACTCTATTAAAATATGAGCTAGCAATTTTAATATTTAGTATTAAAGACATAGAATATACCACAGAAGTGGAAGTATTAGGTTAGCATAGACTAAGATTTTAGTCTCTTCTTAGATGTTAGTTTCTTCTATCTTTAAGAAGATGCATGAATTATTTTATAAATTTATTATGGTTTGCCTCATTAGATAGCAATTAATTAATATGTAGCAAAGTCATACATCAGTGGACTTTAGTTTTTGCCATATTTTTGAAATATTTGGAAATAATTCAGAGATTTTTTTCTATTTTTTAAAATGAAGATCCACTAAAAAGATTTAAGAAGTTCTTCAATTGTTACTTTTGGTATTTCTTCTCAAAAGATACATGCTGAAAATACATGACTGAAATCAGTGGAAGATTTTCCATTACTAGAATGCATTCAGAGGCTCCTTATGGCAGCTTCCAAATAGAGATTAGCAGCCAAGTCATCAGAATCACCAGTGCTTTGAAAACTCACTGATGGTATTGCAAACGTTTAGCTACCTCACTAATAACAGTTTTAAAGACTTTATTCAATGATTTTTTTAAGGAAAGAAAATAGCAAACGACATTTGACTTAGAAGTTGGAAAGCATAGAAATAGTAAACATGCAGTATTTCACTTCTAATCTATGAAAGCAAGACATGCTGTGCTTATTTTGAAGAACAGTAAAAATGGGAATTGCAGTGGAAAATAGAAAAGAGAAATGGGAAGCACTGCAACAGCTCCTTACCTTCAACTGTCATTTCTTTATAGAGGACACCAGCAGTAGGTCAAGATTTAATCTGAAAGTTTACCATGATATTTCATAAAATATACCTTTCCTTCCTCAAAGTGTACCTCAGTATAATTTTACTGTATTTTTGAGAAATTTTCAAAGTAACTGGCAGAACAGACACATAGGTGCCTAACAGGTTTATTTATCTTGGAATTATTTTCATGAAACTTTACCACGTTGGTGGTTGTGTATTATATACATCTAAAAAATACTGCAAGAATCAAGGCTCCAGAACCTTTCCTTCATGCCCTTAAAATAAGAAGTGTTCAGCTATCAGTACCAAATGAAGAGTTAAGAAAACAGAAATTGATGCAGTTTGTGTAACATGAAACTCAATTTTGAAAGATAATCTAAGAAAATGTAAGAACTTGAATAGGAGTGATATATGACACATAGCCATATGGGATAAAGAAATACTATTCTAGCCATGGTAGAATTATTATCATAGCAGCAATTGGATTTAGTTGGCATGTGTGTTTAGAAGCTCTGTTTTTCTTCACTGACTCCCCTCCTAATCCTGCCATAGTATATGTGGAGCAATACACATAAAAATTAGAATACTTTTTTTTTTTTCTTTTACAGCTCTCTGCATGTTTTGACTTTAACTCTGAATAATATGCTCTTGAAATGGTAACTAGTTTTATATAAAGGAGCCTTTTCAGCAACTGATTTTCAGTTATCATTTTGTGTGTGACTTTCTATGTCAACTGTTAAAGAATCTGGCACCCTTAGTGAACATGATAAAATGCACCACCATAATCACACAGACCTTTGAAATTCTGATTATATGATAGGGCAATATTATTGAGAAATATTAAACTCTTTTGCTACAATACAGCAAGCATTCTCAGGTAGTAGCCTATGCACTTGTAATCCTGGGATCCTGGATGTACCTGCAACTCTTCACATTTTTTTTCTGAGTAAACTGTAATTATTATTTATTTACATATTAACAGATCAGATACATTCTGTACAAATTGCACCATTAAAAAGCCATTTTTTTCAGACAGTGGTCCAGATTTTCTTTACTTCAGTGGCTGATATGGATTTGTGCCAGTTCAAGTTTTTCTACTTGCACACATACCAGGATATCCTGGGTAGATAAGCTTGCTTCTCACATCATATCCCAGCATCAAACAGCACTGACTAAACTATTTTTAAATTTTATAATTCTAAATATATATTATAAATAATCTCTGATAGTTGCTGTTATGGCTCTGTGGAAAATCTTTATGCAGCAGGCTAATAAACAACTTACTTGCTCTGGGTTTTGAAAGCTTGGGGTTTATGTTCTCATCCTGGGAGAGATTGGATCCAGGATTTTCACCTGAAGAGTGCCTAAGTAACTAAAGTGTTCATTTCAGGTGATGCAATACTCTTATCCTTCTGTGATAGTGTCATAAACGGAAGCATCATGGGTTATGACCCTCAGTGTCTGAACTTTCCTATAATGAGGTTTGAAAGTGTAGAATAACTAATCATGATACACATTAATGTTAACTATTTCAAGAGTAAAGTGAGATATGTTGGGCAAATCCTTCTGCAGTTTAACTTAACTACGTTGCTTCCCAGGAAAACTGGTTAATGCATATATGATGCATACCACACTGCAGAAACTGGCTAGTTTTGATTTCTGATTGCTCTTTTGTCTATGAATTCTGTCTCATATCATTTTACAGGTAGATCCAGAACCTGTTTTAACAAGCCTTTACTCTTTTTCAAATTGCTGGGTGTGTAGTCCATGTGTTCATTTCAATATATTTCATAGACAAATAAGAGTGCTTTCCTTCTCGTAACCATAATGTAATATTAAAATTATTCATTCATTTCACATATATTTTGTAATTTTACATCATTATGCCCATAATCTCTCAATTGTCTATTTAAATAAAAGTATAAATAAAGAAGGATTATTTATTTTATTTCTGTTTGAATACCAGAGTTTCCTCTCCTTTCATCTTGAAATTCTCTACCTTTGAATAATCTTTTTGGGATTGTGTTCATAACAGGTATGTACCAGGATACCTGATACATTAGTGCAGAAACTTTAGAAAGTCACAATCAATTTTCTAATGGTGTTCTTTAATTTTATGTATTCACTATTATTTTTGGGTTATTTAAACAAGTATTATCAACAGAGTATTGCTGCCAGATCCATCTACCTAGTCACAAGAATCAGGAATTGGAGTAATTTTTTGAGGCAATTTTAAACTTTGCTTGGTTTATGCAATTTTTTCTTGTTTGTTTCTGAAGTCTCTAGGAATATTTGCTAGCAAATTTATTTTTAAGCTTTCTGAATATAGCTTTAGGATAAGTTTAGAAAAACCTAAATCCAACAGAGATGAATATCTTTTTCTACAGATATCTATGCCTTCATTAAAAAAAAAAAAAACCCACCACATTATTTTTTCCTTACAAAATATCTATTTCTTGCATTGCTCATTCTGCCTTCAACCTCCCAGCCAGTTCTCATCAACTATTCATTGTTCAATTTGTCAATCTATCACAAATCTGCAGTTTAATCATGTTAAAGTGGATGTAGATATGATAGGGATACATAGAATACCCATCTATATGAAATGTGGCTTTAAAGAAATAATGGCTTGCTCAAAAAAACACAAATAAAAGGCAAGCCCAGATGACCGGAAGCCATTTTGTGTGCCTGGCCTCCACCACTGATACACAGGACAAAAGCACCATTTTGTTTTGCCTACATTTTAGGCTGAGCTACCACTGTTTCATGTCAGGGAGTTGCCATTTGTTAAATGCCATACAGGCCTGTAACTGCCTAACATCTGTTTCTTTATATCATCACACTCACATACTCTCAGGAATCCCTGTGATTGGCTGGCAGGACTAGCTGCCCCTTCCACTTTAGCAAGGAGCAGGTCACAAGAAGAAGCCCTATGTCATTTTTGATGATGCCATTCACTCTGTTTTCATACTGCATTGTGATTGTCTGACAGCCATTTCTTGACACTGTAATACCCACATTTTCCCAGTGATTGGCTACATAACCTCATTTGAACAAAGAAGTGTTCTGAAATAAAAATATATACATTTATAAAATAAAAATATTCACATATATATACTTTATTTTTATATACATATATATACTATGATACATATAGGTCTATACATACAAATGTTCATAGAATTATTAGTAGAAATTAAATCTCTATAACCATAGAAAGTAAGTATGAAATGGATAAAACCTCTCTTAATAAGACCTAACTGAAAGAATTATGAAAGTTTAAATGTGAATAGAAACAAAAGTAGAAGACCAGGTTGTAGACCACTATCTGACCAGGCTGCAGAACAATTCCTGTATGTCTGCCATAGTTGTAGTAACCTCTAGGAGGCAGAAGGACACAGAAAGGAAATGTGGAGACACTGAAATGTGTCTGAGGGATAAGGTACCTTCTAAACAGGCCCAACAAGGAATTCATGGGGCAAATCCTGTCATTACATGCAAAGAACATATCCAGTCCCATGAGCCAGACTAAGTGGTCTCCTCACAGGGAGGTTCAGTCTAACAGGATGACAGGATTATTGGGACAGACTTTGGGTTTTGAATGATACTGCAAGACACAGGCAAACATAACATCAAAACCGGAAAATGAGACCAAAATGCTGACTTTGTGAGAAGCATGTGTTGGGACAGTAAGGAAAAGACCCAAAGAGAAAACCTCAAATAGCAGTGGCATCAAAAGAACTGAAAAATGGGCCCACAAAGCACAAATTCTATTGAGGTGCCACTTGCAGAGGGAAGATAGTGTCCGGGGGAAGCTCACTTTTCTCATGGAATACTTCTAGTGATTTAAACAATAATCATTATAAAACTCATTAGCAATATAGAAGAAGACTTAAAATTATGTTGGTAAAAGCATTATTTGAGCTCAAGCTCTGGAAAAAAATTATCATCTCTGAAAATTTATGCTCAATGAAAAAAAAAAAAAATTATCTAAGATCTTTGCAAATTTCAATTAGGAGACTCAAGCTTCATTGGCTCCTCTGTTGGATCATTGCAATATCTGTCATCATAGTATTTCATTTGGGCTACCAGATAAACATCTTGTTAGCTTTTACTATTACTGACTGTTGTCTTACAAAAATCTGGGACTTGACTGAGTTCTATTTTAAAAGGTGCTACTTTCATATATCAAATACTGTCTGGTTTGTCTGAAAATTTCTATACGGTATGTTTTGTTGTGACTGAAATTCATGAATAAGGCAGTTCGAAATATCAGGTGACCAGAAAAGACTTTAACAAAACATTGCATTATTATTTTCTTAATTACCTGTACTTCAAATGTAGACTATTTTAAAAATTCCCTCTCACTGCTTCAGCACAGTCTTTTTATATTAATTTCATAGCGGGATATCCATGTAATTTGAAATTTTCTTCATAGGGATGCACCAATGGACACAAATTGCTAATTAGGCAGCTTGAGAAACAACAATGGTGTTCAGCATTTCTTTAAAAGTGCTGACATACTGCTTTCTACAATGTCAGGAAATAATGCAGCTGATCAGCATAAACTATTGCTAAGTCTAAAGAATTTAGTTTTACATAAACTTTCTGGCAAATATAATACTTATCTTCAAGACGGGAAAAAAGGACGACCCTGGGAACTACAAACCAGTCAGCCTCACCTCTGTGCCTGGCAAGATCATGGAGCAGATCCTTCTCAAGGCTCTGCTAAGGCAGATGGAGAACAAAGCAGAGGTGCCTGATGCCAACCAGCATGGCTTCACCAAGGGCAAATCATGCCTAACAAATTTGGTCGCTTTCTATGATAAAGTCACAGCAGCAGTAGACAAGGGAAGGGGAACTGATGTCATCTACGTGGACCTGAGTAAGGCCTTTGACTCTGTCCCACATGACACCCTGGTCACCAAGCTGGAAAAACAAGGACTTGATGGGTGGACAACTCACTGGATAAGGAATTGGCTGGATGGTCGCACTCAGAGAGTGGTGATCAAGGGCACAATGTCCACCTGGAGACCAGTGACAAGTGGCGTCCCTCAGGG
>VWZI01008516.1:867-13766 GCA_013396835.1 Psilopogon haemacephalus | reverse complement strand
TCCAACTACACCCACCCAACAACCCCCACCCAACAACCCCCATCCAACTACACCCACCCAACAATCTCCATCCAACTACACCCACCCAACAAGAGCCACCAAACAACCCCCATCCAACAACACCCATCCAACTACACCCACCCAACAAGAGCCACCCAACAACCCGCAACCCAAACCCTCTCAGCCCAATTAGTCCAACCCCACTCCACCACCCCCACACCAGACAAACTACACCACTCCAGCTCCACCAACCCAAGCTCAGTAGATCAGCACCACCAACCCAAGGCCACCAGCCCAGCACCACAGCTGCTGCAAGCTGCCCTTCCCCCAACAAGCTGCAGGATCTGAGTCAGGCAGCAGCAATGCTGAGCAGCTGGTTTTTATCTCCTGTTAAACCAACAGCCCAGCAGGTTAATCAGTACCAAACCCACAGCTACAGGCTGGGGAAGCTGAAGGTTCTCATGTCTGGCAGGTGGCTTTGCACTGGGTGTACCCAGTCTGACCCTTCCCACAGTGCCCAAACCATGCTGGAGAGCTGCTGGCACCCCCTGGGCTTTGGGCAGGCTCCTGCTGGCAGCACCAACCCCATCCCCAAGGAAGGCAGCTGGAGGTGACCATCTCACTCATGGCAGTGATGGACAGAGAAAGGGACATTGGGGGTGTGCCTGATGCCAAGCTGGGCATGCAGGGCATTGATGGGGCAGTGCTGGAGGCTTGGCAGCCTGCGTGGTGCTGAGGCAGAGGACGCAGGGGGAGGTAGGTCAGGGTTTTACTGGGGGGGGCTGGTTGAAGATGAGCCTGCAGTGTGCCCAGGTGAGGCCCTGGAATGGGTTGCCCCTGCAGGGAGGTGTTTGGGGCCAGATCCCTGGAGGTGTTTGGGGCCAGGCTGGCAGAGGCTGTGGGCAGCCTGCTCTAGGGTAGGGTGTCCCTGGGCATGGCAGGGGAGTTGGGACTGTCTGATCCTTGTGCTCCCTTCCAACCCTGACTGATTCCATGATTCTATTCTATGATTCTAAGAAGGGCACCAGCAACCTGAGCACTGCCTGAGGAGGAGAGGCTGAGGGACCTGGGGCTGCTTAGGCTGCAGAAGAGAAGACTGAGAGGGGATTGAATCAATGTTTGTAAGTGTGTGAGGAGGGAGGGGACAGGCTCTGTTCACTGCTCCCTGCCATAGGCAAAGGAGCAATGGGTGGAAGCTGCAGCACAGGAGGTGGCAGCTCAACACAAGAGGCAACTTCTTGCCCGGGTGGGTCCCAGAGCAGTGGCACAGGCTGCCCAGAGAGGTTGTGGAGTCTCCTTATCTGGAGCCTTTGCAGACTCTGTCTGGATGTGTTGCTGTGTGCCCTGAGCTAGCTTGGATGCTCCTGCTCTGGCAGGGCAGTAGGATATGATGATCTCCTTCCAACCCCTGACATGATTGTCTCTTTCCAACCCCTGTGATCCTCGGGAAAGGCATCAACCCCAAAAAAACCTGATGAGGCAGCCTGGGAGCTCCCCTGCACCCCTCAAGGTTGTGGAGTCTCCTTGTCTGGAGCCTTTGCAGCCCTGTCTGGATGTGTTCCTGTGTGCTCTGAGCTAAATTGGATGCTCCTGCTCTGGCAGGGGGGTTGGACTGGATGAGCTCTTTGGGTCCCTACCAACCCCTGACATCCTGTGAGCCTGGCATGGATCAGCAATGCTGTGGGCAGCAGGGCAGGGATTGTGCCCCTGGACTGGGCACTGGTGAAGCTGCACTTTGAATCCTGGGCTCAGTTTTGTGCCACTCACTCCAAGGAGGAGATTGAGGGGATGGAGCAGGTCCAGAGAAAGGCAGCAAAGCTGGGGAAGGGTCTGGGGAGCAGGGCTGGGGAGGAGCAGCTGAGGGTGTTGGAGAAGAGAAGGCTGAGGGCAGAGCTCATTGCTCTCTGCAGCTCCCTGAGAGGAGGCTGGAGCCAGGTGGGGACTGGGCTCTGCTCCTTAGTCTCAGGTGAGGAAAGGAGAAGAAATGGCCTGAAATTCTACCAGGGGAGGGTTAGGTTGGAGATGAGGAAAAGTTTCCTTGCTGCAGCAGTAGTCAGGGATTGGCAGAGGCTGCCCAGGGAGGTGGTGGAGTCCCCATGCCTGGAGGTGTTCAAGAAAGCTGTGGCCATGGCACTTGGGGCCATGGTTTAGTGGCCATGGTGGGGTTGGGTTGATGCTTGGACTGGATGATCTCAGAGAGCTTTTCCAACCCAATCAACTTTATGATTCTTCTTAAGAAGCAGCAGGAGGAGGAGGAGGAGATTTCTCCTGTTGTGGTTTCTCAGTTCAGAACGGAGCTCCAACACCTCCTCAGCCAACCAGCTCCAGGGACAGAAATAGGAGAACTCCTTTTTATTTATAGTAACTCTGCCTCATCACCAAGGGCTGGGCCAGAAGGGAGTTTTAGGGGGGTAAAAAAAACTCCAGAATGAGGCCAGCAGGCTCCCAGGCTCCTGCCTCTGACTTCTTGTTTCCACAGCTTCCCATCATTAAGCCCCTGAAGCTGGGAGGTCAAGTTGCAAAAGCAGCTCAGGTTCCAGGTTTCCAGACCAGCAGCTCCCAGGTTGGTTTCACAGCCCTGCCCTGGCACCATGCCCGCAGGTGTGGCCACAGCAGGAAAGGCTGTGGGCAGCTGCCTGCGTCACCAGCCTGAACCATGCACCCTGTGTCACCAGGAATGGGCACAGCACCCGAAACTGTGCACTCTGTGGCACCAGGCATGGGCACAGCACCTGAAACTGTGCACTCTGTGTCACCAGGAATGGGCACAGCACCTGAAACTGTGCACCCTGTGGCACCAGGCATGGGCACAGCACCTGAAACTGTGCACCCTGTGGCACCAAGCATGGGCACAGCACCCCAAGTGCAGCACCCTGTGTCACCAGGCATGGACACAGCATCCCAAATCACACCCCCTGTGACACCAGACATGGGCACAGCAACCCAAATCTTGTACACTGTGGCATCAGACATGGGCACAGCACCCCAAATCACACACCCTGTGTCACCAAGCATGGGCATGGTGCCCTCAATCTTGCACCCTGTGTCATCAAGCATGGGCACAGCACCCCAAATCACACACCCTGTGTCACTAAGCATGGGCATGGCACCCCAAATCACATCTCCTGTGTCATCAAGCATGGGCACAGCACCCCAAATCACACACCCTGTGTCACTAAGCATGGGCATGGCACCCCAAATCACATCTCCTGTGTCATCAAGCATGGGCACAGCACCCAAAACCATGCACCTCGTGTCATCAGACATGGGCACAGCACCCCAAACCATGGCACCCAACCACACACCTGTGACACTGACACCTTGTGACCCCCTGCACCTGCCCTGGCCCGTGGCACTCCACCCAGGGTCTCTCCACTTGTGGACCTGCCCCCTATAACTGAGCTGCTTCTATTCCATCCTCAGCCTCCTGTTCTGGGGCTCAGCAGCCAGAAGCAGCCCCCACCCAGCCCCTCAGCACTGTAATGGTGCAGCAGGACTCAGCCCCTCCAGCGTCTCAGGGCAGAGGGGGCAGGATCCCCCTCCTCTCCCGGCTGCAGCAGGGCATCACTCCTTGAGGTGCCTGCATCCCCTGGGTGCAGTGGGGTGCAGCAGCTCAGGCACCCTCAGGCTCCATGTGCCCCTCAAGCACAAACGTTCATGAGCTCCAGGGTGGGATGAACCCTCTGAGTCCGCCTTGGACACCCCCGCGGTGTGCGGGGACGCCCTGCTCCGGCTGCTCCCTGCATCCCTCCAAGCACAGGGGGGCGCATCCCCTCCGGGGGGTGTCCTGCATCTCTCACACCCCCATGGCTGAGTCACCTCGGGGGTGTCCCGCATCCCCCTCGGACACAGAGGGCTGCTCACACTCACACACACATACACACACACACACAGAGGGTTCTCGGCACCCCCCGGGAGCAGCACTGCGCACCCTCGGGGCTCCCCTTGAACCCCCCTAGTACCTTCTCCGGCTCTTCCCGGCTGTACCGAAGCGCATCCCCGAGGTGTCCCTCAAACCCCTCCCTGCAGTGTCCCTCAGACCCCTTCCCAGGCCTCCCCTGAACAGGACCCTCAGCAGCCACTGCCTCCCCCTCCCCGCCCTCGGGGCCGCGTCCGCCGCTGGGGCGCTCGGAGCCGGCGCAGCCCCAGCGCAGCCTCAGCGCAGCCTCAGCCCCAGCGCAGCCCCAGCCCCGGAGCAGCCCCAGCGCAGCCCCAGCCCCGGAGCAGCCCCAGCGCAGCCTCAGCCCCAGCGCAGCCTCAGCCCCAGCGCCGCCCCAGCCCCGGAGCAGCTCCGGCCCCGGAGCAGCCTCAGCCCCAGCGCAGCCCCAGCGCAGCCTCAGCCCCAGCGCAGCCTCAGCGCAGCCCCAGCGCAGCCCCAGCCCCGGAGCAGCTCCAGCCCCTCCCGCTGCCTGCCGGTGCCCACTACTCACGCAGCTGAGCAAGGAGCAGACCCCCAGACAGGCCCCCATGGTACGGCCGCGGTTGCCGCCGGCTCCCCGCTCCCGGCCGCTCCCTCCCCGGTGCGCTGGCTCCGCCCGGGCCGGCCCCCGGCCTCCGGCTCTCTCCGCACCTCCCCCGGGGCGGCCCCTGCGGCGGCGGGGCGGGTCCCGACGGCTTCCTCCCGAGGCCGAGGGAGTGCCTGCATCGCCCCCCGCAGCCCCTCCATCACCTCACGCTCAGCCGCCCCTCCCGCTCCCAGCCCTTTCATCCCCACCTCCAGCCCCTCCGTCCTTTCCCGGGGCCCTCCAGCCCTTCTCCATCGCCCCTCAGCTCCTCCAAGCCCCATCCCTGAGACCCTCCAGAATCCACCAGCATCTTCATCAGCCCCTGAGCTTTTCCATCCCTGAGGCCCTCCAGAATCCACCAGCATCTCCATCAGCCCCTGAGCTTTTCCATCCCTGAGGCCCTCCAGAACCCACCAGCATCTCCATCAGCCCCTGAGCTTTTCCATTCCTAAGCCACTTCAGAACCTACCAGCATCTCCAATGTCCTCTGAGTCTCTCCATTCCCCACCTCGAGCTCCCTCACCCCTCTCCCCAAGCCCCTCTATTTCCTCCACCCTGAGTCTCCCTGTCTCCTGTCCCAAACCATTTCAGCTTCCCCTGCTCCTCTCTACCCTCATCTTCTCCACGGGGCTCCCTGGGAAAAGGAAGTCTCCATTTCCATCCTGGTTTATTCTATTCTATTCTATTCTATTCTATTCTATTCTATTCTATTCTATTCTATTCTATTCTATTCTATTCTATTCTATTCTATTCTATACCATTCCTTTCCATTCTGTTCTATTCTATTCTACTCTACTCCATTCTATTCTATTCCATTCCATTCCATTCCGTTGTATTCTATTCTATTCTATTCTATTCTATTCTATTCTATTCTATTCTATTCTATTCTATTCTATTCCATTCTATTCTGGCAGGGGGGTTGGCACTGTCTGATCCTCGTGGTCCCTTCCAACCCTGACTGATTCCATGGTTCTCTGCCTCCTAGCAGGACAGGGCTTGAAGGACATTCCTGCTGCAGATGCTGCCAGGCTCCCGGATCCAGCTGGGGAGAGCTGACTACTGCCAGGCCCTCACCTGCTACCTGCGGGGGGATGTGTCTGGAGCCAGCCCATGGAGGCTGCTGCCAGAGCCCTGCCCACACAGCCAGGCTGGGCAAGTCCCCAGGGCATAGCCCCTACCACCTCCCACAAGCAGAAGCAACCTGAGACCAGCTGAGGTCAGCGAGCAGTTTTTGGGTGCTTCTCTGCTCTGGCAGCAGCTGGCAGATTTTGGGAGGGCTTAGCAGATCTTCCAGCCACCTGTGCCAGCTGCTGGGCAGAGGCTAAACCCTGGAGCTTTCCTTCCAGAGCAAGCAGTGTGGCACCTTCCTCTGCCTCAAGGACAGGGGGGACATGTTGCTCCATCTCTCCCCTTGTTGTCCCAGCCCTTTGTCCTCCTCCCCTCGAGCCTGCCTGCTGCCACAGGCTCCTCTGCTTTGCCTGCTGTCTAAATTTAGGGTCTGGAAATGGGCTGGCAGATCCCAGTTTAACCCAGGCCCTGAATTATGCATGCCAGCAGCAGAGCCCTGCTCACTGCTCCGAGTGGATGTGCCTGGGCAGGAAGAGCAGGAAAAACCAAACAACTGCCAGCCCTGGCTCACACACGTGGGTCTCCCTGGGCAGATACTCCTCAACCTGGGGCCTCATTAGGGTTTAGCCCCTAAGGAGGAGTTAAGTCCAGGCTGGAGGGTGTGTGGGAGCTGCTGGAATCATAGAATCCTAGAATCAGTCAGGGTTGGAAGGGACCACAAGGATCAGCCAGTCCCAACCCCCCTGCCATGCCCAGGGACATCCTACCCTAGAGCAGGCTGCCCACAGCCTCTGCCAGCCTGGCCCCAAACACCTCCAGGGATCTGGCCCCAAACACCTCCCTGCAGGGGCAACCCATTCCAGCCTCTCACCACTCTCATGCTCAGCAACTTCCTCCTCACCTCCAGGCTGAATCTCCCCACCTCCAGCTTTGCTCCATTCCCCCCAGTCCTGGCCCTACCTGAGAGCCTAAGGAAAGGCAACTCCATTCCGTTTGTCCCCTTGGTCCTGCTGTCCCTCTGTGTCTCTCAGGGTCAGGAGCCAGCTGGCATCCCGGCAGAAGGCATCCCACAGTCTGATGCACCCAGCAGGGACCAGCCCTCGTCCCCCCGTGACGATGCCACCAGATGGCAGTGCCGGGATGAGACCAGCGCCGGACCCTGGGGACACTGGGGACAGCAGCTAGGCTCGGTCCTTGCCTGCTCCTGGGTGGCCAAGCAGGGACTCAGCTGCCAGGAGGGAGAGGATTCCCCCACCCACGTCACGGGGGTGTCCCCACGCCTGGTGAGCAGAGGCCACACCACCCCCACCAGCCCCAATACCCAGCACCAGCAGCCTTTTATTGTCACCTCCTCAGGAGGTGGCTCTGTGGCCAGAGAGAGCTGCCCTGGGCCAGCCTGGGAGCTGCCAGCCTGGGAGCCCAGTGGCAGCCTGGGAACCAGAGAAGGCAGGGAAGGAGGTGGCCAGTGGCAGCTGTGCCAGTGCCCATGCACCAAAGGGCACTCTGCTTTTACATCCTCCTGCACACAGGGCAGGTGAGGAATAGGCACTGCCAGAGCTCAGGGACATGAGCCCACCCCCAGCCTCCACGGTCACAGAGGTCCCCAACCCATGTCCCTCAGCTCAGCAGGGCTGGGAGCATCCTGGCCCATGCACCCCTCACCAAAGACCTTTTTTCTGCCCACCCTTCTCCCCCACCCCTTCTCCTGCATCATGAAATTCTGCAAGGCCATTGTAAGGACCTGCAAAATCCCAAGCACAGCTCCAGGCTGGGTGGGGAATGGCTGAGAGCAACCCTGAGGAACAGGACCTGGGGGTCTGGGCTGGTGCAAAGCTGAAGATGAGGCTGCAGTGGGAGTGCAGCCCAGACAGCAACTGTGTGCTGGGCTGCAGCAAGAGCAGCTGTGGGCAGCAGGGCAAGGGAGGGGATTGTGCCCCTTGGCTCTGCTCTCCTCACCCCCTACCTGCAGCACTGTCTGCAGCTCTGCAGCCCCCAGCACAAGCAGCACATGCAAGTGGTGGAGCCAGTGCAGAGGAGGCCACCAAGATGCAGCTGAGAGGGCTGCAGCAGCTCTGCTCTGAGCACAGGCACAGAGAGTTGGGGCTCTGCAGCCTGCAGAGGAGAAGGCTGCCAAGAGACCTCATAGCAACCTTCCAGTATCTGCAGGGAGCTGCAGGAGGGCTGGGGAGGGACTATTGACAAGGGCTGGGGATGAGAGGAGGAGGAGGAGGAATGGGTTTGAAGTGGCAAAGGAAGATTGAAACTGGAGGAAGGTTGTGGAGCATAGAATCTTTGATCCCATTCTGTCCTTCTGTGCTCCACAACCTCCTTGAGCAACCTGTGCCAGTGTCTCACCACCCTCACTCCAAAGAACTTCTTCCTCACATCCACTTTCAATCTCCCTCCTGCTGGATGAGGCCTTGAGTGACCAGTCCTAGTGGGAGGTGTCCCTGCCTATGGCACAGGGGGGTTGGAACTGGCTGAGCTTTGAGGTCCCTCCCAACCCAAACTCAGCACCCCCAAGGCACCAGCAGACATCTCCACCCCACTCCCCTCTCCCCAGGGGCAGGGGTCAGGGGGTCATTTTCTGGCATCCTAAGGCTGGAGTTGGTTCTAGCCTGGCATCAAGCCAGGCTGAGGGCAGCTTGCCAGGGTTGTCCTCCCACCCGGGGGACCTGGGGGTGGGGAGGAAAACAAATGATCTCATGTGACAGTAAGTGGGACAATACCAGCTTAGCCGTGGGCGCTGCCAGAAGGGCTCCTGCTGAGCCCCAGGGATGCTGCTGGTGGGATAAACCTGCATTACCACAATTAATAACCATTAAGAATCCAGGCTGGGCCCGGGAAACCAGCTAAAGCCACCCAGCACCCCTCCCCCTGGGCACCCTCTGGCCCTGGCAAGCCTTTCCGAGGTGATGAGTTGGCCTTTGGCATCCCTCCTGCATCCCCCAGACCTGGCCCTGCTCCTGGATGGGGCTTTTAGGGCAGGCAGGAGCCTTCCCTTCGGCCACCAGCTGCCAGCAAGCATGTCACAGCCTTGGGCTTTGGGTGTTTTGGGGGAGCTCTGAGGTTGTAGTGAGGTAGGAGGTCAGAGAATCATAGAATCATAGAATTATAGAATCATAGAATCATAGAGTCATAGAATGATAGAATCACAGAACCACAGAATCATAAAATCACAGAATCATAAAATCACAGAATCATAGAATTATAGAATCATAGAATCACAGAATCACAGAATCATAGAATTATAGAATCATAGAATTATAGAATCATAGAGTCACAGAATCAGTCAGGGTTGGAAGGGAGCACAAGGATCAGCCAGTTCCAACCCCCCTGTCAAGGCCTCCAGCTTTGCTCCATTCTCCCCAGTCCTGTCACTCCCTGATAGCCTGAAATGTCCCTCCCCAGCTTTTTTGTAGCCCACTTCAGATCCTGGAAGGCCACAAGAAGGTCACCTGGGAGCCTCCTCTTCTCCAGACTGAACATAGAACCATAGAACCATAGAATCAGTCAGGGCTGGAAGGGACCACAAGGATCAGCCAGTCCCAACCCCCCTGCCATGCCCAGGGACACCCTACCCTAGAGCAGGCTGCCCACAGCCTCTGCCAGCCTGGCCCCAAACACCTCCAGGGATCTGGCCCCAAACACCTCCCTGCAGGGGCAACCCATTCCAGCCTCTCACCACTCTCATGCTCAACAACTTCCTTCTCACCTCCAGCCTCAATCTCCCCGCCTCCAGCTTTGTTCCATTTCTCCCTACTCCTGGCACTACCTGGAGTAATGCATCCAGTGCTGGAGCCCCTGGGACAAGAGGGATGTGGAGATGCTGGAGGTGTGCAGAGAAGGGCCCTGAGGATGCTCAGAGGGCTGCAGCAGCCCTGCTGTGAGCACAGCCTGAAAGAGTTGGGGCTGTGCAGGCTGCAGAAGAGGAGGCTCCCAGGGGACCTTCTGGTGGCCTTGCAGGATCTGAAGTGGACTACAGAAAAGCTGGGGAGGGACCTTTGAGGCTATCAGGGAGTGACAGGACTGAGGGGAATGGATCAAAGCTGGAGGCTTTGGAATTCCCTTCGAGGCAGGGAATTAGTTTTCCACTAAGCTCCTCTGTAATGAGAACGCAGGAGGACAGCAGGGGGGAGATTGCTGAGTCTTGAATTAGAGAAGCTGAGGTCATGGGAGCTGAGATTCAAACCCAGGTGAGACCCTGGAATGGGTTGCCCAGGGAGGTGGTTGGGGCCACATCCCTGGAGGTGTTTAAGGCCAGGCTGGATGAGGCTCTGTGCTCCTGTGGTCCCTTCCAACCCTGACTGATTCTATGATTCTATGACATGGAGGGGGTGATTTTCAGGAGGACCACCAAAGCCACCTTGCAGAGCCTAAGCTCCTGCTTGGTTCTTTTTGTTTATCAGGACCTTCTCATCCTGCTCAGCCTGCATCCCACAGGCTCAGCAGACAAAAGCCTCAAATGCATCAGCTCTTGAGACCAGCCCAAGAGAGGAGCCTCATGGAGACTAAAATCATCCCCTACTAGGACAATGAAGATTGCCCTCCTGTACTGGGCACTGCTGAGGCAGCAGCTCCAATCCTGGGCTCAGTTTTAGGCTCCTTACTCCAGGAAGGACATTAAGGGGCTGGAGCAGGGCCAGAGAAGAGCAACAGACCTGAAGAAGGGTCTGGGGAACAGGGCTGGGGAGGAGCAACTGAGGGAGCTGGGGGTGTTCAGCCTGAAGAAGAGAAGGCTGAGGGGAGACCTTCTGGCTCTTTGCAGCTCCCTGAGAGGAGGGTGCAAGGAGATGGGGTTGGGCTCTGCTCCTTAGTCTCAGGTGATAGGAGGAGAGGAAATGGCCTGAAATTGTGCCAGGGAAGGGTTAGGTTGGAGATGAGGAAAAATTCCTTTGCTGCAAGAGTGGTCAGGGATTGGCAGAGGCTGCCCAGGTTGGTGGTGGAGTCCTCATGCCTGGAGGTGTTCAAGAAACCTGTGGCCATGGCACTTGGGGCCATGGTTTGGTGGCCATGGTGGGGTTGGGTTGAAGGTTGGACTGGATGATCTCAGAGAGCTTTTCCAACCCAAACAGTTCTGTGCTTCCATAATTCTACCTGAAGGTAGTTATGAGCATCCCACCTGCTGACATTGCACTGAGCATCAGGAGCAGAGAGGTCATTGTCCCTTTGTATTCAGCTTTGGTGAGACCACACCTCGAGGGTTGTGTTCAGTTTGGGGCACCTCAGTACAAGAGAGATGTGGAGGTGCTGGAGCCAGTGAAGAGAAGGGAAAGGAAGCTGGGAAAGGCCTGGAGGGTAAATCTGATGAGGAGCAAGTGAGGAAGCTGGGGCTGAAAAAGAGGAAGCTGAGGGCAGAGCTCATTGCTGTCTGCAGCTACCTGAGAGGACATTGTGGAGAGGCTGCTGCTGGGCTCTGCTCACAGGGAGTTGGAGACAAAAGAAGGGAGAATGGCCTCAAGCTGAGGCTGGGGAGGTTTAGATTGGACATTAGAGAAAAGCTTTTTATGGACAGAGTGGTCAGGGACTGGAATGAGCTGCCCAGGGAGGTGGTGGAGTCCCCAAGCCTGGATGTGTTTAAGGATGGTTTGGATGTGGTGCTTGGAGCTATGGTTTAAGGTGAATCTTGTAGAGTTTGGCTCAGTGATCTTCAGAGTTGTTGTTTTTTTTTTCCAACCTGGGTGTTTCTGTGATTCTGTGACTTGCCTTTGGGATGTGATTTGCCTTTGGGACCCTCTTCATCGACCTTGCATCAGTTTGAGACATCTTCAAGCCCCATGGAGTGGCACAGCTGCTGTGATGAGCCACAGGCTGGGCTTACCACCTGATAACCCACAGGATGAGATCTCCTCTCCCAGGCAGAGGAGTGGAGGGGCAGAGCCACTGCCACCCTCTGTCCTTGGAGGTTGAATTAACCTGGGCCTGCAGGCACAGTGACTGTCTGGGAAAGCTTCAGCCTCTCCCTGCTGGCTTTGGACAGACACCGTTTGTCTTGCTGCTGGCAGTGGCCATCTGCCTGGCTGGTGATGGATGGAAGTGTCACACAGGAGTTTCTGCACTGTCACAGCTGCTGGGTGCCTCACGGGGTGGAAATTTTAGGTGACTCCACTTGGAGCTGAACATCCTCCCCAAGGTACCAGGAGATGAGTCAAGAGACATGATCACAGAGTCAGACGGATTGGAAAAGACCTCTGAGATCATTGAGTCCAACCTGTCACCTAACACCTTCTCATTAACTCACCCATGGCACCAAGTGCCTCATGCAGCCTCCTCTTGAACACCTCCAGGGATGGGGACTCCACCACCTCCCTGGGCAGCCCATTCCAATGCCAATCACTCTCTCTGACAACAGCTTCTCCTAACATCCAGGCTGAACCTGCCCCAGCACAGCTTGAGACTGTGTCCTCTTGTTCTGTACCTGGTGCCCAACCCCAGCTGGCCACAACTTCCCTTCAGGTAGTATGTGCAGTTCTGCAGCCCCCAGCACAAGCAGGACATAGAAGTGTTGGAGCCAGTGCAGAGGAGGCCACCAACATGCTGAGAGGGCTGCAGCAGCTCTGCTCTGAGGACAGGCTGAGAGAGTTGGGGCTCTGCAGCCTGGAGAGGAGAAGGCTTCCAGGAGACCTTGGAGTGGCCTTGCAGGATCTGTGTCCTCTTGTTTTGTTCCTGGGTGCCTGGCAGCCCAACCCCACCTGGCTACAACCTCCCTTCAGGTAGCTGCAGTGGGAAATGAGGTCTGCCCTGAGCCTCCTCTTCTGCAGGCTGCACATCCCCAGCTCCCTCAGATGCTCCTTGCAGGGTTGAGGTCCAGGCCCCTCCCCAGATTTGGAGTAGAGAAGTTGGGGAAGAAGTAGCAAAGAGTCAAATCGACCTGAATGTGTCCTTGGTCACTATTCTATTCTATTCTATTCTATTCTATTCTATTCTATTCTATTCTATTCTATTCTATTCTATTCTATTCTATTCTATTCTATTCTATTCTATTCTATTCCAATCCATTCCATTCCATGCTGCTGGAAGGCTCCAAATTCCATCACCAACCTCCTCAAGCCCCTCCCTTGTGTGTTCCCCAAATTCCCAGGGTGACAGAGGGTCCCCAGTGCCAGCTGAGCTCCCCAGCCCGGGCAGTGCCAGGAGCCTGCAGGCTTGGGCTGCCCACGGAAGCTGCATACAGCACGGGAGGGTGGTTGGAGCTTGCTCATTTGCAGCCCACAAGGATTCCTCCTCTTGGAGAAATGACTAATGAGCCCTGGGGATCCAATTAGGCTTCTCCAGGAGGAGGTTTCTCCTCCTTCCTTGCCGTTTAAAGCCCTCCCCCCCCCCCCA
>VWZI01008509.1:7405-28681 GCA_013396835.1 Psilopogon haemacephalus | reverse complement strand
TTCCAACCTAAACCATTCTATGATTCTATGATTCTATGATCAATGTCCTGCTATAAATCAGCACACCAAATAAGCTTCCCTTTCCTCTGGCAACCACTCTTTTTCCAGTCGTTTAGCCAACCCCGTAGAGCACTGGCTATCATCCATGAGTCGAGTAGAGGTAAAGGATAGGCCAATTTTCACATTCAGCCACATCAAGAGCAAATTGGACTGCTTTTACCTCAGCGAATTGGCTGGATTCACCTTCTCCATCTCTCACTTCAGTAACTCTTCTGGTAGGACTCCAGACTACTGATTCCACCTTTGCTTGTTCCCAACAACATAACAGGAATCATCTGTGACCGAAGCATAGTTCATTTCCTGTTCAGAAAGATCACCATAGGGAGGAGCTTCTTTAGCACAAATTGGCTTCTCCTCTGGGGGTCTCGTACAGCCTGTGCCTTCCAGCCAGTTGGTGATCACTTCTGCCAGACCAGGTCAATCAAGATTACCTATGTGTGCTTACTGGGTTAGTGAAGCCATCCCTTTAGACGAGGTTGCATCTGTGGCATGATGCAGTGGTGAACCTTCTCCTTTAAACATCCAGTTTAGAACCGGCAATCTAGGAGCTAAAAGCAATTGTGACTCAGTTCCAATCACTTCAGAGGCTGCTTTCACTTCTTCATAGGCTGCTATTATTTCTTTGCCTGTTGCAGTGTAATTTTCCTCTGAACCTCCGTAGCCACTACCCCAGAAACCAAGTGGGTGACCTCATGTTTCATTTGGAGCTCTCTGCTACAGACTCTAAGTTGGACCATTGTCACTCGTAGCCGTGTACAGAATGTTTTTAATGTCTGGACCAGATCGTACAGGTCCGAAGTGCACAGCATGGACTACTTCTCGCTTTACCTGATCAAAGCCTGCTTGTTGTTCAAGTCCACACTCTAAATGGTTTCTCTTCCAAGTCACATCATGCAGAGGTTTGACAATTTGACTAAATCCAGGAATGTGTAGTCTCCAAAATCCCACTGCACCCAAGAAAGATATTTTTATATGTGGAAACTGCCATGGGGAAGACTTTGCTTATCACATCCTTTGGAACATAATGGTAACCATCCTGCAACCATACTCCCAGAAATTGAATTTCTCTGGAAGGTCCTTTGACCTTATCTCTATGGCAAAACCTGCTTGCAACAGCAGAATGTCAATTATTACGTTACATTTCTCAAAGATTTCCTCAGCAATTTGGCCTCACACAATGATGTCCTTGATGAATTGCACGTGTTCTCGAGCTTTACTTTTCTTCAATGCGTTGTGGATCACTGAGTGCCAGATCGTTGAACTGTTTCCACCTCTGAGGCAAAGCTGTTGAAATGATAATGTATTCCTCTCCAGGTGAATGCAAGCTGAGGCCTGCATTCCTTTGCTATGGGAAAAGAGAGGAAAGCATTAGCAGTGTCTATGGTAGCATACCATTCGGCCTCCTTCGATTCCAGCTCATATTGGTGTTCCAGCATGTCAGCTACAGCTGCACTCATGGGTGGAGTCACCTCATTGAGGGCACAGAAATCCACTGTGAGGCACCAGTCACCACTGGCCTTGCACACAGGACAAGTTGGGCTTTTGAAAGGTGAATGAACTTTCTCGATGAACTCCTGACTTTCCAGTTGAGGAATCAGCTGATGAATGCGTAACAAAGAGGCACGGTTACTTCTGTACTGCCTGTGAAGCACAGTTTCAGTAGCAATTGGCAGTTTCATGTCCTTTCTATCATGATGTCCCACCACTACACATTCATCTGAAAGTTCAGGTCTGATGGACAATTTCAATTTACCATCCTCATTTTCTACAGATGCTATTCCAAAAGACCATTTATGACTCATAGGATTTTTGAAACAACCTTGTCTCAAAAAGTCAATTCCCGAAATGCAAGGTGCATCAGGGCCAGTTACAGTAGTATGTTTCTTCCACTCTTTACCAGTTAAATTTATCTCAGCCTCCAACTTTGTTAACTCTTGAGATCAACCAATGATTCTAGAAATAGTTATAACCTCTGTCCCTTTGCAATTTGAGGGCAACAAAGTACACTGAGCACCTGTATCAACTGAAGCCATGTATTTCTGAATTTTTGAACTGCCAGGCCACCTAATGAATACATTCCAACAGATTTGGTTTTCTCCACTATCCCTTTCCTCCTCCTGGCTAGAGGAAGGGCACCCCTAATGCTGAACATAGAACCATCATAGAATCATAGAATAGTTTAGGTTGGAAGAGACCTTAAGGATCATCCAGTTCCAACACTCTGCCATAGGCAGGGACACCTCCCACTAGATCAGGATGCTCAAGACCTCAGCCAGCCTGGCCTTGAACACATCCAGGGAGGGAGCAGACACAACTTCCCTGGGCAACCTGTTCCAGTGCCTCTCCACCCTCACTGTGAAGAACTTCCATCTAACATCCCGTTCAAATCTCCCCTCCGCCAATTTGAACCCATTCCCCCTCGTCCTGTCATTACAAGACCTTGTGAATAGTCCCTCCCCAGCCTTCCTGTAGATCCCTTTCAGATACTGGAAGGTAACTATAAGGTCTCCTCCAAACCTTCTCTTCTCCAGGCTGAAAAGCCCCAACTCTCTTAGCCTGTCCTCATAGCAGAGGTAGGCACATGGCACGTATGGTGTACACAATGGTTGGTGTTATTGTGAGAGGAATTACAATTATTAAAATAATTGCAGTTGCTCTGAGGAGCTAAAGAAGTGTCAGCTTCTTTCCTGCATTGCTGCCTCTGTTTCTGCCACTCTGGAGTTCACTGACTCTCTTTGAAAGAACTGAAGTAGACTGACCATCCTCAAAAGCTCCATGCCTAAACTATATACAAAACTATCTACATTTTATTTACAGGTTCTAATTTGGTCAGGAATTTTCACAAGGATGGTTATGGCAATTTTGGTAATTTAGGAAAACTCAGAAAATGGAAAAGACTAAGCCACGAGATAGCTTTACCCCACTTAGAAATCAGAGGCAGGACAGAGAGCCCTAGGGAAAGGCCAAGAAAGCACTGATTTACTCACTAGGGTGGAGCAGGAATTTGGAGGTGGTCCCTGGACAGGGCATGTTCCAGCTTGGTGGTAGTGAGCAGAAAGCCATTTTACACTGGTCCAAGGAGAAGCTGAGTCTGGGTGATACAGACAAATCTCTCAAATGGAACTAGTGTACTTAATTGACTCACAGACTTGCTGGACTTCCACACACTTTCTGTTCACTCTATTAAGTCATTCCTAGACAGTGTGTCCAGTGCCAATATATGCTGGCTGTGAAGAATCCAACCAGTTGCAATCACAGACTCCAGTGCAGGCTTTCTCATAAGTGACTACATGTGTGAGAGCAGAAGGGAAAGGGCACTTTTTGCTGTTCCACATCCAAACCCATGGGGTGGGAGGGGAAAGCAGTTTCAAGCTTTCATCTTCCCCCGTTCAAACCTCTTCTGAAATGGGAGTGGGCACCCAAAGGAAGCTTGGAGAGCCCCACTACAGTCACGGAAGGCCTCCAGGTTTGTTGGACACAATTTGTCCTTGGTGTCGGTTGTACCAAATTACCTCTGTTATTCTTCTGCCTCAGCAATCCCTCCAGGAGGATCTGCTCCATAATCTTACGAGGCACAGAGGTAAGACTGACTGGCCTATAGTTCCCTAGATCATCCTTCCTTCCCTTCTTGAAAACAGGGATTATGCTTACCATTTTCCAGTCAGTGGGGACTCCACTGGACTGCCATGACTTTTGAAATATAAGAGAGAGTGGTTTAGCAACCTCATTCACCAGTTCCCTTAGTACCCATGGGTGTATCCTGTTGGGTCCCATAGCCTTCAACACTTTCAGCTTCATCAGATCACAGACCTGATCTTCACTCAAAATGGGCTGATCTTTCTTCCAGCCCTTACCATTATGTTTCGTGACTCTTGAAGTGTGGCTGAAGTCCTTGTGAGTGAAGACTGAGGTAAAGAAGTCATTGAGAACCTCAGCCTTCTCCATGTCACTTGTCACCAATTCACCTGCTTCTTTCCTGAGGGGGGGCACATCTTCCCTAGTCTTCTTTTTGCCATCAATGTACCTATAGAAATTTTTGCTGTTCCACTTGATCTCCCTAGTTTGATTTACTTCTAACTGAGCTTTAACCTTTCTAACCAGGTCTGTTACTGCTCAGGCCACTTCTTTATATGCCCCCTCGTTCTGTCCTTTCTTCCAGTCCTTGTAGAGTTTCTTTTTGTGTGCCAATGTGTCCAGAAGCTCCTTACTCATCCAGGCAGTTCTCATAGCATTCTTTCCTGCCTTCCTCTTTGTTGGTATACTTTACTCCTGGAAATGGAGAAGGTGATCCTTGAACACTGACCAGCTGTCCTGAGCCCCTTTGCCTTCTAGGGCTTTGTCCCACAGTACTTTGGCCATCAGGTTCCTGAAGTGATCAAAGCCTGCATGCCTAACGTCCAAGGTGGTAATCTTGGAATAAATCCTTCTACTTTCCCTGAGAATCTTAAATTCTATCATTTCATGAGCACTGCTGCCTAGGTTATCTTTGAGCATCACATTGGTCACCAACCCTTCCCTATTGGTGGCAACAAGGTCCAGCATTGCACCTCTTCTTGTTGATTCCTCTACCGTTTAGAGCAGGAAGTTGCCATCCATGCACTTCAGGAACATCCTGGATCGCTGGTGCCTTGCAGTGTTGTCCCTCCAGCAGACACTAAAATCCTCCACAAGGATCAGGGCTTGTGAATGTGAAAGCTCCTCTATTTGCCTGTGGAAGGCCTCGACCCCTACGGTAACATCACCTTCCTCTGTCTTTGCTTTAATCTTAAGCCATATGCTCTCAACCAGCTCATCATCCTTACCCAGATGGAGTTCCACCAATTCCAGATGGTCACAATACAAAGTGCAACACTCCTTCCCCTCCTACGCTACCTCTCCTTCCTAAAGAGCTTGTTCCCTTCTATCCCTACATTCCAATCATGGGAATCATCCCACCAAGTTTCAGTAATAGCCACCATGTCATGGCTGTCCAGCAGCACAGTGGCCTTTAATTCATCATGTTTACTGCCCAAACTGTGTGCATTCACATAGAGACACTTCAGCTGGACTGACCATGTTACCCTCTTGTGCCAATCCCCCTTGATTCCCTTGGGGTGTCCTGGTGCATCATCACCAGCTTGCCTCAGGGCAACAAGCTGAGAGCAATTACTAGTATCCATCCCTCTGTCTCTGGTGAGAAGTCCCACTGTTTGTCACAAGCCAGCATGAAATTCATAACCCCTTACCCCTTCAAATCTAATTTAAAGCCCTATCAGTGAGCCCTGACAACTCCTCCCACAAAACCCTTTCTCCACCCAGGATGGGTGCATCTCATTAGTTGCTGACTGGTCTGGTGTCTTGTCATCCAAGCCATGATAGTAAAATCCAAACCCCTCTCAAAGACATCAATCCTGGAGCCATGAGTTGGCCTGGTGGCTCTTTCTATATATTCCTTTGTCCATCGCTGATGTCAGAGGGATGGAGGAGAACAAAACTTGTGCTCCTGATCCCTTTACCTGTTGCCCCAAGGTCCTGAAGTCTCTTCTAATTGATTGTGAGCCTCTCCTTGATGCCTCATCACTGCCCACCTGAAAGAGCAGAATTGGGTAATAGTCTGAAGGACTCACAAAGGCAGGCAATTTACCTACAACATCCTTTTTGCAGGCACCAAGGAGACTGCAGACCTCTCTATGAAGTGCGTTTGGTCTGTATGTTGGACTCTCCACTTTCCTCAGCAGGGAATCACCTACAGCAGTGACACCTTTCAGAGTCAGTTTTAGTGGCCAGCCTGCAGAAAGCTGGCCTTGGTGGCACTTCTGGTCTTCATCACCCCTCATCCTTGCTCACAACCAGTTCTGCCTGCAGAGCCTCATACCTTTTCTGCAATGGCAATGTAGGTGGTGTGCTTCTTAAAGGAGCATGCTTGCTCAATTTGTAGCGATTGTTTCATTGGGCAGAGACCTATTCCCATTGACCCTGCTCCTGTGGGCTACTACAGGAAGGCAGGGGGGCTTGCTGATAAGAGGATATTGAATCCTCTGCTCCACTGAGAGTTAACTCCTATTCTGTTTTTGTAGAGATCATTTTGTGGAGGTAATCAATTTGCTTCTCACTATTCCTGATGCTTCTCAACCTACTCACCTATTCCCTGAGCTCCATCACTTCATCCTGGAGCTTTGCCACCTGACTGAGCAGGTCAAAAGCCTGCTCACACTGCAAGCAAACATAGTCAGTGTTGCTCCCTGTTGCCTGTGAAAGGCTGGGATTCATCACAGCCAGTGAGGAATACCATATCCATTTTTGGTGGGTGCTGGGAGCACAGTCTTCCTCCTCCAAGTATCCACCATCACTTCTTCAGTACATTGTAGCACCTCACATCCTGCCAACAAATCCTGCCCATGCAAACTATGGAGCCAACTCAGAAGGAGCCCTCTGTCAACCTTTTTGTCTGTGATATGACCCTCCAAATAGAGACTTACCACACTGGAGCTGGTCACTCTTAACAAGTGAACTTATTTTGTGCTTAGCACCCTGCCCCGTGGGCTGAAAGCAGCTGCTGCACTCCCCCCCGGGGCACACACATCACTCTTTCCTCACCTGCGCCTGTTGGCGTGCCTGCACCAATGGCCATGTGCTCCCAGCTGTCTGCTCACATGCCTTCCCTCATGCACCCCGCTTGCTATGTTCCAACAATCAAGAAAACTGCTGATCCTGATCTCAGTGCTGATCCTGCTGCCTCACAGTTTGCAAGCTTTTCACCTCTTTAACAAGACCCTCCTTGTTAGTGAGTATCAGGTCCAGCAGCAATTCTTTCCTTGTTGGTTCACCCACCATTTGCATCAAGATGTTAATACCAGTGCACTGAAGGAACAGTGGCTGGCTGACTGAGTAGGCCTTCCAGCAAGTATCTGGGTAGTTAAAATCTCCTATGGGAACCAGGGCATGCGATTGTGAGGCTATTGACAATTTCCTTGTCCTTATCACGTGGCCTCTAATAAACACCCACAACAGTATCAGTCATGCTAGCCTGCACGTTAATTCTAGAACACTGCCCCACCTGTGTAAACCCAGAGACAACCTCATCCATTTTTGATTCTAGTTTGAAGCTCTATGAATGAGCCCTGCTAGTTCTTGTCCTAGAATCCTTTTGCCCCTGTGAGATGAGTCTTTCCCATGTACTACCATTGGTCCTGGTATCCTATAAAATCAGCCACTATCAAAGAACCCAAAGCCCTGCCTGAAGCACCAGTCTCAGAGCCAGGTATTTATGGAATGGATTCTTTTACTTCTTCTGTATCATGGATGGGTACTGGAAGCAGGGAAGAGAAAATAACTTTTGCCCCAGACTCTTTAGCCAACCATTCCAAGACCTTGAACTCTGTCTTCATTCTCCTCAATCTACAGGATATAGCTTCTTCCCCATCTGTCTGGAGGATCAGTAATGGATAATGGTCTGGTGACTGCACCACATTGGGAAGTTCCCTAGTGATACCTCCAATTCAGGCTCCAGGAGAACTGGAGACTTCCCTATCATAAGGGTCAACCCTTATGATATTGGGCCCTCTGTTCCTGTCAGGAGCAATTCTCCAAGAAACAGAAGTCTTTTCTTCTTCCTTGTGGAAGAGGTTGCTCTGTGCACTAGACCCCTGCCATGGCCATAAACCTGCTACTACTCAGCATCTTCATTTAAGCTTCCACCTGACAGTTGTAGGACAGACAGGCCTCTTGGTCCTGGGTCTCAACTTCCAGTGCTCCATATCTATCGTGTAGGGAAGATGAGGGAGGGTGGGAAGGGGTTCTCCTGCCTCCTCAAGCAGGTCCCTGCATCCATTCCCCTCCTTTTCTTAGGCCTCTTCCTTCTGCCTAGTGACATGAGGGGAGGGGATTCTATGCTTCTCAAACAGCCTTCACCTGCTACCTTTGCATGGTATGATTCAACCAATCTATTTGATTCTCACGTTCTCTGATTCTTTTCAACCTTACCACCTTCTCTAGCTCAGCCACCTGTCTGAGCAAGACTATTATTTGTGTGTTTTACCCCTTTTCACTCTCTACACCTAATTCTTTTTCTTTCCAAAGGAGGGAGATGCATCCTATATACATTATTGTTCTGTTAGGCTTTGGGCCTCCAGGAAGCTTAAACCAGGACAGGGATGATACATGGCTGCTCCATTCCTTGGTCCCATGTGGCAGGTGCCCCCATTTCTGTTGCAGGCAGGTGAAAGACTGGCTCCACCATTCTTTCTCTGTTTCAGACTCTCTAATGTTCCTAAGCCTTTCCACTTCATCTTGCAGATTTTCAACTACACCTTGCAGCTGTGCCACTTGGCTGAGAAGATCACCTACCTCCTCACACCAGATGAGAACGCCTGCTACCAGAGAGAAGCTTTAGCATTCCCTGCAGCCTGTGACCTGCACCATCACATCCTTCTGTGAGAGCTTTGTCTGGGTTCCCACCTCCATTCTTCATGGCATCAGGAGCACAGTCTTCTGCTATGTGGAGACAATTTTACTTTGACTGAGATGGTGATTTTCTTTTTCTTTTATTATTATTATTGCTAAATGTTATTAGTTTTTCTCAGTTTCTGGCCTGCATAACTACTGCCGATGCTTTGTCAGGCTACCATTGAGACTGCTGCACTCTGCATCCTTACCCCTCATGCACTTCTCATTGTGTTGTGGTGAGATAACTTGCTGCCTCACATTCATAGTCTGAGCACCATTTCTGGTTTCACTGCTTTTAAAATTCCCACCATTTCTCTGACAGTGCCCCTAGCCACATCACCCTCTCAAGCACACATGCGAGAGATGACAGCTACTGGTGGGTCTCTCCTCAGGCTTCCTTATGTTTGAGGACCCCTGATCTCCTCTAATGAAGAAATACCACACAGCCAGAGAGCTTGTAGAGATCACCAGTCTGAGCCAAGTACTGCGTAGTACTGTACTAGTTACCTGGCTCCTCACAGGAACAACATGAGAAGAGCACTAGGTGCTGTTGGAATCAATTAATCTATATTTTTTAATCAATTAATTTACTTACTTGCAATTATATATACTCTTTTCATCAAAACAATGCAATTGAAACAGATTAAAGAAGTATAATTTTGATTAAGACTAGTGTACTCTTCTGAGGAGGGATAGGAAGAGGAGGAAAATATATTCAAGAACAACATTCCAGTTTGCAACCTGGAAGTTGTGTCTGCTCCCTCCCTGGATGTGTTCAAGGCCGGGCTGGATGAGGTCTTGAGTGACCTGATCTAGTGGGAGGTGTCCCTGCCTGTGGTGGGGGGGTTGGAACTGGATGATCTTTGAGGTCTCTTCCAACCTAAACCATTCTATGATTCTATAACCTGCAGTTAGGATTTACACCCTACGCAATAACAAACTACCCTACTGTTGTGTAAAGACCAAGAAAATTTTCATCTCAGATGTCCACTACCTATGGAAATGCTACAGATCAATTCCCCTTTTTTCTAGCACTGGTTAAGCAGTACTAGTATTTATATCTTACTCACCACAAAGAGAATTTTTAAATTGCTTTTTCAGATGTAAAATGCAGCACATGGAATATTAGCTACTTGTGCTTTCCATAGTAGAAATCATTATTGTGGCTGAAATATATCAGGCAACAAGTTTGCTGATGACACTGAACTGTGTGGTGTGGTTGACATACTGGAGGAAAGGGATGCCATACATAGGCACCTTAATAGGCTTGAAAGGTGGGCCAATGTCAACTTCATTAATTTCCACTGAATACAAGGACCTACACCTGGGTAAGGCAAATCGCAAGCACAAATACAGAATAGGCAGAGAATGGTTAAAGCACAGTCCTAAGGGGAAGGACTTGGAAGTGCAGGTTGATAAGAAGCTCATTGTGAACCAGCAGTGGGCACTTTCAGTCCAGAAAGACAACCATATCTTGAGATGCACCAAAAGAAGTGTGTCCAGTAGGTCAGGAAAGATGATAGATGGCATCTCCGAGGAAAAGGACTTGGAAGTTCTGGTAAATGAGAAGCTAGACATGAGAAGACAGTGTGCACTTGCAGCCCAGAAGGCCAGTCATATCCTCGGTTTCATCAAAAGAAGTATGGCCAGCAGATCAAGCGAGGTGGTTCTGCTTCTTTGCTCTGGTAAGACCTCACCCAGAGTACTATGTCTAGGTCTGGAGCCCTCAATACAGGGACAAGGATCTGATGTAGCAGGTCCAGAGCAGGGGACCACAAAAATGATCAAAGAGCTAAAGCACCTCTGCTACAAAGAAAGGCTGAGGGAACTGGGGTTGTTCAGTCTGGAGAGGAGAAGACTCCAGGGAGACTTAATAACAAACTTGCAGTACCTGAAGGGGGCCTGTAAGAAGGACAGAGAGAGACTGTTTACAAAGACCTGTAATGATAGGAAGAGGGGCAATGGCTTGAAACTAGAGAAGAGTAGATTTAGACTTCCTGAGTCTGCCTCTAATCCGTTGCCATCAATATAGTTTTGAATATATATGTTTCGTGTTTTTTTTCCTTTCCTATGCCTTTTTGTAACTCCCCTTACCTTAAATAACTTTTATTTATTGTTGATGTTTTCCTTTTAATTTCCAATTTGGAGCAAGACTATTCTTTGTGTGTTTTTACCCAAATTCTTTTTCTTTCCAAAGGAGGGAGAGGGGCAGGCATCATATATATATTATTGTTCTGTTAGGCTTTGGGCTTCCTGGAATCTTAACCAGGACAACATGTAGTTGGCACTCAACATGTGGGACTAGAGTATGAAATAATCATTTGTAGACAAGATCTGGAAGTTAAAAATGGATGTCTTAAGAGTTTTAATAATTCAGGCTTTTGAATCGCTGTTTTGTAGTTGGATATATAAATTCATAAACTATCATGTGGTCTGGATAGTAACTGATATGGTACTTCTCTATTTTAAAGACTTACCTGTGTGATTGTATGTGTATTTAGTGAGTTCTGTTGGGATTTTACCAGGTTTGGGAATGAGTGTGATACAGGCAGAAATTATTGCTATCGTAGTTTGGACAATTTAGCAACCATGTGTGGCTGCCATGTTTAGGGATCTCAGCAAAGAAATAGGTGGGAGACATCTGGTGGTCTCAGTAACTGTTGTTGCTGCCAGTGTGGGTGTGGTGGTGTTTAGACCACTGCTTGCAGCAGAGTTCTAAATCTGCATGATTCCTCCATTGCTCCTCCATTGTGATGCAGCCCCAGCCCTGAGCGTGGCTCTGCTGTCCTGGTAGGGCATAAATCCTGCCCAAATTGGTTCAAACTCCTGGCTCTCCTCCTCCTGTTGCAAAGCCTGGGAGTTTGCAGGATTGAGCAGACAGTGGGAGCTTGAACAGAGAAAGCCCCATGGCACATGAACAAGTCAGGTGATTTGCACTGTCCATCAAAGTGTTTGGGTCGACACCTGGGCACAGGACTTTGAATCTATTGGCCAAAACAATGGACACTAGCGCCTATTGGTCGGTTTCACCCTTCAAAATAGTCTATTTAAGGGAAGGTGACCTAGAGCCATTGCTCCCTTTTTCCTGCTGCTTCTGTCAGAATCGGACATGTATTTGCACCTCTTTCACAGTGGCCACATGTTTGCAGCATGCATTGCAGCAATACAGCAGCGGCGAGGCAAACTTTCTCCTCCTCTCTCTGGAACTCTATAGCTATCACATTTGTGAGTATAGGTGGGGTCAGGATTTCCCCCTGTTGTTAGGTTCCCTGTTTTCTAAGTTCTGACTGTTTAAGCTGTTTAATTCAGTGTTTATAAATAACTGTTTTGCAATAACCTCTTACCGACCAAACATCCAAAGAATCTGAGGGATTTTCCCTGAAAATTTTTATTATTAATAATAAAAAAATAATAATTCATAACTGCTTATTAATAATCTCAACATCTGCCCATGGCTATTCCCTGATGGGCCATAGCCACACAAACTGTCGTCTCTACACAATCAATCTCTCTGGCTTCTATCAGCACCTGCAGAAAGAAGCTACAGAAAATAGACAAACATCTCCAAGACTCGGATTCAGCTGAAGGCAGCTCTGCAGGAACAAGTACCTCCCAGCAAAACCTAGCTGATGGAAATGAATCTGATACCAAGGTAATCACAATCACTACCATGCCTCAAAAGGAGATCAGGCAAACACATTATTATGCAAGGGCAAATGGCCAGTCTCTATTGGCCTGGCTCTTCAGCTGCTGGGATGCAGGGGCAGAGACTGTGGACTGCTGTGACTCCAAAACATCACAAGGTTGTTTGAAAACACCAAACAAACAAACCCACAACCTATGAACACCTGTCCTGAAGCTGGTCTTCTTGCACAGTGGTGACTGACCTCTTCTTGTCTCATCGTGACCTACAAGATCATATATTCTATCTCCAATCCAACTAAGAAAGGGGAGTGATGGAACAGCTTTGCTGGGCACCTAGCATCCAGCCAAGTTCAAACCACCATGGTCCAGACACGTTTTTCATACTGAATGGCTGTTCCTGACTCTTACAGAGAGGGTGGTATTTTATTACATGCATATCTTCCTCCTCCTTTATCTGTGTCATAAAATGCCCTCACTTTTATTTAGTTTTTAACTACTATACTCAGTGTTATATGAGGTGTCTTGAGAAAAATGCATACAGTTTTATTTGTTCTGTATAAATCAGACATCAGTGACTTTTGGCATACTGTGTACTTTTTAACAGCTTCTATGCTTTTCACTCCTGATGAGTTAGGTAGTCCAAATGCAGTGGCTCACACTGCAAAAAAAAAAAAAAACAAACTAGATATTTTGCTCTATTATTTAGAGAACTTATCTTTTAACTTTTTTCTGCTTGTATCTTAAAGGAAAGGACAGATTATTGGAGTGGACTGCAGAAATTGCTATGCCACATCACATTCCAATTTATACTTGTGTTGAACTAGAGTAATCTAAAAAATTGACTTTATCCATCTCTGTGAGAACAGTGATTCTGCTTCAAGCTATCATTTGTAGTTTTGAATTAGTCAGTGAAAAGAAGTGAGTACCCCAATATATTTAGTGTTGGTGTAGCCTCACCTTGAGTACTATGTGTAGTGCTGGGCCCTACAATTTAAGGATGTTAAAAATATTTGAGTGCATCCAGACAAGAGCAATAAAACTGGTGGAAAGACAGTCAGGAATGGCTGATGACACTGGGTTCATTGAATTTAGAAAGAAAGAAGCTGAAAGAAAACATTTTTGCTCTCCACAGTTTCCTGAGGAGGAAAAGGGAAGGTACGGGTGCTGGTCTCCTCTTCTTGGGATCTCCACACAAGATGTGTGGGAATGGTTCCATTTTGTGCCATTAGAAAAATAAAATATATATACCCTGGTCATTAGGAAACATTTCTTTATCAAGAGGATGGCAAGATACTGTAACAGGCTTCCTAGAGAGGTAGTCAATGCCATGTGTGTGTCAGTGCATCAAAAAGCAACATTTGGTTTATTACTGAACTTGGTAGTTACCTACTGGTTGGAGTCTATGATCTTAAATGTCTTTTCCAACTGTTTCACGTGGGCAGCAACAACACAGCAACCTAAAGAACATCAACAGGGACTAAAAAGCACTGGGAAGGCAGTAAAGGATTTGTGAACACAAATATTTTTTTCATCAGTCTTCCCAATTAAGGGGAAGAGGGGTCAGAAGGCTGTTATTTGAGCCATGTGAATACAGTGATGTCATCCAAAGAAAAAACTTGTGAGATGCCTAAGTCTACAAATGAGACAAAAATATTTTTTTCTGACTAAGATCTTACAATAAAGAAAAAAAAACCAAAAACAAACCAAAACCAGGTGACAAGGAATTTTTTTATAATTCATTCTTTTAATCAATAACAATTTCATACATTTGGTCAACTTGGGTTTTGGTTTTGTATATTGGTAGCTGAATCTATTTGACACACTTTTTAAAAGTATATCTGAATATAAAATAATTTTGTTCCTAATGACTTACAACAACAAAAAAAAACCAAAAAACTTGTAATATTCTCAGATGCAATGGTTTTTTTCTTTAATTAAGTGGCCAACAAAGTATTTATTGTCCCAAGTATCCTTCATGATTAGGTAAATCTGAAATGAATTAGTATTGTGTCCAGTTAATTGTTCTAATGTGCTGTGCAGAGTATTGGTTTACTTCATCAGTGCATAGAGCTGCCAGGGTAACAAAGGATTTTTCAGCTCATGGGTATTCAATAATTTGGATTTTTTCCTTATTTCTGACTGCTTCACCTTTAGGTATATTGTTACAACTCTTACATTAAGTTTTACTTTTATTTACTTCTCATTAAGGAGAAACCACATGATTTAATCCTCAGACTGAATGTTAGGGCTCTAATTTCATGTTTACTCTATGAACCTCAGAGACATTTTTTTTTCCTGTGGGAGCCTGTGACAGACACTGATTAAAGTGATTTTAAACATAACTTCTTCAAACAAAGTATTACTTATTCACCCCAAGGGTTCATACCAGATGAAACAAACAAGCAAGAAAAAAAAAATGCTTATGTGCACATTTCATCTTGCCTAATCTTTAGAGGGTTTGCAAGTTTTGGCAAACCAAGTTCTGTCTAGTTGCCTTGAGTTTGTCTCTTTGACTGAACATGTATCGAATAGTTAGAAACAAGTCAATATATATTTTTTTTCTTGGTCTTGCTTTAAAATCTTAGTATTTTATGACCTTGCAGATTCAATTTGACTAAATTTTCTTTGTAAATTGGTTTACAAATATTGGAGTGGAGACAATCTTCCAAATTACTACTTTCCCATAATTTTTTCTGTGATCCTTGATATTCTTTAACTGCTTTATTGATGTGCTTTTTTCTTGTTAATCACTTTCTTTAACTTTGTACAAATGGGAGTGTGATGGGTTGAAATTACCTCCAAAATAAAATTATCTGACTAGCTCAGAACATTTGGAAGCAAAATGAAGCTGTATTTACAAGCAAGCTAAAATCTAGAAGAATAAAATGCAATGTATATGTACAAAATATATTTACAATTATTTACAATTCAGAAGTAACACAGAGACATTCTCAAAATGTTCCCCCACCCCTCTGGAGAAGAGAACAAGGTAATAAGTCTCCCCAGACAGAAAACAGAGAGAGAAAGGCCTGCTGTTAGTACTTAGCCATAACAAGAGTCTCGGCCAAGGTCAGTGTGACAAGAGCACCATCCTAACTGAAGAAGAGAAAAGGAAGAAAGAATAGTTTGTGCAGCACACTTTATCCTAATCCTGAAAGCAAATGGATTGATACAGATTTATCACTTTTCTTTTGCATCCAACCCTCTATTTTATTTACCTTTTACTATTCTTTCCTACTCAATGTCTTCGGAATTTTCCTATTCTATGCTTATAATTTAGAATTAGGCTAGAGAGTTAGTATTAAACCACCACAGGGAAAATGTTAGCAACCAGACAAAAAACCTGCGGCATTTAATACATGCTGCAGTAAAAGACATTATAACACATTAAACTCTGTAATATATATAGTATTTATATGTATATATAGCTACCTAGTTTTCATATTGAGAATTCACTAGTAAAACTATTTTAAAACTATCAGAAATATGAACCATAAGTCATGATGGAATGTTTAATTTTTATTTTCATAGAAAAGGAAAATCATGCTTTTCCCATCAAAAAATACATATGCAGAATTTATCATGCTTTGTCCAAAAAGAATCACCTCACCAAAGAAGTACACGCTTAGAAAATGTCTATTTTGTGATAATATTGTCAGGGTGGGGAAAGATTCCCTTTTCTTCTTTTAATTTTTTTTCTTACGCTTTTAATTCAGAAAAATAACTCAAGTAAGTATGATGCTTTTACATTAACCAGACAAAATATTTTCTTATGGATTATTTTTATAGTTCTTGATCCCAATGGGAGAACTAGCAGGTCATTCTGAGTGCATCATGTGGCACACACAAGACAGCCATGTGATCAGGGCCAGTCACCATGGGTTTGTGAAAGGCAGGTCCTGCCTGACTAACCTGATCTCCTTCTGCAATAAGGTGACCCACCTAGAGAGCTGCTGTGCCAATCTGCTAGAGGGTAGGAAAGCTTTACAGTGGGCTCTGGAGAGGTTAGACTGATGGGCCAACGCTAACTGTATGAAGTTCAACAAGGCCAAGTACCAGGTCCTGGGTCACAACAACCACATGATAAGCTACAGACTTGGGGTGTGTGGTTGGAATGCTGCAATTTCATGAGGGAACAGATGGTATTGGTTGACAGCAAATTAACATGAGTCAGCAGTGTGCCCAGGTGGCCAGGAAACCAGTGGCATCCTGGCTTGTATTAGAAACAGTGTGGCCAGCAAGCACAGGGAGGTGATCATTCCCCTGTACTCAGCACTGGTGAGCCACAACTTGAGTCCTGTGTTTAGCTCTGGGCTACTTACTATGGAAATGATATTGAGGTTCTGGAGTATGGTTTGAGAAGGGTCTGTAGCACAGGGCCTATGAAAATTGTCTGAGAGACGGGTTTGTTCAATCCAGAGAAAAGGAGGCTGACCTTAGCATTCTCTACAATTACCTGAAGGGGAAGTTGGATTGAAGAGAGGGCCAGCCTCTTCAAAATGATGACAAGTGACAGGACGGGGTTATCAAACCTGAGAGTGGTCTGGCCAGTCACTGTCCCTGGAGGTGTTTAAGCAGCATGTGGACCTGGCACTTAGGTACATGATTTAGTGTTGACTTTTCAGTGATGGATGAAGGGTTGGACTGGATACTCTTTGAAGCCTCTTCCAAAAAAATATGTTCTGTGTTTCTGTGACTCTGCGAAATATTTTTCTGATATTTTTATTTGTTCAGAATGTTTTTGTAGTTTCCAATCTCTGAAAAAACTATTCATATCAATTCTTTGCTTTACATGAGGGAGCAACTAGAATATATTGAATTCTGTCCAGGGGTGGATGAGGAGAAAGTTGAGAGTTTGAGTGCAAATTAAGGGGCAGGCTAGCATGACTGATACCATTGTAGGTGTTTATTACAGGACACCTTATCAGATGAGGAGTTGATGAGGCCTTCTACAGGCAGGTGACAGCAGACTCACTATCACAATGCCCTGGTTCTTAGCCAGTCACAGGCCAGAAGGTTTTGCCAGTGCATTGGTATTAACTCATGATGCAAACAGTGGATGAGCCAACTAGGAAAGAATTGCTGCTGGACCTGCAACAAGGAGTCTGGTTAAAGTGGTGGAGACTGAGGACAGCCTTGACTGTAGCAATCATGAGATGATGGAGTTCAGGGTCTTGTGTGGTAGGTATCAAGCAGGATCATAATCTTGGGCCTCAGCAGGATCAACTTTGGCTTTTCAAGCAATTGAAAGACAAAATCTCATGGGACAGAGTACTAGAGGGCAAAGGGGCCCAAGACAGTTGATTAACATTCAAGGGCCACTTCTTCCAAGATCAACATCAAAGCATTCCAACAAGTAGGAAATCGAGAAAGAGAGCCAGGGAACATGGTTATGTAGTGAATTGCTTGGCAAACTCAACTGGAAGAAGATAGTCTACAGATCATGGAAGGAGGGGCTGGTCACTTGGGAGGAGTATAAGGCTGTCGTCAGTGGAGGCAGCCAGGAAAGCTGAGGCCTTCTTGAAATTCAGCATTGCAAAGGAGGTCAAGGACAACAGAAAGGGCTTTTTCAAATACATTGCAGGGAAAACTAACACTAGAGGCAATGTAGGCCCACTGCTGAATGAGGTGGATGCCTTGGTGGCAGAGGACACAAGGTGGAGTTACTAAATGCTTTCTTTGTCTCCATGTATACTGCTGGACACTGTCCTGAGGAGCCCCATACACTTGAGGCCCCAAAGGAAGACAGGACAAAGGAGGAGTTGTGAGTGGTTAATGAGGGCTGGGTTGATGAGGACTGGGTTAGGGAACAGTTGAATAATCTGGACATCCAGAAATCCTTGGGTCCTGACTGTGCTTTTCACAGCTTTTGATTACATGTTTTTTATAATAATAATAGTTCAATACTGGAAAAAAGTATAAACTGTGCAAAATTGTTACCTCCATCTCTAGCAATTTCATAAATTAAATACTTAAAATCAAGTACTTAAATCAAGTACTTAAAAAAATTTCTGAATACCTTGCAAAATTCCAACATAAAAAAAAAAATCACTCTGCATAAATTGTTCAAATTTAGAAGCTTCTTAGTGTCCTGGTAGGGCATAAATCCTGCCCAAATTAGTTCAAACCCCTGCTCTCTCCTCCTGCAGCAAGGTCTGGGAGTTGAAAGATGTGAGCAACTAGAGAGGGTTTGACCATAAAAGCCCCGTGGCACATGACCAAGTCAGGAGTCTTGTGCTGTTCCTCAAGTGTTAGAGTGGACACCTAGGCACAGGACTTTGAATTCATTGGCCAAAACAATGGATGCTAATGCCTATTGGCCAGATTCACCCTTCAAAATAGTATGTTTAAGGGTAATTTAGAGCCATTGTACCTCTCCTTTTCCTGCTGCTTTCACCTGGACTGGACATCTGTTTGCACCTCTTTCACAGTGGCCACGTGTTTGCAGCGTGCATTGCAGGTTTGCACTAGCAGTGGCAAGGCAAATCTCTCCTCCTTCCCCAAGACACTCTGTACCTATTGCATCTGTGAGTACAGGTGGGGTTAGAACTTCCCCTGTTATCAGGTTCCATGTTTACCAAGTTCTAACTATTTAAACTCTTTAATTCCATGTTTATTAATAGCCTTTGTGTAATTGCCTCTTGTTGACCAAACATCCAAAGACTTCAGAGAATTTTCCTAAATGTCTAATATTAATAATAACAATTAATATTCATTAAAATATTAATAATTCATAATAGATTATTAATAATCACAACACCTAGGTGTTTTGTTTGTTTTTCTTTCTTTTTTTTTGGTGTAGTGATCACAGAATCACAGATTGTTAGGGGTTGAAAGTGACCCCTGAGTTACCTAGGGCAGGCCTCCCAGGAATGCACACAGGTGGATTTTGAAAGTTTCCAGAGAATGAGGCTCCTCTCTGGGCACCCCCTTCCTGCACTCCATTGCCCTCATTGTAAAGAAGTTTCTCCTTATGTGGAGGTGGCAGTTCCTGTGTTGTAGATTGTATCGATTATTCCTTGTCCTATTGCTGGGCACAATGGAAATGAGACTGTTAGCTTCATCCTAACACCAACTGCTCAGATATTTATAGACATTAATAATATTACCTCTCAGCCTTCTCAAGACTAAACAGCTCCAGTTCTCTCAGTCTTTCCTCACAGGAGAGATGTTCAAGTCTCCCAACCATCTTTGTAGCTCTCTGTGGGGTTCTCTTCAGTATATTCCTGGGTCTCTTTAATAGGGACCTCACAGTGAGCTGTGAGACCCCTAGTGTTTTGGTTGTCTCAAAAAGGATACCGAAGGGCAAGTTTGAACACGGCATTATTCACAGCTTCGGGGCACGACCCTCTGCCATGTGGGGAGTGAGGGGAAAATGGGGAACTTCCAAGGGAGCATGGAGCAGCAGGGGCTAGAGTAAGCTGTGCCACTAGGTACCAGCACCCCACTCTGCTCTGCTCTGCTTACTCTCTCTCCAGTTCTGTGCCACACCAATTCCCACCACTGCCTGTGTGCCCAGAGGCTTTCCAGCAGGCAACCTGTGGTGCTCTGTCCCACCACTGTGTCCCTGAGAAAAGTCACATGGCATGGCCCTGCATTGCATTGACTACGGCCTGGAGAAGGCAACTTGGCATGGCCCTGCTTTCCCGATGCTTCTCCTTGCAGTGTATGCACCTGCTGACAAAGCTGGAACTGTTTCTGCTGTGGAAGTTCCATGATTTTCAGTCCAAGGATATGGTGATATACCTTGTCTTTCATATATATTTTTCTCACTGCTTTTCCTTCTCATTTTATCTCTGGTCCAGTCCAATCCAATAAAGCAAATATTTCCAAGGGAATTATTTGAACTGTAGCATGACCCCCACACATACTCTACTCACTACGGTTGGTATGGATTAACTGGGTCATGACAGGAGCTCAAAACTCAATGTAATATTCCAAGTATGATCTCATCAATGCAGACTAGAGGGGCAGAACCTCACTAGATCTGATGGACACACTCTTTTTCATGCACCCCAGGATACTGTTCACCGTCTTGGCCACAAGGGCACAGCTGTTCCATGGGTAATTTGGCTGTCCATTAGGACTCCATGTTCATTCTCCATGGGGCTGTTTTGCAGCAGGATGACCCCTAGTCACCCACTAGTGCCTGGTGTTATTCCTTCCCAGGAGCAGGACCCTGCACTTGTGCTTACTGAACATCATGAGTTTTGCCTTTGCCCAGCTCTCCAGCCTGTCCAGACCCTGTTGGATGACAGAACTGCCTGACAGGACATCAGCCACAACTCACAGTTTTGTATCATTAGCAAACTTGCTGAGGGTAGGTTTTATCCCAAATATACATAGATTAATGAGGACGAGTTGAAACCTGGTTCTTAATACAAAGGAATAATAAGGGAATTTGTATCATATATAGTTTCTGTTTAACTATTCTGAATCGCATGCTGGAGCTCTTGTACCTTTCACTGTGCGCAGGAGAAAGATTTTCTACAGTCAATAAAAAATATAAGGCAAATTTAAATGAGAAATGAAATACATCTTCTCTACCAACCCTCTAGCAGTTAAAGCTTGTTAAGAGTTATACTTCAGATATATCCTTAGATTAGCTCAATTTGTTCTTATTCTTATGGTGAAAAAAAATTAATACAATGCTTCAGTCATTGTAGTATCAGAATGCAGACAGCAAAGATGACCCTGAACTGTTTTCTGTTCTTTTCCTTATTTCAGATATACTTGTTATACCTATGACAATCCTGGATTCTGAAGTTATTTGATGAATTTTATTGCATTGATGTTTTCATATTTTTTGCTGCTGTTTTGTCATTATTCATGTAAAATTTTCCAGTCCTTGTATTCTTGAAAGGCTTTTATACTTACATTTTAAAAAATAATGATTTATAAATACAAATAATTGAAACTCATGTTGTATTTCAGTTGTTACAGATATAAGTTTTCCCTTTCTGTGTTTCTAAATAGTTATATCTGTCAAAAGTGCACCTGAAGAATAGTATTTTTTTTTAGTCACTGTACTATAAATATTTTTTTACTGTTTCTTGAGAGTTGTGAATATTTAAAGCATGATGTTTTTCATACACTGAGAAGTTTGGTTGTTGTTTTTTTTTTTTTTTTTTTTTTTTAGGTTTTTCT
>VWZI01008508.1:1313-19563 GCA_013396835.1 Psilopogon haemacephalus | reverse complement strand
ATGGGCAGGGTTAGCCCTTCATGGACACACAGGCATAGTTTGTCTTACTTCCATGCTCTTATGGGTGCAAGGAAAGAAAAAAATAAGCAGGGAGGTGTTGGGTGAGGGAATTGGGATGAAGTTTGCGGTGCCCTCGGTCCTTGAGTCAGTGTTTAAGAATTTAGGAGAGTGCATTACTGGAGTTCTGTACAGACAGGAAGGTTAAGAGTCTTTCCAGCCTGTGAGTTATGCAAAGCAGCTGCATCTAGGACTGTCCCTTCTGCAGGAAAATTATGTACTGAGATACTGCAGAGTATGAAAATGTCAATGCATGGTTGGAAGACTGTGCTCATTACACAGAATCACAGAGTGAAGCAGGTTGGAAAAGACCTCTGAGATCATCAAGTCCAACCTAGCACCTAACACCTTCTAATTAACTAAGCCATGGCACCAAGGGCCCCATGCAGCCTCCTCTCAAACATCTCCAGGGATGGGGACTCCACCTGGCAGTTCATAGAATCAGTCAGGTTGGAAGAGAGCTCCAAGCTCACCCAGCCCAACCTATCCCCCAGCCCTAGCCCATGGCACCAAGTGCCTCATGCAGCCTCCACTCAAACACCTCCAGGGATGGGGACTCCACCACCTCCCCTGCAGCCCATTCGAATGCCAATCACTCTCTCTGCCAACAACTTCCTCCTCACATCCAGCCTCAACCTGCCCTGACACAGCTTCAGCCTCTGTCCCCTCCTTCTGGCCCTGCCTGCCTGGCAGCAGAGCCCAAGCCCAGCTGGCCACAACCTCCCTGCATGGAGCTGCAGAGAGCAATGAGCTCTGCCCTGAGGCTCCTCTTCTGCAGGCTGCACACCCCCAGCTCCCTCAGCCTCTCCTCTTGGGGCTGTGCTCCAGGCCCCTCCCCAGCCTTGCTGCCCTTCTCTCAACACCTTCCAGCACCTCAACCTTCATCTCTCTGCAATGGAGGCAACCAGAGCTGGACACAGCACTCAAGGTGTGTGCTGAGCAGTGCTGAGCACAGGGGCACAAGCACTGCCCTGCTCCTGCTGCCCACACTGCTCCTCAGCCAGCCCACCATGCCCTTGGCCTTCTTGCCCACCTGGGCACACTGCTGGCTCCTCTTCAGCTGCCACCCAGCACCCCCAGCTCCCTCTCTGCCTGCCTGCTCTCACCCACTCTGGCCCCAGCCTGTGGCACTGCCTGGGGTTGCTGTGGCCAAAGTGTAGAACCCTGCACTTAGCCTTGTTCAATCTCATCCCATTGGCCTCTGCCCACCCATCCAGCCTGGCCAGGTCCCTCTGCAGGGCTCCTCCTACCCTCCAAGAGCTCCACACCTGCTCCTAGCTTGGTGTCACCTGCAAACTCATTGATGATGAACTTCAGTCCTCTTATCCAGGTCATCAAAAAAGATACTATTCTAGGGTAGGGTGTCCCTGGGCATGGCAGGGGGGTTGGAACTAGATGATACTTGTGGTCCCTTCCAACCCTGACTGATTCTATGATTCCATATTGACCAGGATGGGTCCTAGCACTGATCCCTTGGCCACAGGCAGGGAAAAGATCCCTGCAGCAGAACCTGCAGCTCCTCTAATGAAAAACCAGGCTGCCCCTGCAAATAATCAAGCATCATTAGGAAGGCAGAGCCCTGTGAAATTTGCACCACTCCCTTGTTAACCCTCTTGTCAAAATCTATTACTTGTGTGTGTGTGTGTGCACAGAAACTTTGCCTTTGCAGCTGAGCAACAAATCTCAGGCGATGACCTAAGCACCTGCACCACAAGAGGAACCAAAGCAAATCCACTCCTTGGCTGCCATTTGCTGGCCTTACTGGGGGCTTTGCCTTCAGTGCTTCCTGACTGCTCGAGGCTGGGTCTATCCTGAGTTGCAACCTGTCGACAAGGAGATAAATTATTTCCCTACCAAAACATTCTGCAGTTCTTCCCTGCTCCCAATTAAATTGTAGAGTCATGGAGTCATAGGGACATGGAATCATGGAGTCATAGGGTCATAGAGTCATGGAGTCATAGGGACATGGAGTCATGGAGTCATAGAGTCATGGAGTCATAGGGACATGGAGTCATAGGGTCATGGAGTCATGGAGTCATAGGGACATGGAGTCATAGGGACATGGAGTCATGGAGTCATAGGGACATGGAGTCACAGGGTCATGGAGTCATGGAGTCATAAAGTCATGTAGTCATAGGGTAATGGAATCATAGGGTCATGGAGTCATGGAGTCATAGGGTCATGGAGTCATAGAGTCATGTAGTCATAGGGTAATGGAATCATAGGGTCATGGAGTCACAGAGTCATGGAGTCATAGAGTCATGTAGTCATAGGGTAATGGAATCATAGTGTCATGGAGTCATGGAGTCATAGAGTCATGTAGTCATAGGGTAATGGAATCATAGGGTCATGGAGTCATGGAGTCACAGAGTCATGCAGTCATAGGGTAATGGAATCATAGGGTCATGGAGTCATGGAGTCACAGGGTCATGGAGTCATAGGGTAATGGAATCATAGGGTCATGGAGTCATGGAGTCACAGGGTCATGGAGTCATGGAGTCATAGGGTCATGAAATCATAGAGTCATGTAGTTATAGGGTAATGGAATCATAGTGTCATGGAGTCATTGGGTCATGGAGTCACTGGGTCATGGAGTCGTAGGGTCATGGAGTCATAGAGTCATAGGGTAATGGAATCATAGGATCATGGAGTCATAGAATCATAGAGTCATAGGGTCATGGAGTAATAGGGTCACGGAGTCATGGAGTCATAGGTCATAGAGTCATAAAGTCATGGAGTCATGGAGTCATGAAATCACAGGGTCATGGAATCATAGGGTCATAGAGTCATAGAATCATAGAGCTATAGAATCATAAAATCATAGAGTCATAGAATCATGGAATCAGTCAGGTTTGAAAGGGACCACAAGGATCAACCAGTTCCAACCCCCCTGCCATGCCCAGGGACACCCTACCCTAGAGCAGGCTGCCCACAGCCTCTGCCAGCCTGGCCAAAAACACCTCCAGGGATCTGGCCCCAAACACCTCCCTGCAGGGGCAACCCATTCCAGCCTCTCACCACTCTCATGCTCAGCAACTTCCTCCTCACCTCCAGCCTCAATCTCCCCACCTCCAGCTTTGCTCCATCCCCCCCACTCCTCTCACTCCCTCACAGCCTCAAAAGTCCCTCCCCAGCTTTTCTGTAGCCCCCTTCAGATGCTGGAAGGCCACCAGAAGGTCCCCTGGGAGCCTCCTCTTCTGCAGCCTGCACAGCCCCAACTCTTTCAGGCTGTGCTCACAGCAGAGCTGCTGCAGCCCTCTGAGCATCCTCGGGGCCCTTCTCTGCACACCTCCAGCATCTCCACATCCCTCTTGTCCCAGGGGCTCCAGCACTGGATGCACTACTCCAGGTGGGCTCTCAGCAGAGCACAGCACATCTCTTCCTCCCGCACAGGGTTGGACCCTAGGATACAGATGGGCAAGCAGAGAGTGCAGCTTAACAGAATCACAGAACTAACCAAGCTGGGGAAAGACCTGTAGGATGATAGGACGAGGGGAAATGGGTTTGAAGTGGCAGAGGGGAGATGGAAAGTGGATGTGAGGAGGAAGTTGTTTGCAGTGAGGGTGGTGAGACACTGGCACAGGTTTCCCAGGGAATTTGTGGAGCACAGAAGCACAAATGGGGTCCAAGATAAAGCTTTGAACTCTTCAGTGAACAGAAAACTTCATTCATAGAATCAGAGAATGATTTAGGCTGGAAGTGACCTCAAAGCTCATTCAGTTCCAGCCCCCCTGTGCCATAGGCAGGGACACCTCCCACTAGAACAGGTCACTCAAGGATTCATCCAGCCTGATTCTGAACACCTCCAGGGAGGTTGTGGAGCACAGAAGCACAGAATGGGATCAAAGATCAAGGATCCCATTTTGTGCTTCTGTGCCTCCATGGTCAGTGTTTCACCACTCTCACTGCAAACAACTTCCTCCTAACATCCACTTTCAGTCTCCCCTCTGCCAGTTTAAACTTTGAGCTTTAATCCCACTCTGTGCTTCTGTGCCCCACAACCTCCCTGGGCAACCTGTGTCAGTGTCTCACCACCCTCACCGCAAACAACTTCCTCCTCACACCCACTTTCAATCTCCCCTCTGACACTTTGAACCCTTGGAGACCTTGGAGGTCTCTTCCAACGTGGCTGATTCTATGATTTTATGATTCTGTGATTCTATAATTGTATGACTCTATGATTTTATGATTCCGTTATTTTGTGATTCTATTATTTTACGATTTCATGCTTCCGTTATTCCATTATTTTGTGATTCTATGATTTTATGATTCTATGATTCCATTATTTTGTGATTCTGTGATTCTATGATTGTAGGATTCTATGAGTCCATTATTTTATGATTCTGTGATTCCATCATTTTGTGATTTTATGATTCTATGATTGAATGATTCTATGATTCCATTATTTTGATTCTATTTTATTATTTCATTATTCTATGATTACATTATTTTGTGATTCTGTGATTTTATGATTCTATGATTGAATGATTCTATGATTCCATTATTTTGATTCTATTTTATTATTTCATTATTCTATGATTACATTATTTTGTGATTCTGTGATTTTATGATTCTATGATTGAATGATTCTATGATTCCATTATTTTGATTCTATGATTCCATTATTTTGATTCTATGATTCTATTATTTTGTGATTCTATTATTTTTTCTTTTATGATTCTATGATTATATTATTTTGTGGTTCTATTTTACTATTTCATGATTCTACGATTCCATTATTTTGTGATTCTACTATTTTATGATTTCATGATTCTATGATTCAATTATTTTGTGATTCTAATTTATTATTTTATGATTCTGTGATTCCATTATTTTGTGATTCTGTGATTTTATGATTCTATAATTGTATTATTCTATAATCCATTGTTTTGATTCTATGATTCCATGATTTTGTGATTCTATTATTTTATGATTTTATGATTCTGTGGTTACATTATTTTGAGATTCTATTTTATGATTTCATGATTCTATGATTCCATTATTTTGTGGTTCTGTGATTTTATGATTCTATTATTCCATTATTTTATGATTCTATGATTACATTATTTTGTGATTCTGTCATTTTATGATTCTATGATTCCATGATTTTGTGATTCTATGATTTTACAATTTTGTGATTCTGTGGTTACATTATTTTGTGGTCCTATTTTACGATTTCATGATTCTATGATTCCATTATTTTGTGATTCTACTATTTTATGATTTTATGATTCTATAATTGTATGATTCTATGATCCATTATTTTGATTCTATGATTCCATTATTTTGTGATTCTAATATTTTATGATTTTATGATTCTATAATTGTATGATTCTATGATCCATTATTTTGATTCTATGATTCCATTATTTTGTGATTCTAATATTTTATGATTTTATGATTCTGTGGTTACATTATTTTGAGATTCTATTTTATGATTTCATGATTCTATGATGCCATTATTTTGTGGTTCTGTGATTTTATGATTCTATGATTCCATTATTTTGTGATTCTATTGTATGATTTCATGATTCTATGGTTACATTATTTTGTGATTCTGTGATCTTATGATTCTATGATTCCATTATTTTGTGGTTCTGTCATTTTATGATTCTATGATTGTATGATTCCATGATTTTGTGATTCTATTATTTTATAATTTTATGATTCTGTGGTTACATTATTTTGTGGTTCTATTTTATGATTTCATGATTCTATGATTCCATTATTTTGCGGTTCTATGATTCTATGATTCCATTATTTTGTGGTTCTATGATTCTATGATTCCATTATTTTATGATTCTATTATTTCATGATTCTATGATTCCATTATTTTGTGATTCTGTGATTTTATGATTCTATTATTCCATTATTTTGTGATCATATTATTTTATTATTCTATGATTCCATTCTTTTGTGACTCTATTTTATGATTTCATGATTCTATGATTCCATTATTTTGTGATTCTGTGATTTTATGATTCTACAATTCCATTATTTTATGATTCTATGATTCCATTATTTTGTGATCATATTATTTTATTATTCTATGATTCCATTATTTTGTGATTCTATTTTATGATTTCATGATTCTATGAGTCCATTATTTTGTGATTCTGTGATTTTATGATTCTATGATTCCATTATTTTATTATTCTATTATTCCATTATTTTGTGATTCTGTGATTTTATGATTCTATGATTACATTATTTTGTGATTCTGTGATTTTATGATTCCATTATTTTATGATTCTATGATTTCATGATTCTATGATTCCATTATTTTGTGATTCTGTGATTTTATGATTCCATTATTTTATGATTCTATGATTTCATGATTCTATGATTCCATTATTTTGTGATTCTGTGATTTTATGATTATATGATTCCATGATTTTGTGATTCTGTGATTCCATTATTTTGTGATTCTGTCATTTTATGATTCTATGATTGTATGATTCCATGATTCCATGATTTTATGATTCTATGATTAATTCCATTATTTTCTGATCCTATTATTTTATGATTTTATGATCCTATGATTTTATGATCCTATAATTTTATGATTCTGTTACTCCATTATTTTGTGGTTCTATGATTTTATGACTCTATGATTCTACAGTTCTCTGATTCTATGATTCCAACCCAGCCAGAGATCACTGCTGAGCTGAGCTTTTGCTCTGGTGCCATCCATCTCTGAGGTGATGGCCACGAAAACACACTGCAGTATTCTACCATATTAAATATTGATCCCTGGGATCTGCAAGTTGTGATTTTTTTTTCCCCCACCCTCCCCCCTTCAGTCCTGTTGTGTGATATATGTACCTATTTGCTTACACACACTGTGGGAAGGACTTGACAGCAGCGCTTCAGCTACTTCATCAAAAAGCAACAGCAAAAGAAAGCCTCAGATAAGACAAAAGGGGGGGGAAAAAAAAAAAAAGCAGACCACTGCCTGTGATGAATTCCTTCAGATCACTTCTTGAAGCTCACAAATTAGGGGCAGCTTTTGAAAGCAGCTGTCAGGCAGCCCAGCAGCTCCTCACCAATCCATCACGAAGTTTCCCTTCTCTCCTGATTCAAAAAGTGGTTTTTGTGAGCACAGGATGCAAGGGGCTGGAGGGGACCTCCAGAGAGCTTCCAGTCCAAATCTCCCCTGCCACAGCAGGAGCAGAGAATCCAGCACAGGTGGCATAGGAACACATCCAGGCAGGGCTGGGAAGGCTCCAGATGAGGACAATCCACAACCTCTCTGGGCAGCCTGTGCCAGGTCTCTGGAAAGGCTCCAGAGAAGGAGACTCCACAACCTCTCTGGGCAGCCTGTGCCAGGGCTCTGGAAAGGCTCCAGAGAAGGAAACTCCACAACCTCTCTGGGCAGCCTGTGCCAATACCTCTGGAAAGGCTCCAGAGAAGCAGACTCCACAACCTCTCTGGGCAGCCTGTGCCACTGCTCTCTCACCCTTAACACTCAAAGAAGTTCTTCCTGATGCTGAGCTGCAGCTTCCTGTGCTGCAGTTCCCATCCCTTGCCCCTTTCATAGAATCAGGCCATGTTGGAAGAGACCTCCAAGCAGAAGAGGAGGCTCCCAGGTGACCTTCTGGTAGACTTCCAGGGTCTGAAGGGGCCTACAGAAAAGTTGGGGAGGGACTTTTGAGGGTGTCAGGGAGTGACAGGACTGGGGGGGAATGGAGCAAAGCTGGAGGTGGGGAGATTGAGGCTGGAGGTGAGGAGGAAGTTGTTGAGCATGAGAGTGGTGAGAGGCTGGAATGGGTTGCCCCTGCAGGGAGGTGTTTGGGGCCAGATCCCTGGAGGTGTTTTTGGCCAGGCTGGCAGAGGCTGTGGGCAGCCTGCTCTAGGGTAGGGTGTCCCTGGGCATGGCAGGGGGGTTGGGACTGGCTGATCCTTGTGCTCCCTTCCAACCCTGACTGATTGTATGAGTCTAACATCACCTGGGAGTCATTTGTGCCCTTAACAAGAGTAACAGAATCCTGGCATCCTGCCCATCCATTTGCAGCTTTGCAAATGCAGCAGCTCTCTCTGTTCTCCCCAGCCCACCAATTACAGAGGGAATGCTGAAATGTCAACCACCAAGGGATGGATTTTGTACCATTTTTTCCTGTCAAAACCTCAGGTCCTGCACTGCTAAACATGTGGCAAATGATATCTACAGCAGGCAGGCAGAGAGGGAGCTGGGGGTGCTGGGGGGCAGCTGAAGAGGAGCCAGCAGTGTGCCCAGGTGGGCAAGAAGGTCAAGGGCATGGTGGGCTGGCTGAGGAGCAGTGTGGGCAGCAGGAGCAGGGCAGTGCTTGTGCCCCTGTGCTCAGCACTGCTCAGCACACACCTTGAGTGCTGTGTCCAGCTCTGGTTGCCTCCATTGCAGAGAGATGAAGGTTGAGGTGCTGGAAGGTGTTGAGAGAAGGGCAGCAAGGCTGGGGAGGGGCCTGGAGCACAGCCCCAAGAGGAGAGGCTGAGGGAGCTGGGGGTGTGCAGCCTGCAGAAGAGGAGGCTCAGGGCAGAGCTCATTGCTCTCTGCAGCTCCCTGAAGGGAGGTTGTGGCCAGCTGGGGTTGGGCTCTGCTGCCAGGCAGCCAGGGACAGAAGGAGGGGACAGAGGCTGAAGCTGTGGCAGGGCAGGCTGAGGCTGGATGTGAGGAGGAAGTTGTTGGCAGAGAGAGTGATTGGCATTGGGATGGGCTGCAGGGGAGGTGGTGGAGTCCCCATCCCTGGAGGTGTTGAAGCACAGCCTGGATGGGCACTGAGTGCCATGGGCTAGGGCTGGGGGATAGGTTGGGCTGGGTGAGCTTGGAGCTCTCTTCCAACCTCATCTATTCTATTCTACTCTATGCCATTCTATTTCTATTCTATTCTATTTCTTTTCTATTCCTTTCCATTCTATTCCTTTCCATTCTATTCCTTTCCATTCTATTCCTTTCCATTCTATTCCTTTCCATTCTATTCCTTTCCATTCTATTCCTTTCCATTCTATTCCTTTCCATTCTATTCCTTTCCATTCTATTCCTTTCCATTCTATTCCTTTCCATTCTATTCCTTTCCATTCTATTCCTTTCCATTCTATTCCTTTCCATTCTATTCCTTTCCATTCTATTCCTTTCCATTCTATTCCTTTCCATTCTATTCCTTTCCATTCTATTCCTTTCCATTCTATTCCTTTCCATTCTATTCCTTTCCATTCTATTCCTTTCCATTCTATTCCTTTCCATTCTATTCCTTTCCATTCTATTCCTTTCCATTCTATTCCTTTCCATTCTATTCCTTTCCATTCTATTCCTTTCCATTCTATTCCTTTCCATTCTATTCCTTTCCATTCTATTCCTTTCCATTCTATTCCTTTCCATTCTATTCCTTTCCATTCTATTCCTTTCCATTCTATTCCTTTCCATTCTATTCCTTTCCATTCTATTCCTTTCCATTCTATTCCTTTCCATTCTATTCCTTTCCATTCTATTCCTTTCCATTCTATTCCTTTCCATTCTATTCCTTTCCATTCTATTCCTTTCCATTCTATTCCTTTCCATTCCACTCCATTCCACTCCTATTCCATTTCCAGTCCATTCCTATTCCATTCTCACTACCTTGTGTATTGGATCAGGCTGGGTTTGGGCATCCTTTCTACAGGCTCATTAATCACAGAATGGTTTAGGTTGGAAGGGACCTCTAAGATCATAATATGAATGTTTTCCTCCTCTCTCTCTGTGATCATTGCCTTCTTCTCTTCACTTTTGAGGTCCCCTGGCTGGAACCTTCATTTCTGTGCCAAGCCTCTTTGGCTGGCTGTGCCTCCACTTTGTACCCAGGGGTGGGATGTGGCAGCTAGTGGCACCTCAGGTGACATTTGGGGCCCACCTGAATTAATCCCTTGGCCTCCTTACCCTCGGTTCTTGCTGCTTGCACCTCAAGTCAACCCTTTACAGGGGGAATTTGAGGGCAAAGAACATCCCTAATGGTCAAGCCCCTCCACCACCAGCACCTGGCTTACCTCCAGTCCTCTGTCTCTGCCACCTGAAAGAGCTATTTCCAGCCTGGGAGGAGGAACCAACTTTGACTCAGAGTGCAAATTCTCCCTGTGCTAAGGGGAAGGTGATTCAGCTGCCTCCTTTAATTTTGGAGCTCTGTGATTCAGGAGCAGCTTCATTGTTCAGCTGACACAGGCAGGCAGAACTGGGGGAATTTCTGGCAGGGGGGAGGGAGGAGGAGGAGAAGGAGAAGCATTTATGTAATATTCAGAGGTCACTTTGCATCAGTGTCTGCCCCCCCTGCAACAGGCCTGTGGCATTCACTGCCAGCACAAGGGGCAGTGGCTGGGAGCAGAGGCAGAGGAAGTTCCATTTAAACATCAGGAGGAATTTTCTTCCCCTGTGAGGGTGGCATAGGCCTGGCACAGGCTGCCCAGGGAGGTTGTGGAGTCTTCTTCTCTGGAGATATTGAAACCCTGCCTGGATGTGTTCCTGTGTGATCTGCTGTAGGTGATGCTGCTCTGGCAGGGGAAGGGTTGGACTGGCTGAGCTTTGGAGGTCCCTTCCAGCCCAACATTCTGTGATTCTATGAGGAGGAATTTTATTCCCTGTGAGGGTGCCAGAAGCCTGGCACAGGCTGCCCAGGGGGGTTGTGGAGTCTCCTTCTCTGGAGACATTCAAACCCTGCCTGGATGTGTTTCTGTGTGCTCTGCTGTAGGTGATGCTGCTCTGGCAGGGGGGCTGGACCAGATGAGCTTTGGAGGTCTCTTCCAGCCCCTGACACTCTGAGATTCTATGAGAAGGAATTTTTTTCCCTGTGAGGGTGAGAGAAGCCTGGCACAGGCTGCCCAGGGGGGTTGTGGAGTCTCCCTCTCTGGAGCTATTGCAGAGCTGCCTGGATGTGTTCCTGTGTGATCTGCTGTAGGTGATGCTGCTCTGGCAGGGGTGGAGTTGGACTGGCTGAGCTTTGGAGGTCCCTTCCAGCCTCTGCCATTCCATGATTTTGGTGCTGGCCACAGCATTTCCCTCAAAGCACCCACAGGGACAGGCAGCTTCTTCTGAAGCTGCAAGTCCTGACAAGGTTCACCTGCTTCATACCAAGCCCATCCCTAGCAAATGTGCAAAGGGGCACAGTGAACACAAGCAACAGTTTCTCCTCAGCAGACATAGAATCAGTCAGGGTTGGAAGGCACCACAAGGATCAGCCAGTCCCAACCCCCCTGCCATGCCCAGGGACACCCTACCCTAGAGCAGGCTGCCCACAGCCTCTGCCAGCCTGGCCAAAAACACCTCCAGGGATCTGGCCCCAAACACCTCCCTGCAGGGGCAACCCATTCCAGCCTCTCACCACTCTCATGCTCAGCAACTTCCTCCTCACCTCCAGCCTCAATCTCCCCATTTCTAGCTTGGTTCCATCATCAAACCAAGGAACACAGCCTGAAACACCCAGGAGGAAATGGCCTTGAGAAAAAACATGGAGCCTGGCTAAGGCTGGTTTAGTTAAATAAATTGGATTTTATCTGATTTTTATTTGATTTCATTGGTTCTATGATTCTATGACTTGGGCCTGGTTGGTCTGCAGAAGAGAAGGCTGAGAGGGGATTGGATCAATGTTTGTAAGTGTGTGAGGGCTGGGGGTGAGGAGGGGGGGGACAGGCTCTGCTCACTGCTCCCTGCCATAGGCCAAGGAGCAATGGATGGAAGCTGCAGCACAGGAGGTTGCAGCTCAAGACAAGAGGCAACTTCTGTTGCTGTGTGGGTCCCAGAGCAGTGGCACAGGCTGCCCAGAGAGGTTGTGGAGTCTCCTTGTGTGGAGCCTTTGCAGACTCTGTCTGGATGTGTTGCTGTGTGCCCTGAGCTAGCTTGGATGGTCCTGCTCTGGCAGGGGGCTTGGACTGGATGAGCTCTGTGGGTCCCTCCCAGCCCTTGACATCCTCTGATCCTGTGAGCCTGTGCAGACTGTGTTGCAGAAAAGGAGTCCTGATGTTAGCAGCCATTTCCCTTTTGATAAGCAGAGGCTGATCAAGACTGAAGGCAGAGAGAGAAGAGATAATGCACATAAAAGAAAGCCCCCAAGGTTCTGAACAGAGATGCAATTTCAAGCTGCCCCCAGACTGCTGCAGCCTTCAGAAGTGAGGATGAAGTTGTGAGTGTGCAGGAATGATCATGGAAACAGAGAGGCATAGAGTCATGGAATCACAGAATCATAGGGTCACAGATTCATGGAACCATAGTATCATGGAGTTATAGAATCATGGAGTCATGGAATCAAATAATCATAGAATCAAATAATCATAGAGTAATAGAATCATAGACTCAAATAATCATAGAATAGTAGAATCAAATAATCACAGAGTAATAGAACCATAGAATCAAAGAATCACAGAGTAATAGAATCATAGAATCAAAGAATCATCGAGTAATAGAATCATAGAATCAAAGAATCATAGAGTAATAGAATCATAGAATCAAAGAATCATAGAATAATAGAATCAAAGAATCACAGAGTAATAGAATCATACAACCAAAGAATCACAGAGTAATAGAATCATAGAACCAAAGAATAATAGAGTAATAGAATCATAGAATCAAAGAATCACAGAGTAATAGAATCATAGAATCAAAGAATCATAGAATAATAGAATCATAGAACCAAAGAATAATAGAGTAATAGAATCATAGAATCAAAGAATCATAGAATAATAGAATCAAAGAATCACAGAGTAATAGAATCATAGAATCAAAGAATCACAGAGTAATAGAATCATAGAATAAAATAATCATAGAGTAATAGAATCATAGACTCAAAGAATCATAGAATAATAGAATCAAATAACCACAGAGTAATAGAATCATAGAATCAAAGAATCATAGAATCATAGCACCATAGAATCAAATAATCGAAGAACCAAATAATCACAGAGTAATCCAGAATCATAGAATCAAGGAATCACAGAGTCAGAGAATCATGGAACCATAGAATCATGGAATCATAGAATCAAATAATCATAGACCCATGGAGCCACACAGCTAGCTTGGATGGTCCTGCTCTGGCAGGGGGTTGGACTCGATGAGCAATTTGGGTCCCTTCCCACCCCTGACATCCTGTGAGCCTGTGAAATTTAGTGGCCTCTTCTGGAGGACTCTAGGGCTAAAACCACCTGGGTACAGTCACCACCTTCAGCAGGTGGGACCCTAAACTGCTGCATCAAAACTACCACGCTTGGAATCCACCTTCCACCCCATGTTCCAAGTCGTTCCCAGCCCTCTAAACCCTCACAGCACTTCTGGCACAGTAAAGCAGCAGCAAAGCTGAAGCTGAGGCTGCAGTGTTCATGCAGCCCAGACAGCAACTGTGTGCTGGGCTGCAGCAAGAGCAGCTGTGGGCAGCAGGGCAAGGGAGGGGATTGTGCCCCTTGGCTCTGCTCTCCTCACACCCCACCTGCAGCACTGTCTGCAGCTCTGCAGCCCCCAGCACAAGCAGCACATGCAAGTGGTGGAGCCAGTGCAGAGGAGGCCACCAAGATGCAGCTGAGAGGGCTGCAGCAGCTCTGCTCTGAGCACAGGCACAGAGAGTTGGGGCTCTGCAGCCAGAGCAGCATCACCTACAGCAGATCACACAGGAACACATCCAGGCAGCTCTGCAATAGCTCCAGAGAGGAAGACTCCACAACCCCCCTGGGCAGCCTGGGCCAGGCTTCTGCCACCCTCACAGAGATAAAAATTCCTCCCCATAGAATGTCAGGGGCTGAAAGGGACCTCAAAAGATCATCTCGTGCAGCCCACCTGCCAGAGCAGCATCACCTACAGCAGATCACACAGGAACACATCCAGGCAGGTTATAAAGGGCTGGAGCTGCTCTGCTGTGAGCACAGCCTGAAAGGGTTGGGGCTGTGCAGGCTGCAGAAGAGGAGGCTCCCAGGGGACCTTCTGGTGGCCTTCCAGGATCTGAACAGGGCTACAAGAAAACTAGGGAGGGACTTCTGAGGCTGTCAGGGAGTGCCAGGAGTGGGCGGAATGGAGCAAAGCTGGAGGTGGGGAGATTGAGGCTGGTGGTGAGGAGGAAGTTGTTCACCATGAGGTTGGTGAGAGCCTGGCAGGGATTGCTCAGGGAGGTGGTGGAAGCCTCATCCCTGGAGGTGTTCAGGACCAGGTTGGATGAGTCCTTGAGTGACCTGTTCTAGTGGGAGGTGTCCCTGCCTGTGGCACAGAGGGGTTGGAACTGGCTGAGCTCTGAGCTCCCTTCCAACCCAAACCACTCTATGATCTGCAAGCTGAAGAGGCAGCCAGCTCTGGTGAGACACAGCACATCTACCAGCCAAGGAGGAGGAGAAAGAGAGAGGAGAGAGCAAGGCCCACAGAGGCTCTGACTCACGGTGGCTAATTTCTGGACGTCTTCATCGGATGCTCCCAGCGAGGCAAGTCCTATCTCTTGTGAGAACTGTGCAAACTTGGGGTCAGCAAGGAGAGGCACGTGTCCCAGGAGCTCGTGGCATGTGTCCCTAAGGGAGGGAAATGCAAACATCAGTGGCTGCAGAAGGCAACAGCCATAACCATTCCACCATCAGTTAAACTCGTTTCATGCTGGGGTCTCACCTCTACTTTAAAAGCCTCACCACAAAACATCCTTTCTACAGCAGCAACAGGCAGGTGAGTCATAGTGGAGGATGCTCTGTGACTCTGAGCAGATTAGTCCTTCCCTGGACCCTTTCCAGCTAGAAGTGGCAAAGCAAAGCAAAGCAGCTCAAAGCCTCAGCCAGGCTTTGCTTCGGAGCAGCACTGTGGAGCTCACAGAAACACAGAACCTTAGAGGTCGGAAGGGACCTCCCAGAGATCATCCAGGTCACTCCCTTGCCCGTGCAGGACCATCCAATCTAGCTCAGGTCACAGAGGAACACATCCAGACAGGCCTTGAAGGTCTCCAGAGAAGGAGACTTCACAATTGGAGGTTGGAAGGCACCTCCAGAGAGCATCCAGTCCAAAGCAGCATCACCCAGGGGCAGTCCTTAGTTGTCTCATTTGCTGGATCAAGCACCAATAGGTAGTGTAGATACACAGCAGGTGGAGGATGCTCTGTGACTCTTCAGCAGATTATTCCTTCTCTGGACCCTTTCCAGCTACGAGTGGCAAAGCAAAGCAAAGCAGCTCAAAGCCTCAGCCAGGCTTTGCTTGAGAGCAGCACTGTGGAGCTCACAGAAACACAGAACCTTAGAGGTTGAAAGGGACCTCCAGAGATCATCCAGTCCAACACCCCTCCAGATCAGGACCATCCAATCTAGCACAGATCACAGAGTAACACATCCAGACAGGCCTTGAAGGTCTCCAGAGAAGGAGACTTCACAATTGGAGGTTGGAAGGCACCTCCAGAGAGCATCCAGTCCAAAGCAGCATCACTCAGGGGCAGTCCTTAGTTGTCTCATTTGCTGGACCAAGCAGCAATAGGTACACAGCAGGTGGAGGATGCTCTGTGACTCTGAGCAGATTAGTCTTTCCCTGGACCCTTTCCAGCTATGAGTGGCAAAGCAAAGCAAAGCAGCTCAAAGCCTCAGCCAGGCTTTGCTTGAGAGCAGCACTGTGGAGCTCACAGAAACACAGAACCTTAGATGCCAGGCTCAGAGGATGTCAGGGGTTAGAAGGCACCCAAAGAGATCACCCAGTCCAACCCCACTGCTAGAGCAGGACCAGACGATTTAGCTCAGGGCACAGAACAACACATCCAGACAGGCCTTGAAGGTCTGCAGAGGAGACTTCACAATTGGAGATTGGAAGGCACCTCCAGAGATCATCCAGTCCAACCCCCCTGCCACATCAGGACCATCCAATCTAGCACAGGTCACAGAGGAACACATCCAGACAAGCCTTGAAGGTCTCCACACAAGGAGACTCCACAATCGGAGGTTGGAAGGCACCTCCAAACACCATCTAGTCCAAAGCAGCATCACCCAGGGGTAGTCCTCATTTGTCTCATTTGCTGGATCTAGCAGCAGTAGGTAGTGTAGTTACACAGCAGGTGGAGGATGCTCTGTGACTCTGAGCAGATGATTCCTTCTCTGGACCCTTTCCAGCTACAAATGGCAAAGCAAAGCAAAGCAGCTCAAAGCCTCAGCCAGGCTTTGCTTGAGAGCAGCACTGTGGAGCTCACAGAAACACAGAACCTTAGAGGTTGGAAGGGACCTCCAGAGATCATCCAGTCCAACCCCTGCCCTGCCACAGCACCATCAGCCAGGGGTAGTCCTTCCCTAAGTGACAGACATCCAAACCAGAGCCATTTCATGAGTCTCACCTAAGTCTTTAGCCAGAATTTACCGAAGCAGTTTGCTCACTCCCAGCTCTGCATGCTGCAGCTCCTTCAGTCAGCAGCCACAGCTGCAAGCAGCTTCTGCTGTGGCAGGGGAGGGTTGGACTGAAGACTCTCCAGAGGTCCCTTCCAACCCTAACGTCCTGTGTGCCTGTGAAGTGCTTAGTTCAGAGTTGGCAATTCCTCTTCCTCCTCTACCTTACTGTAAGGATGACAGACCCCTGGCACAGGCTGCCCAGAGAGGTTGTGGAGTCTCCTTCTCTGGAGCCTGTCTGGATGCGTTCCTCTGTGCCCTGAGCTAGATTGTCTGGTCCTGCTGTGGCAGAGGAGTTGGACGTGATGTTCCCTTGGGGTGCCTTCCTACCCCTGGCATCCTCTGAGGCTGTGATCCCTTCCTACCCCTGGCATCCTCTGAGGCTGTGATCCCTTCCTACCCCTGGCACCCTCTGAGGCTGTGATCCCTTTCTACCCCTGACACCCTCTGAGGCTGTGATCCCTTCCTACCCCTGGCACCCTCTGAGGCTGTGATCCCTTCCTTCCCCTGGCACCCNTGGCATCCTCTGAGGCTGTGATCCCTTCCTACCCCTGGCATCCTCTGAGGCTGTGATCCCTTTCTACCCCTGACACCCTCTGAGGCTGTGATCCCTTCCTACCCCTGGCACCCTCTGAGGCTGTGATCCCTTCCTACCCCTGACACCCTCTGAGGCTGTGATCCCTTCCAACCCCTGGCATCCTGTGAGCCTAAGATCCTTCCAATCCCTGGCATCCTGAGATCCTTCCTACCCCTGACATCCACAGAGGCTGTGATCCCTTCCAACCCCTGGCATCCTCAGAGGCTGTGATCCCTTCCTACCCCTGACACCCTGTGGTCCTCTGCCACCTTCTTGACATCTCATCTCAGATCTCTCCACATTTATCACATGAGATACACAGGGACTGACCTGGTTAATGCTGCAGGGAGGGGAAGAGGACAAAGTGTGGAGGAGGTTTGGGTCGGGATCCTCCTGGCAGTCTATTTTTGGGGGCTATTTCTGTATTACTTCTGACTTGCCTGTAAGTGTAAATATTTGTGTGCTTGCAAATCGTGCTAAGCTGTGACTATAACAGCTTCATCCCCTCACTTCCAGCCGGCTGAGCCCAGTCGGGGTGAGTTCATCGCGGGGTGGGGGTTGGGTAGCTAACTCCCAAACCATCCCAGCCGCGCAGGGAGAGCTCCAACTGCTCTGCCCCCACCCCCAGCCCTAAGTGCGTTATTAGGCAGGACCAAGTGCGGATGGAAGTGTTGAGATTGCTGCCCAGCGAAGGGAAGCAAAGTGCAGATGCATCATCCGCAGCAGCTCTCGGGCAAGCCTGCCAGCCCGGGGAGCCTTTGTTTGCTCGCAGGGAATAATGGACCTGGGAGTAAAGTTCACCCTCAAAATCGGACCTGACATTTCCTTTGCTTCTGCCTCTTCAAAGACGTTTTTCTCTCTGTTCTTCCCCCTGTTTTTGCACCTTCCTTTCTTTCTTCCCCTTCCCCCTGCTTTTGCCCCTTCCTTTCTTTTCCCCTTCCCCCTGCTTTTGCCCCTTCCTTTCTCCTCTTTCCCCTGCTTTTGCCCCTTCCTTTCTCCTCCTTTCCCCAGCATCTGTCCCTTCCTTTCTCTTCTCCTGCTTTGCCCCTTCCTTTCTTTCTTACCCTTCCCCTGCTTTTGCCCCTTCCTTTCTTTCTTCCCCTTCCTATACTTTTGCCCCTTCCTTTTCCCATTCTCCTGCTTTTCCCCCTTCTTCTTCCCCTGCTTTTGCCTCTTTCTGCTTTTACTTTTTTTGCCTTTGCCTCCTTTTTCCTGCTTTTGCCTTTTTCTCTTCCTGCTTTTGCTTTTTTTTTTTTGCCTTTGCCCTTTTTCTTCCCTGCTTTTTCAGTTTTCTTTTTTTACTTTTGCCTT
>VWZI01008504.1:1557-14271 GCA_013396835.1 Psilopogon haemacephalus | reverse complement strand
CACTCTTGTACTGAGGGTCCCAAAACTGAACACTGTACTCAAGGTGTGGCCTTACCAATGCAGTGTACAAGGGAACAGTCATTCCCATGGTCCTGCTGGCCCCAGTATTCCTGATACAGGCCAGAATCACAGAATCATAGAACGGTCTGGGTCTGAGGGGACCCCCCCGAAGTCATCTAGTCCAACACCCTCTGCATCAGCACAGGCATCCTCCACTAGATCAGGCTGTTCAGAGTTCTGTCAAGCTTCACTTTGAATATCTCCAGGGATGGGGCCCCAACCACCTCCCTGGGCAACCTGTTTCAGTGTTCCACTACCCTCATAGTAAAGAACCTGTTCCTAACAGCCAGTCTAAATCTACTCTTCTCTAGTTTGAAGCCATTGCCCCTCATCCTGTCACTACAGACCTTTGTAAAATCTCTCTCCATCCTTCTTGTAGGCCTTATTCTGGTGCTAGAGGCTGCTACATGGTCTCCCCAGAGCCTCCTGTTCTCCAGGCTAAGCAACCCCAGCTCCCTCAGCCTGTCATTGTTGCAGAGGTTCTCCAAACCCCTGATAATTTTTGAGGACCTGCTCTGGCCCTCGTGCCTTCCTGTCTGTCCTGCTATCTTTCAGATAGTGGGAGAATGCTGTTTATGTTTATGCCAATTATTACTTTAAAGGTGTCTGTTGTTTCCCTGTCTATGTACGTGCCATGATATAGAATTGAAACCCTCAGATTGTTAGAATAAATGTTCTCACTTAAGTTCTTATTGGATCTAAAGCATGAACCATGAATTCCTCCTGCATAATGGTGCCCCTGTGTCAGAATTCCTGGGGATCAGGACCTGGGGAAAAGGAGCAGTGCTGGAAGAAAGCGAAACTTGACAGAGCTGAAGTGGAGCATTTAATTTGTGCATGAATTAACCTTTTGCTGGACAATAGGTGAGAAGCTGTGATTAATATGGGCAATCAAGTAACACAGAACAGGAAAATATTTAAAAGAATTTTTAATGATACTGTTAAAGAACAAGACAAAAGATACTGTTGTGGCTTTCAACCCAGAAGTCACTTCTCACAATATCTATAATGTAGAAGTCTAGGATAATACAGGTATCAGGCTTTTTGATGCTGCTACTGGAAACAATAAGGGAGTTTCTGGGTACCTGGCCTGTTATCTTTGAAGCAGTCAAGGCTCATGCTTCTTGTGATTATTAATTTTTAATTATTTTTAATAATTGAGATTTTGGGAAAATTTCCCTGGGGTTCTTTGGATGTTCAGTTGGCAAGGTTGTTGCACAAAACTGCGTATAAACACTGAATTAAACAGTTTAAACAGCCAGAACTTAGAAAACAGGGAGCCTAATAACAGGGGGAAATCCTAACTCACAAATGCGATAGGTATAGAGTCCCCAGAGAGAGGAGGAGAAAGAGTTTGCCTTCCCACTGCTGTAGGCTGCAATGCACGCTGCTAACACATGGCCGCTGCGAAAGAGGTGCAAGAGACGTCTGATCCCGATGAAAGGCATCAGGAAAGAAGCAACGGTCTAAGTCACCCTCCCTTAAATACCCTATTTTGAAGGGTGAAACTGGCCAAAAGGCAGTAGCGTCCATTGTTTTGGCCAATAGATTCAAAATTCTGCACCCGGGGTCGACCCTAACACTTTGAGGGACAGCACAAATCACCTGACTTGTTCACCTGACTTGATCATGTGGCATGGGGCTTCTTTGTTCAAACCCACACTGTCTGCTCACCTTCAAACTCCCAGACCTTGTAACAGGAGGAGGAAAGAGCAGAAGTTTGAACTAATTTGGCCAGGATTTATGCCCTACCAGGACACTGCTGCTTCACAGTACTATGTAGCTGAGGGTGCTGAGGAGAGAGTTTCTTGCACTCCAGATGCAGCAAGCTGTTTGGAGCTGCCTGCGGCTGTGCCACCAGTGTGTATATATGTCTTTGGTACAAACGCTGCGGTTTGTGAAAAGTATATGTTTGAGGACACTATCTCTCATGGTTGCTGGACTTTTGAAGTGTTCACTTGTGAATGAGGTAACACTTGAACAGAGAGGCTGGCGTCTGCTGAGTGCTTTTGGATGCTAATAGATTGTAATTTTAATTGTGATGTTAAGTTTTTAAGTGTCACTTTTGATTTATGTTTCGTTTGTCACTTTATACTGTTGTTTGTAGTGTATTGTGCTATTTGCTTTAAGGAGAGAAGTANAAAGGAGCAGTGAGTGGTTTCCTCCTACCTACTCTTATTGGAGGAGAGAGGGAAGTTGCTTGTGGGCTCTTTCTTGCCTTCTAATTAAAGTTGTGACTATTTTGTTGTGTTGAAACTGCTGTCAAGAAGGAGTAAATTTTTGTAGTTGATGCAGAGACTGTTAAGCCTGAAAAGTCTGGTTTATCTTTTGTTTTGGTAAGGGGAACTCAGTTTTAGCTTTTCTACGTGCCTGTGTATAGGGGCTGAGAAGCTGAAGCTAGTGTTAAGACCTTGAGATAAGTAGGAGAACTGTAAAGGGATTCTTTCCTTTGAAGTAAGCGATTAATTTTTAAAAGCCAGAAGGGAAAAAAGGGTATTTTTCTTAAATTTTTTAAAAATAAAAGTGGGAAAACAAATTGGAACACATCAGCTTTATAGTTACCAAATTATCCAAAACTGTTATTAGGCACAAAACTGTTATTAGAACAATTGGATGCTGTGATGATATTTAAACAGGGAAGTATAATATCAAGATGCAGAAGAAAGTGCCACTGGATACACTAAGTTTAGTTTTAAGGAATTTAGAGATATCAAGTGGATTGTAGGGGATTTATGAAGACAGATCTAAAGATGTGTTTTTCTGTCTGCCTTGCCTCATGAGATGTCATATTTGTATGCAAAAGTCTTACAAGGGGCAAGAAAAATCAGTTACCTGAACAGTATTACTTTCAGGGTTTAAGACTAGCCCAGCAGTTTAGGAACTTGCAATTAGAATTTGAGGTTGGGAAACTGAAGCACAGGTAGACTTTCTGAAACTGAATGGATGTTGAGTCAGTCTCTTGTAGCTGTGAGCAAGCTGTGTGGAACTGGAAACACCAGAAGAAACCAACAGCAGAACTCTTTTCCAGATGGTGATGGTAACAGGACCCAAGAGCCTTTCTGGATGTGACAGGTTGATGACACAAACAGAATTTCTCTGGCTGCTTTACTACCCAAATGAGCAGTAGCTCAGTTAAATCAGCTGTTCTGGAACAAGAGAATAGTTACTGACTCACACAACTAAAGCACTAACATTGTAAATCCAGTTTCCTTCCTTAGTGGTATGACTGCATAAAAAACCATGGAAGTTGTACATTTGAGCAGACCAGATTTAGAGAAGAGCTTTTGAAGGATGGAGAGGACATCAGGAGTAATTTCATCTAAACTGTCACCAACAAGTTTTGAAGGGTGATTAACAGCTCAAGATAAAGGAAACTACATCTATTGGAAGCTGTCCAACCACCAGTCAAGGTTGCTGATATGCTTTGTCAAGCATACCAAAGGGTAACACTGGTTCAGGAAAAGAGTAACAAATTGACTAGTACTGGGGGCAAAGACAGCAAAAAACACATCAAAGGGATAGGCTTTAGCCTGAAATAATAGAAATAGAATTAGAAACAGCATTTTAAGTACTTAGTCACTTGGTGGATTGTCAAGGAAAGAGGAATATAGATATCTTTTAGTGCTCACATATACCCTTTTCAGATGGCCAGAGTATTTCTCTAGACTATGGTTTCTCCCATGGACTGAGGTACTCATTCCTGTAATCAAGTAATGTAAAAGATGGAAACTACTGAAAACTGATTGGCAATTGCATATACCTTATAAATCAGAAGTCAGTAGACAAGAGAAGAAGTTGAATCATGGTAAACAATAAATAGCCAAAATTGCATTACTTAGAGTGAGAGTACAAAAAAATGAATTAAGTTAATTTTGAAATTTTGTGTAGGTTATTGGTTGGGGAATTCCTGTCCACAAAATTATGTTGTCTTTCAGGAGAACAATTGGAGAAAATTAATAAAATTGTGCTAAGAACCGGAGCTAAAGGACCATCTTGTTTGCCCCTTTAGCCCTGGGAACTAAATTCTGTTAATTTTACAGGTAACCTTGGATGAGAATTGGAGTGGACCCTACCAGATGGTATGAACAAGCTATACTGCAGTGAAGACAAGAACAACCATCTGGAACATTATCAGCCCTGAGTGGAAAAAGCTTCAGATATGGAAATAAGTATTCAGCTAAGGCACTTTAATGAAAGTACGAAAGGGAGAGGAAAAGGTCTGCCACCACAGATTTAAAATATCCTGGAGTCCTGGTTTGTTTTCTGGGACAGTGGGGTGTGTTCTGTCTCAGGGTGATTGTTTCTTTTCCTGTGTTGTGTCAGGCCAAGCTTCCCAAAAGAAAGTTCCTGGTCTTACAGTCCATGATGATGTTGCCATAGTGGTGATGCCAGTTGGTGGTTTTGTGTTCCAGCGATGTCAAGGCAGGAAACATCTTGCTGACAGAGCCAGGACAGGTTGGGGGGCAGGATCGGGTGAAGAAGAGGAAGGATTGGATGAGAATGATCGGTTGTGCATTGAACATAGGTTACATATTAAACATAAATCAGGACATAAACCGTGACAAAAAAGAGCAATTCCTAAGACACTCACAAGAACAGACCATAAGGCTAAGCATAGTTAAAGAACAGCAATGAGCTCATCTAAACATTCTGTTCTAACAATATTAAAAGAAATAGATACAGCCTTTGTTCTTCCTGCAGTCAGCTATCATGGCCTGCTGGAGTCAGGATCAGCATACACAGCAGGAATGTTTTCCACGTGCTTAGTGTGGTGACATTTGTAAACTGAGTATTGATATTGATATATGTTCATTTTACTGGTCTTTTGTTGAGCTTTAGAATCATCTGTATGTTATGTTTTGTTTTTTTTAAATTAATTATGATGGTAACTATAGATTTAAGTTTAAGAAGTCAAGCTCTACACAGAGGAGGGGAAAATATCTTAACTGGCTGCTTTTACATTTTGGATGCCACTTGAACTGTAAAATGGTGTGGTTTAATTTGCCTTATTAAGTAATGTTGCATGTCAATGTTTTGTCAAAGGAGTATTTAGGACTGTAAACCTGATGAATATGCACTCTTCAGATTAAAAACATTTTCTAAACGGTGACTTTTAACCTTTTATTGAACTGTGGAGTGTTTTGTCCTCTGTTGTTATATATGCACACTTACTGTTGATTTGTTATTTGGAAATTTATGCCAAATGTAAGCACTTGAAAATAAATATTTTACTACTCTGGAAATATAATATGCAAAGGGAACAACTGCTAGCCTCCTGAGAAGGTCCATAAAGTATCACTCAGATGGAAAGTAATCTGTAGTTTGGATCATCTCATTGGCTTTTATTGATGTGAGTCTCAATGGAGAGGTCCTGCTGTCATGTTTTCACCACATGCTGATGGAACGCAGAAGGACTAACTCAAAGAGAAGGCTAAAACTATTTCTTATGCTTCAGAGACAGAGAATATGAAAGGAGCTAATGCTTCATGAAGCTGCGCTGACTAAAATATTGCAGTTTCATTAGACTTAAGATGCTCCATGTTTCCCACACCTCCATTCCACCAAGTACATCTATGTCACCTGAGTCTAGAAACTTCAGTCCCAAATTTGGGTAAAGGTGAATACACAATAGCTTTGTTAATTGGGTATTGGTTAATATTGTGACTCCTGCCCACCACATTGTGCACAGTTAAAAATGCCCCTCAAAACAACGTTATTTATATATGGTACAATGGCTTTTATTCTGTATAATCATGCTGCTATTGCATAATTGTTTAACCTTTTGTTATCTCCATTGAAAAAGCTAGGTTGCTGGCTAAGCAAATCAACTAATGAAATTGCTTTTTAGAAATTATTATTAGTAAGGATTCTATACTGGCCACGGTTGCAGAAATTGTTGGGTATTATTATAACTTATTGTAATCCTTTTGTGTAGATTACAGTAGACTTATTGTCTACTGTTGCTTGTCATGCCTTTTGATGCATTAATTCCATAGATGTAACCATGGATTATGATCTGTAGCTCTAATTGATGGACAGAAGCACTATTGTATTCACCTTTTATCTGTGAATGTGACTGCTTGACAAGGCTTTCAATGTAGTAACTGAGGGTTAAAGGGAAGAGATTAGAGAAAGCAAGTAGTAAAATGAATCCTTACACATAGAACTGGACTGTATGCCACTGGAACCTTGGAGGGTGGAGCCACTGTGTAAATGATAAAGGGGAGATATAGTAATGACTACCAAGAGTACAAGACAGATACTCTTCTGTTATATTCCAAGAACCGTGGTGTTTTTTGAGCATTACATTATTAAGGGGGTGTTTTGCCTGGCTCCTCGTACATACAGGATATGGCAGGATGCATAAGGTATTTAAGTAATGCAGAGCTGTGATGCAGCATCAGTGGAGATGTTCAAAAAGCATTACATTGATGCCTTGCTGTCTCAAAGCTGCACTATGCTCCACCAGTGTATGCCATAGTGCATTCAAACAGTAGTAAATAGAACAATTAATAAAATATTTTTATTAATAAAGAAGGGGGAGTTATATTTTAGTTTGACCTTGATGAGGCAATGCTGTGCACTTAAGCAAAGATAGTAGATAAGATAGAGGAATGAAAGGAATGTGGGTGTGGGTTGATAATTTACTTAGTCGATGTAATCAATATGCACGTAAAATAGGGCTTGTGATATAGCATAAGTAACCAATCATAGTCAGATGATTGTCACATAGACAATACTCAAAGTGTATAAAAGAGATACATGTTATACAAATAAATTACTTCATCTGAGTATCCTGTGGAATCTGTGTCCCTTATTGCCAAAGATGAAGATGTAGAGCGTATCATCAGTAAGTTCACAAATGGCACCAAGTTAGATGGGGTGTTGATCCACAAGAAGGTAAGGAGGCTCTAGAGAGGGCCTTGGATAGATTGGATCATTGGGCCAATGTTAGTGGTATGACATTCAACCAGGACAAGTGGCAGGTCCTGCACTTGGGCCACAACAACTGAATGCAATACTACAGGCTTGGGGAAGTGTGGTGGGGTAGTATAGTGGTTCTAACCAACAAGCAGTTGAATATGAGCAAGTGGTGTGCTTGGGTGGCTGTGTCCAGCAGGAGTATGGAGGCGATTGTTCCCCTCTACCTGGTGCTGGTGAGGCCCCACCTCAAGTATTGTGTCCAGTTTTGGGCAACTCAATACAAGAGAGATATTGAAATGCTGGAGTGAGTGCAGAGGAGGGCAATGAAGCTGGCAAAGGTCTTGAAAATGTAACTTATGAAGCATGACTGAAGGAGCTGGGGCTGATTAGTTTGAAAAAGAGGAGGTTAATGGGAGACCTCATCACTCTCTACAGCTACATGAACAGATGTTGTAGAGAAGCTGATGGTACAGCTTCTAATTACTCACAGGTAATTAGAACAAGAGGGAATGGCCTCAATCTGCAACAGGGTAAGTTTAGACTGGACATTAGGAAAATAAATTAACAGAAAGAGTGTTCAGACACTGGAATGGGCTGCCCAGGCAGGTGATTGAGTCACCGACTCTGAATGTGTTTAAAGATTGTTTAGATGTGGTACTTGGGTATATGATTTAGGGATAAACTTAGTATATAGGGTCAGTGGTTATCCTTTGTGGTTCCAAGGGTCTTTTTCAACCTGAATGATTCCATGTTTCTGTGAAATAGGCTAAGATAAATACATATGTCATTAAACTACTATCTCAACCCAGAGGTGTTTTTGATTTACTTTCCCTCCTGTCTGTGTGGGGGCTTCACTTGGAGGGCGTACTGTGAAATGAGGATACTTCCCCTCAATCTGTGTGTGTGTGTGATTGTTAGAGTAAACTTTGTTAACCAGTACAAAGAGAAGCATGGGAGGTGTTTATGACTGGCATTTCACAAGCCTTATGACTCCCTGAATTGGGATGAAGAGAAACAGCAGCTTATTATACAGAGAGTATTTGCAGTCACAGAATGGTAGCGGTTGGAAGGGACCTTATTCTTTGCCTTTTATTTTTAAAAAAAACCTCTGCTGTTACTGTTCTATGTGTTAATACATTATATGCTTCCATCAGTTCTTTATCTTGGTTAACTTGTAACTTCACCTGGATCTGACTGCAGGTGTAGAATGAGGAGGATCTTCTCTCAGAAGCAGGGACTGAGGGTGGTAACTTTTCTCTATCATTTTCCAAAAATGCCTCAGCTCTAATAATGAAATTGGTGGAAGGAATTGGCATCCTTTCAAACATGTGATTTATATACTCTAAGCCAAGAGACTGGGTTTATGTTTGACAAATAATTTGATTGTGAAATATTAAGGTGCTATTCATGTTCCCTCTGACAGCAACCCTTACTTTTCATGTGCCTGACATGGTTTTTCCTGTTTATTAGCATGGCAGTTGGAGGAAGGCTGCTTTCAAAGATCCATGTGCCCTAAGGAATGCACTTCTTTCTTTGTAAAACTTCTTTCTTTGTAAAAGTAGAAGTCTCGAATGTTCCTAGGTGCAGTGGGTTTACACCATTTAGAGTTTGGGATTTACTCCCACAAAGGTAAATTAGCACACTACTCAGAATTTGGAAGTAAAATTATTTACAAAAGTAGGCCAAATATAAAAGGTAATAAACATATAGAAATACATATATAGATATACTAGTAGACAATAGTCCAGCTACTCTCCCCTGGACAAAGCTTAGGGGCTGTTACCAGCTAACACAATATTATCTCTCCTCTGCTCCCAGTCAACATTCTTACCATAGTATAAACAAAAACTGGTGCAGACCAGGCAAGGCCAGAGGGAGAGACAGCGGGGGAAAAAGCAAGCAAGCAAACAAAAAACCTCCCAACTGTACAGAAAAATAGCAAACCAATGAAATGGAATAAATTTATCTCTTATAGTTTGTTCAGCCCCTTTAGGAATGTACTCTTGAATTCTCTTGAAAACTTTTATTTACAATTTAAAGTTAGGACACTAGTCTTAAACTGTAACACATCTCTGAAATTGGCTGATGTATTGAAGAGAAAGAGAAAAATTGTACTATGTTTTCAGTCTCTGAGCGTTGCCTCTGAGTAAACACTACTCGACATAAAGTGGATTTTGTGGATGGGTGTCTTTCTCTAACCTCCACCTCTTTCTTTCTTTCTTTCTTTCTTTCTTTCTTTCTTTCTTTCTTTCTTTCTTTCTTTCTTTCTTTCTTTCTTTCTTTCTTTCTTTCTTTCTTTCTTTCTTTCTTTCTTTCTTTCTTTCTTTCTTTCTTTCTTTCTTTCTTTCTTTTCTTTTTGTGCTGTTGAAGCGAAAGCTTTGTGAAACACTGCTGATGAAACAATACATAAAAGCTTTTGTACTGAACTGGCTTGAAGTAGCTCTGCAGCAAATAGTTCTGCAGTGTGCTGGAATACCATTTCAAGTAGGATATACCTGCCTACTATTTAAGGGAACCATAAAAGTCTAGGTTTTGTTTGCATGGTGGAGATAAGATGCTGAGTAACACAGGTAGAACAAAATAGTATCTCTGAATCTGGAGGCAGCACCAGAAGGATGCCTTCTCTTTAAGATCAAGTGAAGATGAATACAACACAGAACTAAGCTCCAGTTCCACGCTGGAGATTTGGAGAATTTCATAGTGCTTTGTGCTTTGCTGTGTTCATTAAAATAGATGCCTCTGCCTGTCTTTTACTTACACGTAGTCTGCAAATCTTGCTGCACCTGGACTTCATTCGTGCTCTACAGGGGAATCCTGATTGGCTGAATTGCAAGTAAGGAGTGTTAAATGTAGAGAGATTTCTTAAGTGAGAAAGGACACAGCCTAATTACTGTGAACAATCCAGCCTGAGAAAGAATGCCTTTTGAAAATAAGCACTGCTGAATGCCGTTGAAGATAGAGGCGTTAATGGGGAGAAAGTGAAGTCGGAAACAGAAGAAAGGAAAATAGAGTCGGAGATGAGACAAGTTCCTGCTTCTGGAGTTCTGCCGGGAAGTTTCTCGGCAGAGGTATGGTCATTTGTTATTATTATACTGCCAATTAACACAAACGCCCCCCACTTGCTGGCTATAAAAGAAGCTGTAGAATCGCTAATAAATGGAGCAATTGCATAAATCAAATTGGTTGGTCAGTTGTTCACGTGGTGCTCCTCTCGACATCTGGCACCTGAACATCTGGAACTATCAGACCCTGGGGCTACAGACTACTCTTCAGGCGAGATTGCGGAATGGCAACGAGAGCCGGCAGGTCGAGAGACACTGGCTGGGGAATATGAGAGCACGCCTCACTCCCCGAAGGTAAGAACACTGCAAACTTCGATTCCATTTAAGCAGGGATGGATTCAGAAGCGGCAGTGTGATTGTTAGCAAGTGTTATCTCCAAGAGAGGTCTAACAGTCAATTTGAAAAAACGCCATGAGTTATTAAAATGGGCAAAAGAACAAGGATGAATGACGGATATTCTGTTAGTATTCAGCCCACAAGAATGGAGATTTATTATGAGAAACCCCTATTAGTGGAGATAAAAGTGCCAGCAAAACTAGCAGAGATTTAGGACCGACCTGTCAGGATGTTATTAACACCTTAAAAGAAATGCAAGCAGAACAATGTGTAGCTGCCGCTGCTGCTCAAGCCCTGGTAGTAACTCCTGCCGTAAAAATGGAAAAGCCAAAGCCATCCCATTTACACAGATTTTTTTCTGGGCAATAATTCAGACACCATGGCAGTAAAAGGTATGACAGCACTGGTTGCAAAAACTGTCACAGAACATTTGCAGAATCAGCATTCGCAGACTCAAAGTGCTGACCATTCGCAGAATGTAGGGGCTGCGTCCAGTTCAAACTCAAACAGAGTCCTCAAACAGAGGACAGTAATTTTAACGATCAGGCTGCTTCTGTAGCATACCCAAATTTGCCGCGCGCGTCAGGGCAGGGTGGAGAGACTAACACACCGCAGCCCTGCCCTCATCTTTCAATAGACAGCCGGCACACCCCGCTGGCGTTCTCTCCACAGGGCATATCCCCAAACGCCTAGTCGGACTCAAAATCAGCTGCCTAATCAGGCTCAAACGACAGTGACCACCGATACCGAAACAGCTAAGCTTCTATGCAAAGTCTCATTAAGATTAGACAACCTAGGTTTCGCTGTAAAGCGCTCCTATAAGACTCCTGTGAGAAACATTTCCACTATGCAGGAGCACTTACAGCAAGAGCTGGCGGCACCGGAGGTTCGCCCGATGGCTCCTCTGCCGCCTTTTGCCCAAATGTACCAACAAGAATTGAGAGGCAGTGGTCGGGGATAGTGCGTGATGCCTACAAACAGAGCTTCTGATTGCAGTTCACCATATGGCTGCTCATATAGCTCAAGACGCTTTTCGTACTCTACCACACAAAAAGAAAGAGCCATCACTTCTTAGAGATCGCCTTTGCCAAGCTATCAAAGTATCTCCGGACCTTAATGAGGATGAGCACTTCCGAATGCTGCCATTTTTAGCCTTTGAAAATGCTCATTTCAATCACAAAGCAATTGCTTGCTATGTTGCCCCAAGGGGTCATCAATTGCAGAGATGCTATCTCGAACCGAGTGTGTGAAACAAACCTCTCAAATTGCTTTTATTGTGGAAGCAATAAAAGAAGTAATGAATACGCAAACACAGGTCTTTGCAGCTGCCCTCAATACACAAAACGGATTCTCTCACAAGTGGCAGACTGCATGAACATGGGATCAACATGTCTTGCACTCTCAACCTACCCTTGGCAGTTCCTGCGGGTAGCAGAGTGCCTCAAATCGGGGGTTTAACCGGACCAGCGGTTTGTTTCACCAGATCACTAGCACAGCTTTTGCACCTATCCGCTCTGAACGCGGCTGCAGCTCCTTTGGAACTGACACAAACCGTTCCCTGCGACCTCCCCCCGCCCCCGCCCCGGTCGCCCTCTCGCCTTACTCTGTCGGAGTGCAGTTGCTGCTGGCAGAAGCCTGTGCGCCCCACCCCCGCACGGCTGCTGTTTTTAAAGATAGCATAGCCTCTTTCCCTGATTCACCTTTCTGGTGTTGTAAAAAACAGTTTCTCTTTTAAAGTGATATTTTTTGAATTGTATTTCATTACTAAACGTTGTTATGGGTTTCTTTGCAAAATGTAAATTCTGATAATGTTCAGAATTGGTTCTCAATTGTAATGGATCTTGGATTTTGGAAGCTGATGGATAGGACGGTTTTGATATGCATAGGATTGTTTTGATGTGGTAAATAAAAAAGGAGAATGCATTATGGAATGATGGAAATAGTAAATATTGGATATTTATGGTTATATAAGAATTATCAGTTTTAAGTAGCTACAATGGGGTATGTTAAGTAGTTCATAATTATAATAGAATGGAATATTGTAGTAGTAATAGTTTGTAGGAATTTTGTTAGGATAAGTTGTTTATAAGTCTATAGGTTAATAATCTTCTTTTTAGATTGATGGATCTAAGGTTTCTTTACCTCTTCTTTTTTTTTGTATGCCATGACAGAAGAAGAACAAAAATACTGGAGCACTCTATGAATTGTAACAACTTTTTCTTTTTGTCTTTTTCAGTTTTGTTTTATTTTTCTTCTGAGTCGACTTAGTGGTTTACGTAACACAATTTTTGTTAGTCTGTAGATTTTAGCATTGGTATAGTTAAAGGTTAAG
>VWZI01008499.1:732-15619 GCA_013396835.1 Psilopogon haemacephalus | reverse complement strand
ACAGCTACTTTTCTGTCATTATTGCCTCTGTTTCTGCCACTCTGCCGTTCCTTGACTCTCTTTGATAGGACTGAAGTAGGCTTACCATCCCATTTGTTTATGTTCTCACCAAATTGGCCACGCAGGATTATCCAGAGTGATGCACATGATTGCTGGTGTCTAAGTGGAATTTGTCTCCTGAGCTGGAAAAGCCTTGCAGGAGGTGGGCGTCTGTTCCTGATAGCAGAAACATGCAACCATTCAGATGATGAAGGAATTGTATCCTTTGCCAGATTGGAGATGGAAGTTTTTATTTCCTCCTTCAATTCTTTCATGCTACTCTCTGTCATTTTAGTCATAGTTTCTATGGCAGAGACTAGGGTATTATGTGACAGGCTGTCTTCTATTTCCCTGAGATGATCAGTAAATTCGCCAAGTGTGAGCCTTTCATTATTACCCTTTGATAGAAACTTGCTAGCTAGGATGTTAGCATAGGATGAAGGAGCAAGCTTAATAATTTTCTTCATTAGCCCTGTTCCAAGAGGAATATCATCAGGCTCATGTATGGCATGGTTTCCATAAAGCACTTACTTTACAGCAAACTCCTTCAGAAGCTTAATTTCCCGCTTAACTCTGTTCCACTTCCTAGCTACCCAGGGCAAGTTATCTTGGGATGTGTGTCTCATACGCACAGCCAGCAGAAGATGTGTCCACAAGCTAACCACACCAAGATTGGTTGCCAGGTGTTTGTCCACTCCACTCTCCTTTGCAAGAGGGCCTAGCTGCTTTGCAGACTTGTCTCCTACCTGAAGGGCATTTGCACCAATAGTATGGCATCTCACCAGCCATCTTAGGATTGGCTCTCCTGATTACCTTGAATATTCCTTTCTAACTTCCCTGACCTCTCTAAGGGGATCGTTAGAGCCTTGGATGTCATCCTCCTCCTCTTCTCCTGGCTGGTCTCTTGGTAGATGGCCATACAAAACTCTTCTAATAGCATTCCTAATTTCCTGTGAACCATCATCTGTCCTGTTTACTAATCCTGCATTGTCCTCATACTTTGACCTAAGCAAACCACTTAGATCTTTAAGGTTAAGCTTTTCTTTTTCTTCTTCTTCTTCCTCCTGTGGGAAATCAGAGGCACCTGTAGCACTAAGTTCCTCTTTTGACCCATATTTTGATCTAATTTTAGCTTGAATTTTTGCAGGGGCCATTTTAACAGAAGATGGAGCTTGTGGTTGGTCAGAATTTTGGGGAGCCTGGGCTTCTGGTGGCATATTGGAATTAGCATTGGCCTCTGTTAGAATCACAATTTACAGACTGGGGAATTGAGCTACCTGCAGAAGAAGAGTTATCAGACTCGAGTTGTGTTTTGGAACGCTGTGCCTTTTTTATGTAAATAATTCCAGGACATTTATGTAAACATTGTCCGGGTGTGCAGCCAGATTCTGTTGTTTGCACTCCAATTTCTTTATATCTCCTCCTCCTTTGCTTTGTTAAAGTGACAGCCATCTTTTTTAAGCTCAGGAGAGATATTAATATTATTATTAATAAGAAAACGATCACACAACTGAAATATATCACCTTGGCCCTTGAATAGAAATTTTCACAAGGATCTGGAATTGTACTTTTGGCCAATATTACCCTTAGAAGCACCATAGAATAGCTAATTTGACTTATATTTCCTGATTTATTAAAAGCATTAAAAACAGCTTTGGAAGCTAATTCAGTTAAATTTAACCCTAAGTAGCCAAGAAAATAGTCTCCATAACCCCAAATCACCCTTTTAAACTTCCTCCATGCCATATTCCATATAAAAGTACCAATTGTTGCAACAAGCCATCTTGCAAAAACCAGAGGGTCACAGAAGGAAAAACTGAATACAGTACCCAGGTCAGCTTCATTTTTAACTTCCAGGATTTAATCAAAAGTCAAACAGATGTAATTAAACCTCAAGCCTCATGTTGGGTAAGCCAATTTAAAAAATGTGGTGGTTTAAGCAGTTACCTGCCCCCCCACCTTTTTATAAACCCTGGCTAGGACTCAGAACACTGGAAGTTAATAAATGAAGCTTTATATTTACAGTAATGCACAATATACAAGCAAATATTTTCAAGATATAACAGATATCCACAGGTTTTGGGTAAAACACTTTAAAACATTTTTTTTTTCTTTCTCAGTAAAACTCTGGTGAAGTGACATACTGTGTTTACCTCTCTCAGCCAATAGTCTAATTTCTCACTCAAATTCTCCAATTAGCTCAAACCAGCACAAACAGTTACCTTCTTGTTTATTATAATCCTCTCAGCTTGTGCCAGAAATTCATGGAGAGCCTGTGGGAAAGCAGTGTTTTAAGGTGCAGGTCTTCTCTAGATCAGCCCCATCCGAATAGCTCTGCTTGAGACAGTTGCCCGTGAGTAGCAACTTTCATACAAAGCAAAGAAACATTGCTAAAGTGACAAACTGAAAAACAACCTTCTCTTAATCAGAAGTTCTCATCAGTACATTATTAGTGCTAGTAATATATTCAGTCCTTGTAATTATATAATGAAAAACTTGTACTTAGAGCAGAAGTCTCAAGAGTCTGGATTTTATGTGTCAACTTCCTGCCTAAGTTCAGAGAAAAGAAACACCATTTATGTTAAAGGCTTGAGTAAGAGTGGGAAGAGATAAAATAGAAGTGACCAATTCTTGTTTAGTATTGTGTGTAACTCTTAAATTATTTTCCCCTTTGCAAACATGAGCAGCTTGTCAAGCCAACTAATCTCCAAATCCTTGTTTTGCTGACTTGGACAGCAAAGCAGTTATTTTTATTTTGATGCTCTACTAACATGCAGTGGCGTGATTTTTCTGGTTGCATGAAACGCTTGTGGTGTGGAGCATTAAAACTGAACAGCTACTACAACTTGGTCTTCTGATCTGCCAATAGTGTTGCTAAGATTGGCCTTTAGGTGAGCATCACTAAACCCTTGAAAGAGTCTTGAAATTGGAAAAGACAGGTTTAATCCAAGTATGTATGACTCATCTCCCATTCTTCATCACTGTTTTGTGTGACAAAGTCACAGCAGCATCTCTAGGTGACAAATACTGGCTTCCTGAAAATGGAGCTAGTGATTCCTTCTCTAGAAGATGCTCTGTTTAGGAACAGCACAAGTGGAAAGAGAAATGCTGCACAGGAAGGTGCACCTGAAAACTGGACTACTGAGCTGTAAAACTTGTGGCGCCTTTTATCAGAATGACCTACATAAAAAGTCCACCCCCACAAAGTCTCATCCAATATGACCTGAAACTGTCAGGCCCCATTGCATCTCAGGCATTTGTTTTTTGATGTTACTGAAATTGAAGAGTTCTCCTCATCCTTGTCTATTTTAGAAGAAAAATATTTCTGAAGTCATTGATGGTCTCTCCCCATAATGTGAAGTATCTACATAGCTCCTTACTAGTTATAGAATACTGTAAAGTCTTGAAATGATCAAGTAGCACTACAAATGAGAACACTGTCATCTCAAACTGTCAGGAACCTCATGGTTTTCTGAGAATTCCAGTAGTGGAATTCCATGAATCCAGACTGTGATTCATGTCTTTAACAGAGTAGGTCAGACAAGCCTGATCACATGCAATACATGCCCAAATGTGTTGCAGTTCTTTACCTAGGGGTCAAAACCAACCACAAGTGTTTCTCTTTCATCACCTTACCGTTTAACAGAAAAAAAAACAACCAAAAAACAAACAAACAAAAACAACAGCTATTGAGATTTATTATGTTTGTTATTAAGTTATCTTAATACCTGTGCAAAATGCCTCTTTTTTCCATGTGTATATCAAAGCCGTATCATCATGACAAAAAAATTTAAAATCAGTTCTGACTCCTTTTAACTCCTGCATGTGCTTTTGTGCCAAGGCTGCTACAGGGGCTGAGCTAGATTCTGTTTAGAGAATGTGCAACCAACAATACTTTGCGAAATTCTTACGGGCCATTTCTGGAAAGGAAAGCTCCCATTGATTTTGAGTTCTAATTATTTTCTACTTTGGCTTGCATGGAAACATTTAAAAGATGCATTAAAGAACAGATATGATGGAAATTAAATATCACAGAATCACAGAAACATCCAGGTTGGAAAAGCCCCTCAGGATCACCAAGTCCAACCTATAACCCTACTCTACAAGATTCACCCTAGACCATATCCCTAAGCACCATATCTAAACGAGAGTTAAACACATCCAGATTTGGTGACTCCACCACCTCTCTGAGCAGCTCATTCCAGTGCCTGACCACTCTTTCCATGAAATTTTTTTTCGTAATATCTAATCTAAACCTACCCAGTCTCAGCTTGAGGCCATTCCCCCTTGTTCTGTCTCAAATTACCCATGAGAAGAGACCAGTACCAGCCTCTCCACAATGTCCTTCAGGTAGTTGTAGGTAGCAATGAAGTCTCCCCTCAGCCTCCTCTTCCTCAAACTAACCATCCCCAGCTCCCTCAGTCGCTCCTCCTCAGATTTATTCTCTAGCCCCTTCCCCAGCTTCATTGCCCTCCACAGGACCTGCTCCAGCATCTCCACATCTCTTTTGTATTGTGGTGCTGAAAACTGAACACAATACTCAAAGTGTGGCCTCACCAAAGGTGAGTACAAGGGGACAATCACCTCCCTACTCCTGCTGGCCACAGCTTTTTTAATACAAGCCAGGATGCCATTGGCCTTGTTGTCCACCTGGGCACACTGCTGGCTTATATTCAGCTGTCTGTCTGTTACAATACCCAGATCCCTTTCTCCCAGGCAGCTGTCAAGCCACGCTGTCCCAAGCCTATAGCCGTGTTTGGGGTTGTTGTGACCTGAGTGCAGGACCTGGCATTTGGCCTTTTTGAAACTCATCCCATCAATGTTGGCTCATTGATCTAGCCCATCCAAGTCCCTCTGAAGAGCTTCTCTAGCCTCATTCAAATCAACATTGCCACCTAACTTGGTGTCATTTGCAAACTTACTGATGACACTCTCTGGCTTGAATCAAGGTCATCAATAAAGATGTTAAAAAGAAATGGTCCCAACACAGATCCCTGAGGAACACTGCTAGTGACCAGCCACCAACTGGATTTAACTCCATTGGCCACCACTCTCTGGGCCCTCCTGTCCAGCCAGTGCTTTATCCAGGACACAGTGTGCTCAGCCAAACCATGAGTAGCCAATTTGTCTTGTCTACAAGAATTTTGTGAGGAAGAGTATCAAAGGCTTTTTGAAAGTCTAAGAATACAACATCGACAGCCCTATGAGTGACACATACAGTAAAGACATCTAAGTAATGGAGACCACCCAAAATTTATTCCTTCCCTGAAATCCATAGATATATATGTAATCTGTTTTTAACACCCAACTTAAAAGGCATTTGACAATTTGAACCATCTCTGAAATGTCTAGATTTAGTGGTATTGTTATGTCAGACATTTGTTAGGCAAGTACTTCTGATTTGTGAATAGCAACTCTGAAATCTCTGAAATTGCTAAAATAGATCTAAAAAAAAAAATAAATCTAGACAGCCTGTCAGACTTCCTAAATCAATCTAAAATTGTTTAACTAAGACCAGAGGGAAGAAGTATGGAGGAAATTCTGAGTAAATGGAATCAATATTTACCAGTGTCTGCCTTGGCCACACAAGAATGGAGACAAACTTGACACAGAATAAACAAAAAAGCCCCAGTGGATTTCCATCTAATCCATTGCATTAGACACTAATGCCCACAGACAAACAGGTACAGTACTCTGCTTGCCACTGTATGAAGGCTTTCCACAGCAGAACTAAATGCCAAAGAATTGTAGTACAAACAGAAGTTCACAGAGCAAAGGAAATTACTTATAAAACAGCTTTCTAAACATTAAATAGATTATCACAGAGAAGGAATGGCATCCTTAGGGATGCCAGTAAAGGCATACTGGCAATCAAGCCACTTGATGAAGATCTCATTACCTGATAGGAAGCTACTTCAGTTATGTGATAGAGAACCTGAAAAGCTCCAACAGGAGCTGAAAAGATAGTTTCCTCTAGCTGCTACAGAGTATGGTTTATCAGGAAAACAATAATGACAATTTTTTTTGGTTGTTTTTTTTTATTGTTATATGTGTAATCTCTGAGGTACCTAACATCAGAGTGAGTCTGAGTAAAGGTAGATGTTTTTAGGGCCTATGCTTTCTTTTTCTTCTTACTTCTAGAGCTGTAAATTACTTTTTAAAGAGATAAAATGTGGTGAGAAATCTTTTGGAAAGCCTTTCTGTTTCTGAAGAATTCATGTATTTTGTGTTTCCATTGGAATAAATGTGTTTTAAGCTCCTAAGGGATTTAGGGCTAGGCTCCGTGAAGACAATGTTAAACTGTGAACTTGGATCTAGAAGAGATTGTCTCTACCCTGTCAATATTTTGAGGCTGTATGTATCTCAATGAGATTCATCAAAAATGAAGAACTGACAAGCACAGCAAACTTGAGTCCAGGGAAAGCCTCAGCCTAGAAAATGAGTTGAGCAATTGAGCTAAGTGATCCTAAAGGATATTTGGTGATAGGAGGAGCAATGTGATGCAGACCAATGTGATAGTCTGCTTATGGAGGCAAACAGATAACTGACTTTTGGAGTCCAGGAAAGACTTTATTATGAATTGTCTGTAGGGTGGAAAGGCAGGGGGTCTCGTTTCCAGCTATATAGGCAGCCTTTTGAGAAATGCTAGAGAGGAACTGACTCTTGTGGTAGAATGGGTAACAGTGAGTCAGGGAGGTTCTGCAGTCAATTTTAGCTTCTGGCCTAGAAACCCAGAAAGCAGAACCTCTATACGTCATTTTCTGAAATGCGCTTAATGCTGCATGTACTGTCAGTCAGGTTTGCACAGGGCTTCAGTATCCAGCTGAGAAAATGATGTCAGAAGGAAAGATTGAAAGTCATTGGGGAGTAGCCATGTAAAAATATGAGAGGTTATAGCAAGTGCACACCACACCATGCCTAAAGATCCTGATCCTCCAGTTGTTTCATCTTGAGGATCTGCACAAAGTGCCAGAAAACCAATGTGCCAGAAGATAATATTTTGATCTTTCATTTGCATGGGGTCAGGATGCTGTAGAATGCTGCCCACCATCTACAGGTTGGGCTATAACCAATTATACCACCAACCAATTCTGTCATAAGGCTACATAGAGAGACCCCAAAACTCTTACTTTAAGAAGATGAAGGGCACACAGTTGTTCCTTTATAGCTCTTTCAAGTAAGTTCACCTCTTTTCTTTGATCTGAAATGGTTATTTATTATCAGATGAACATAATGCTCTTAAGAGACCTGAAATTACTCCATAATACTAGTATTTACAGAAGAGGAAATGCAATAGGTCTATGAGATCTGCTATCCTCTGGTTGGATTCATTGTGTAATTCAGTGTATAGCTCCCATAGTAGGAAGTAACCCATACAGATAAAACTGGTGTAAAAAGATTCCTTTCTCTACTGCATATGCAGCAGGTTTTTATTTAAAGATATGAGAGTTCACTTCAGTGCTGAATGCCACAGTGGGTTCGTTAGAATTTGATACAAACCATTTCCCTTTTGCCAGTAGAGATTTGAGAATCCAGTATTGGTGACTGTTGCTTCATTTGTGGTAAGGTCAGGTTATTTTGTTTTCTGTGTTGTTTTTCTTAGGTTTCAGTATAGAAGTATTTTTAATAGAGAAGGGGTCCCTAAAACTTTGTTCTTAAGATTAGTTCCAATTCATAATAGAATAAATCAACAATGTTTTTCTAAAAGACACTGATACTAAGCCTAGCTGATACTTACAAAGCAGCATCAAATGTTTAGTCAAGAGTACAGCATGTGTGTGTGGGAGAGAAAAGGTATCTGCTGTACTATTACAGCTACATATAGCTAGGCTGCAACTGTCAACCTGGCTGTGCTTTGACCTAATCCTCTGTTTGACTGGGGAGGACCAGCTCTAAAAGTGATTGTGAAGTTATGGCTAGTAATGGTAGTATTTGGGGGGTTATTGGAGGGATGAGTAACACAGATGATTTGCCCGTGGATTTCTCCCCCCCCCCTTTTTTTTTAACACTGCCCAGAGTTTAAAAGGTTTCACTGAACAAGATACAGGAGTGCAGTCTGAGGAAGGAAAATAGAGCCAGATATCACTGCTCATGTGATGAACAGTGGTTTGGAAGGGGCAGGAAGGTAGTTTGGGTGTTTAAGTGTAGATGTTGGATATACAGGATATACAGCCTACCTGAATGCCGATATGTATCAGCATTATATATATATATATGTAACTACATATACAAAAAATGCACTTTAACTGTATTAAATTCAGGAAATAACTTAAAAATTATTTCATTTATAATTAGTTTGGTCTTACTAGCTCCAAGCCTTTGGCAACCAGGCTAAATCTGGACAACTCAGTAGAGAATCAAGCCTGCTGTTTCTAGTGTCCTCGCCAGTACACACTATCCAGATTGTAGCACTATTCTGAGTTTCTCACTGTCTTCACCCTGAATATGAATTTGCAATCCATAAAACTACATTTGATGGATTTCAGTGATTTTTCTTTTTTATTTTTTTTTGAAAGTAACTCTTGCTACTTGTCCAGAATTAAAAGCCAAACCATACAAACCAACCCTCAATAAATAACAGGAAAACTGTGCAGCCTTCCTTTTAGCCATCAGAATGAGCCCCTGTAATTTCAGAAGAAATTGCAACACATCTCCCTTCTCTCGCCCTAGCACACCATGAACAGCATTAACTCTGCTCTCTTAGACTCAGAACCTGACCTAATTCCCCGGGGAGGGAGCAGTCTTTGGAAGTGAGAACATTTTGCATGCTAGAATTTTGACAGAGGGGAAATGCTGCTTCCTCCTACCCCTTTATCCTGACCGTCCCAGCACCTATTAGACAAGAAAGGAAAAAAAATGTAGAGCTGCTACTGCCACCTACAGTCTTGATGAAAAAAATGCCATGTTCGGGAAGAATACAAAAGTAGTAAAAACTAGTTTTTGAATGTCCATCTAGAGAACACTACGGTACAATGCATATGATTAAAAGTACGCTTAGGATTCACCAGAGTGCCTTTCTGAAGGTGATCTTAATCAGGTCCGGTTGCTTAGCCTTGTTATGTGCTGGCTATTTTCTCTTGCAAATATGAATGATTGATGCCCTAAGAAATACTCACTTTTTCTTTCTCATATTGTTCACTGAACCACTTTAATAGGCACCAGCTGTAAAGAGAAATGAGTTACTGCTGGTATCACAGTGATGAATGCTTTTTGCACCATCTGAGCAGAGGTGAGGTGTGTCCCAAGAAGTGGGAGGATTCCAAAATGCTGTCAAAGGGATCCTGGTCAGCTCTACAGTAACTGTCTAGGGTCTTTCTGACACTAGGGAAGCAAAATGGTGAGGCAAGAGGTGAATCAAAAGTCGAGTCCTGATAAAGCACGCAAATGAAAACTGGCAAGGGTTGGAGTTTAAAGTGGTAGTCTTTGTCAAGCACCTCGTTGCCCCCCACAAAGAAGTTTCCTTTTTCTCTTATTTTCCAGTGGATTTCAGCCAGCTTTCAAAGTATTTAGCCTTGAAAAGTCATGAAATGAGTGTGTTTCGGTAAACAAAATAAGGTTCAATATGAGGTTTGGTAAGACAAAATGCAAGGTCCTGCACCTAGTTTGGGGCAACCCTCAGTATCAGTTTAGGCTGGGGGTGGATGAGATTGAGAGCATCTGTGTAGAGAAAGACTTGGGGATACTGGTGGACAAGAAGCTGGACATGAGCCACTAGTGTGCATTTGTGGCACCAAAGTGTCTTATGGCTCTGGATTCAACAGGAAGTTCTACACTTATAAAATGTAGTATTGGCTTGGAATTTGGAAGGCTCCAAGAATGGATCTGATGCATCCTATCTCCTCCTTTAATGGCAATGAAATTATTGAGATTAGATATACAAACACAAAGATGATTCAATGTGGTTGATGTGCTGCTGAAGGATTTGGATAGTGTGGGTTCAGCTCCTGACTCTGTGACAGCCTGTGTGGCCTGGAGCATGCAGGCCAAGGTGAATAAAAGGGTTTAGACAGAGCTTCTGTTAGAGTTTAATGAATATTAGACAATTTGAATTTCATTGCAGACTTGTTCCTTAATTATTGAACCTGAAATTAGAATATATTTCTCTCCGATGCTGCAGTTTTTCTTCTTTTTCTTAGGGACTGTTTTTCACCACTATGTGGAGAGAACAGTAGCATCCTAGTCTCAGTGGACACTAAGGTAACTCACAACAATTTTACTGTAAGAGTAGAGATAATAACCACACCCTCCACAGCAGAAAGTTAATTGTTTTCTGTTCTGTGCTTGAAACATACTTACTCTACTGACAAGGAGTGCAGGCGAAACTAGACTGACATGCTTTTCTTGGAAAGCAAGGGGCTCTTGCTACAAACCTGTCAAGGCTTATTGTGGTCTCTTAAGCATATGAATCATCTCATATCTCTGTCAAAGAATAACTGTGGAAGACTGTGAAACTCGGAGTGATTTTTCAATTCTTACGAATCCAAATGAAAGGAAAATTGCTTCAGGGATTTGGATTTTGGTGTTTCATGCTGTGAACGAGTGCCTCAGAACATTTTGTCATGTCATTTCCATCTGACAAATCATGACGGGATGTCTTGCTCTAATTGTAACACTCTATCTTTTCTGATAAATGAAAAGTTGAAGAGAATAGGTCCCACAGAAGGCTTTATCTGTCTGTTAAGTATTATTTTCTTGAAAAAACATAATTTTAACACTGATTATTTGTAATAGCTTCTTCAGCGATAGAAAGCATCAGAGACCAGTGGAAAGGCAGAGAGTATGATTAGTTCCTGTAGTGGTATCATAGACCCTGCATCACAGAGACCTGGATGCAACATTGATAGGTTCCTTACATTTCTCTTTAGATCATTGGGGTGTCCTTTGAGTGGCAGTTGTTCCTGCCAAACATAACAAAATATGATTTATTGACCTCATATTTCAACAGCCCGGAAGAGATAAATAGAATCAGACTTTTTCTGTCACTGCATTTTGCATTTTCCTTTAGGCATATCCTGTAAATTAATGATAACTGCAAAAGACATTTATCATACTACTTGGGTTCTGCTTTCATCTAATATAGTTTTGTAACTTTCAGACATGTTTTTTCTGTCCTTTGTAGGATATCTGAAAGATCTACTAAATTGGGGTGTGTGTGAGGGGACTGGGGGTTAGGGGTAGGGTGAAATTGTCTTTCAAATGCAGTGTCCAGGAAGGAAGAAAAACAAACTAGAAAAACGCATCCAAAATGTTATCTAGTCCAATCCCTACCAGAGCAGGATCACCCAGAGCAGGGCATTCAGGAATGCATCCAGTCTTCAATATCTCCAGAGAGGGAGACTCCACAACCCCTGGGCAGCCTGTTCCAGTGTTCTGTCACCCTCACAGGGAAAAAAATTTTCCTCATGTTACCGCAGAACTTTGTATGCCTCAGCTTCCACCCATTGCCCCTTGTCCTGTTGTTGGGCATCACCAAGCAGAACTTGGCTCCATCCTCTTGGCACCCACCCTTTACATATTTATCAACATGAATGAGGTCACCCCTCAGGCTTCTCTTCTCCAAGCTAAAGAGCCACAGCTCCCTCAGGTTCTCCTCGTAAGGAAAATGTTTCACTCCATCATTTTTGCATCTCTGCATTGGATTCTTTCAGGCATTTCTCTGAGGTCCTTCTTGAATTGAGGGGCCCAGAACTGGACACAGTACTCCATATGTGACCTCACCAGGGCAGAATAAAGGAGGAGAACTTCTCTCAACATACTAATCACAGCCCTTCTAATGCACCCCAAAATGGCATTGTCCTTCACCAGTAGGGCACATTGCTGGCTCATGGGCATCCTTCCATCCACTAGGACCCCCATGTCCTTTTCCCTTTCACTGCTCTCCAGCAGGTCAGTCCCCAACTGTAGAGGAATTTTTAAGAGAGAAAGGACACAGCCTGATTACAGTGAACAACCCTCACTGTGAAGAATGCCTTTAAAGATAAGCACAGCCAAATGCCCTTGGAGATAGAAGTACAGTGAGGAGAAAGTAGAGCTAGAACAGAGGGAAGGAAAACAGAGATGCAGATGAGGAAGGTTCCTGCTTCTGGAAATGTTAGCTAGAAACTTCTGGATAACTATGTGGTCATTGCTATGGTACAGTAACCAATTCTTGTCTTCCACATATAGTCCCCTGTATTTATTACCTTGTAGTATTTGCAAACATCCCCTGCTTGCTGGCTATAAAAAGAGCTGTAGAATCACAAATAAACAGAGCTATTTGCTGAAATCATATTGATATTAATTTCTCCCACAGTGCTTCTCCTGACACCCAACCTATACTGATACCTGGGGTTATTCTTTCCCAGGTGCAAGACTTTACACTTGCTCTTGGTGAATTTCATCCAATTTCTCCCTGCCGAACTTTCCAGCCTAAGTCTCACTGAAAGGCAGCAGGACCTATCTACATCCACTTTCTGAAACTTCTCAAATATTTCCATAAGCAATGGGGAAATACAGGATTAATTTAGTGTGAAAGTCCTTACATAAACCACAGCATTCTTTGAGATTTATTTTTTTGTGACTAAGTAACCAAGTCACAGTCTGACCAGTAATAAAATTATTATTATTAAGATATTGGGTAACAAAAAAAATCTGATTGGAAATTAATTATTAATTATTTATCTGGCCTCCCATATAGTTATTCTGTAGCAATTTGGCTGCTTCTGCACTTTCCCCCAGGAAGTATTTTATTTTTAAAAACAAAAGCTTCAGAGACTCAAATGAAATCTTGATTGAATGACCACCAGTTAGCATGTGTGAGACAGCAGCAGCCTATTGAACTGGCTTCTGGAGGTTATTTTTCCTCAGATGTTTAAGAAAAAAGCATGCAGCAATTGAATAGAAACCACTGAGTCACTTCACTGTTCGGTCTGCACAGATGGCATGGTTTAAAGGAACAGGTATCCTGCTATGTATTGGTCACATTAATGGCACTGGTTTCCCTAAAGCCTATGGAAAGCAAATTAAGGAAATCAACTGCCTGGCTTTGTTTGGAGTCTGGAAGTAGCCTTGCTGTAAGCCAGTGCATGAGACACAGTGTCTATTTTTGATGTATTGTAACAGGCTACTGGCTACTAACATTTTGCAGAACATTCATCCCCTTCCCATATTTGCATCATGCTGAGGATTCAGTAGCTCACCTTCAGCCCAGGTGACCTACTTAGGGAAAAAAAGTAGAGGCTGCTTCTCCTTCAAAACCTAAATTTATTCTACGGTGGTGTAACTTGTTACAGCTTTGCCAGGATCAGTCACATTGACTTAGATCATCTGGCAAAGTGGTCAAGAGTCTTCCCTCTATGGCAAAATTTTGTGCTGGCAGACAGGCTAACACATGAGCCTTGATGAATAATTCATGTGAAAACTTAAACCAGAGCAGGGTTTACATGGTGGTGTTCCAGGATTTTCCCTGTGTTCAGTTTTATCAGGTAGGTTTGACAGAACAGGAGTTAGTACTTTTAAGAAATTCTAGAAATGTTGAACCAAGTTTTAATGGATATACAGATCTTCCAGAAGGGATCTTGTTTTCATTTAGGAGACTCATGGGAGTCCACAGACTTATTTTTCTGAGAAATTTTCTTTTGTGTTCAGAAAACATGTGGCACATAAACTAAGATTTTCCACTGGGGAGAGTGACTTAACAAAAAAANNGGGGGAAAGATAAAAAAAAAAAAAAAAAAAAAAAAAAAAAAAAAAAAAAAAAGGCAAGCTGTCAAACATGCCAAAAGTAGCAAATCTCACCAGGACATCAGCTTGTATCTCAGTTTAGTTTCTTTCCTGGGTAGGGATAGAACCAAACACTTGAGGTATTCAGTCACTGCAATGTTTGTGGGTTTTCACAGTAGCATGAGTTAGCTGGAAACATATCAGTAATGGTACAATTCCAAGCTGAACAGTGGGGAGTGAAGAAGTAGAGCTACTAAATAGTTGCTTTTGTTATCTCCTATCAAAAGGCAAAGCAACAACTCCTTCCCCAAGGACGTGATGGCTTCCTCCTGTTGATTAAACCCCACGTTTCAAACAGACCCTACCCACCACAGCACCACGGGGTGGACAGCAGGCTCCCTGCATCTGTTACAGTGTGGACTTACTCATCCTCACTACCCTGGGACGTCAGGGAAGAAGCCAAATGGCTGATCTGCACCTTCACCAAACCAAGTGCAGTACCGCAGTGGCATGACTGTCAGTTGAAGTTGATGATCTCCAGGGGTCCACTCCAACCACCAGCATAGAACCATAGAATGGTTTAGGTTGGAAGAGACCTCAAAGATCATCCAGTTCCAACCCCCTGCCATAGCTAGGGACACCTCCCACTAGATGAGGATGCTCAAGACCTCATCGAGCCTGGCCTTGAACACATCCAGGGAGGGAGCAGACACAACCTCCCTGGGCAACCTGTTCCAGTATCTCGTCACCCTCACTGTGAAGAACTTTCTCCTAACATCCCATTTAAATCTCCCCTCTGCCAGTTTGAACCAATTCCCCCTCATCCTGTCATTACAGGACCTTGTGAATAGTCCCTCCCCAGCCTTCCTGTAGCCCCCTTCAGATACTGGAAGGTTGCTATAAGGTCTCCTCTAAGCCTTCTCTTCTCCAGGCTGAAAAGCCCCAACTCTCTCAGCCTGTCCTCATAGCAGAGGTGCTCCAGCCCTCTGATCATCTTCATGGCCCTCCTCTGGACTCTCTCCAGCAGTTCCATGTCCTTCTTGTGCTGGGGGCTCCAGAACTGCACACAGTACTCCAGGTGGGGTCTGACGAGACCAGAGTAAAGGGGGAGAATCACCTCCCTTGCCCTGCTGGCAACGCTTCTCTT
>VWZI01008497.1:11765-26390 GCA_013396835.1 Psilopogon haemacephalus | reverse complement strand
AGAAATCAGAGTGCCCAGGAGGGGCTCCCAACCACACTTCCACCTCCTCTCCACACCCCCAACCTTATCCCAGGGTCTGCCTTATGTGCAGGGTGAATTGGAAAGATTAGTGAGGGGGGGTTAGAAGCAGAGTTGATCAGTTGGGTTACACAGATTCAAGCAGAAAGCAGGGAGAGACAGACCTTAAACTGCCTTATCTATGTTTATGTCCTTGCTTTTATCATCTCAGCAAACCTATGAGTGCAGTGGACATCACCACAGTTTTCTTTTCACAGCCTATCATCTATTTTTTTTTTTCTCATTAAAGTATTCCAATTAGCTTCAAACCAGCACAGTCTGTGTGCAGTGGTTTGAAACTGGAGCAGGGAAGGTTTAAGTTGGGACATCAGGAGGAAGTTCTGCACAAGGAGGGTGGGGAGACACTGGCACAGGTTGCTCAGGGATGTGGTTGAGACTTTGTCCCTGGAGACCTTCAGGCTCAGCCTCGCTGTGTGCCTGGGCAGCCTGCTCTAGTCAGAGGTGTCCCTGCTGCCTGCAGGAGGTTTGGCCAGGATGCCCTTGGAGGATCCTTTCCAACCTGTGGGACAATCCATCACAGCAGCCTGCTCTTGTCTGCCTTGCTTGAGGGAGCAGGCTCAGTTTCCCAGGGTGCAGCTTCTCCCACCTGGTTTGAAGAGCAAGATTTGGAGCATTGCAGAATGTCAGGAGCTGGAGGAGACTTTGAAAGTTCATCCAGTCCAACCCCCTTGCCAGAGCAGGATCACCTACAGCAGATCACACAGGAGCACATCCAGGCAGCTCTTCAATATCTCCAGAAAGAAAGACTCCACAACCCTCCCTGGGCAGCCTGTTCCAGTGCTGTGTCACCCTCACAGGGGAAAAAAATTCCTCCTCCTCTTTCCATGGAACTTCCTGTGCTTCAGCTCCCACTCCTTGCCCCTTGTGCTGTCACTGGGCACCACCCAGCAGAGCCTGGCTCCAGCCCCCTGGCACTCATCCTGCACAGCTTTATCTCAAAGGGAGAAAACAGTTTTAGCTGGGAGTTAGAAGGGTGATGGAGACCTCTTAATTTTCATCCTGGTTGCTTTACACCAGGTGTAAAGTAAGCACCTACCCAGTGTGAAGGCAGCTGTGGGCTGGAGGTCCAGTGGTGTGAGGACTTCATTCTCATCTGGAGGGTGTTGAGCATAGAATCATGGAGTGGTTTGGCTTGGAAGGGACCTTTTAAAGGTCATCCAGTCTGATCCTTCCACACTCAGAAGGGACATCTGCAGTTACAGCAGGTTGTTGAGAGCCCCAACCAACCTGGCCTCGAAATGTTCCAGGGATGGGGCATCTCCAATCTCTCTGGCCAGAGGTGCACTCTCCAGGATCTTGGGAGGCTGAAGAAGCAGCATCTGCCTGTGGAAGGCACCCAGGACATGGCAGCTCCAGCGCAGGAGTCCCCAAAAAGAACATTCAGCCAAAATAATTCCTCTTGGCTCAGGAGGGCTTAGTTTATTTTCACAAACCCCTGTAGACAAGTAAGTGTTTGCTCTTCAAGTGATCATTCCAGAAGACTTGGAGGACTACTTAATGAGGCTTGACACAGATTGGGGAATATTGAATAAAGACTAATTAGCCTCCTTTTGCCCCCCCCCCCCCACCCCTTTGCTCTGTGATTTCCCCAGAGCTAACAACACTCAGATGATGTGGAAAGTTTTTTTTTTTAATTGTGTCAGGTCTAAACTGGGGCAGCTTTCCCAAGTGAGAAGAAGGGGTGAAGAGCTGGCATCTTCCAGAGCCTCAACTCTTCCTCTCTCTCCTTTTCTCAGCATAGAGGTCAGGGCAGGTGGTACCTTTGTGCCCCTGCACTTGGGGATCTTAACGTTCTGCTCAGCTCTGAGTCCTCTCACACCTAAATAAACAGCAATGTCTGCTTTAGAATCATAGAATCAGTCAGGGGTGGAAGGGAGCACAAGGATCAGCCAGTTCCAAGCCCCCTGCCATGCCCAGGGACACCCTACCCTAGAGCAGGCTGCCCACAGCCTCTGCCAGCCTGGCCCCAAACACCTCCAGGGATCTGGCCCCAANAAGGCCACCAGAAGGTCCCCTGGGAGCCTCCTCTTCTGCAGCCTGCACAGCCCCAACTCTTTCAGGCTGTGCTCACAGCAGAGGTGCTGCAGCCCTCTGAGCATCCTCGGGGCCCTTCTCTGCACACCTCCAGCATCTCCACATCCCTCTTGTCCCAGGGGCTCCAGCACTGGATGCACTACTCCAGGTGGGCTCTCAGCAGAGCACAGCAGAGGGGCACAATCCCCTCCCTGGCCCTGCTGCCCACACTGCTCCTGCTGCAGCCCAGGCTCCTCAGATCCAATCTGAACTTCCCCACCTCCAGCTTTGCTCCATTCCCCATAGTCTTGTCACTCCCTGAGAGCCTCAAAAGTCCCTCCCCAGCTTTTTTTGTAGGCTGTTTCTGTGTTGCTGGAGTCAGGGCACCATGCCTGGCTGGGCTTGAGAGCAGCTGCTTCTTGAGTGGCTTTCCAGAGATGCTTTCTGATGCTGCTCGTTCCCTCCCTGCTGCAGATGCTGTATTGATTTATCACGTCTTTCTGTTCAATATTTTGCATGCCCCACCCCAACCCAGGGCCTCAGACAAAATCACCCTGGAAAAGGAGAGCAAATTTCTGCTTTCTGCCTCGTCAGAGCTTCCTTGAGGGTTGCAGATGTCAGCGAGCTGCTGGTGGTAGAACAGCTGCGGCGGAGGAGCTGCCTCACTCACCCACAAATGAGGACATCAAGAGCCCAATTAAGAGCCTGGAGTTGCCCCCAGTGACCTGAGCTGAGCGTTTAGTAGCTGCTAGTGAGCCAGGCCTCTTTGAATCAATGAGCATTCCTGTTTTGTTTGAAGGAGAAACTCCCTTCCTCCCCCATCTCTAATTAGCTTCTCTTCCCCACTTTTCTTTCCCCCGCCCCCTGCCATCAATATAGAGCCCTAGAATCAGGCAGGGGTGGAAGGGACCACAAGGAGCAGCCAGTTCCAACCCCCCTGCCATGCCCAGGGACACCCTACCCTAGAGCAGGCTGCCCACAGCCTCTGCCAGCCTGGCCAAAAACACCTCCAGGGATCTGACCCCTAACACCTCCCTGGGCAACCCATTCCAGCCTCTCACCACTCTCATGCTCAACAACTTCCTCCTCACCTCCGATCTGAATCTCCCCACCTCCAGCTTTGCTCCATTCCTCCTAGTCCTGGCACTCTCTAAGAGCCTCAAAGTCCCTCCCCAGCGTTTCTGTAGGTCCCCTTCAGATCCTGGAAGGCCACAAGAAGGTCCCCTGGGAGCCTCCTCTTCTGCAGCCTGCACAGCCCCAACTCTTTCAGGCTGTGCTCACAGCAGAGCTGCTGCAGCCCTCTGAGCATCCTCGGGGCCCTTCTCTGCACACCTCCAGCATCTCCACATCCCTCTTGTCCCAGGGGCTCCAGCACTGGATGCACTACTCCAGGTGGGCTCTCAGCAGAGCACAGCAGAGGGGCACAATCCCCTCCCTGGCCCTGCTGCAGCCCAGCCTCTGCTTGCCTTTCTGCCCTGCAAGTGCACACTGCTGCCTCATCTTCAGCTTCTCCTCCACCAGCACCCCCAAGTCCCTCTCCTGAGGGCTGCTCTCCAGCCAGTAAATCAGTATCAAGGTTTTGTCTCTGGAATGAACTTCTTAACAAGATGCAACTTCTTCACCTTGCAACTGATCTCCATGCAGGTGCTGTGGGGACTCCTGGACCTCCTTTCTGTGCCTGCTTGCTGGAGCTTTGGTTTTGCTGTTGTGAGAAGACTGAGAGGGGATTTAATCAATGTTTATCAATATCTGAGGGCTGGAGGTCAGGAAGGGGTGGGGACAGGCTCTGCTCACTGCTCCCTGGGATAGGACAAGGAGCTTCAGCACAGGAGGTTGCAGCTCAACACAAGGGACAACTTCTTGACTGTAAGGGTCCCAGAGCACTGGCAGAGGCTGCCCAGAGAGGTTGTGGAGTCTCCTTGTCTGGAGCCTTTCCAGGCTTGTCTGGATGTGTTGCTGTGTGCCCTGAGCTAGATTGTCTGGTCCTGCTCTGGCAGGAGGGTTGGATTCGATGATATCTTTGGTTCCTCTCCAACCCCTGACATCCTGTGACTCTGTCAGTGAGTGTGGCTCTCCCTTAACCCCCTGCTTTGTCTCTTTTCCTCCAACAGAGTGACTAAAGAGGTGGACTCGACCTCGAAAGAAGCTAAATCTTTCCTGAAGCAGCAAGAGAAGTGGCAGTCAGCAGCTCCAGCTTCCCTCCCAACAGGCTCTGGGTGAGTGTGTGGTTGCTCTGCCCAGGAATGGCTCCTCAGGGAGAAAGCTGCCACTGGAGCTGGTGGCACAGGCTGAGCAGTGTTTAACCTAACAGCTCTTTGTTCCCTGCAAGCTTTCAGTGAGAGCCAGGCTAGGCCTGGAAGGTGTGATGGTTTCAGGGGGAAGGGAAGCAACCCATGAGTCCCAGTCACTCACTTGGTAGCCTTGAATGTCTCAATCCTCATCAATCATTCACCCTAGGATGGAAATTTCAGGTTGAAGGCCTTGAGCAGCCTCTTCAAGCTGCAGGTAGCCAAGGAACGTGCCTGAGGTTTGCCTGCAGCTCCTTTGAGAGGTGCTTCTCAGGACACCAGGTTGGGTTGTGGCTGCTTACAACCTTGGAGGGGAGCATTTGAGCGAGGTGCTTTGGCCTGCTGGATGTTCTCTGCTCTCCTTTGGGTGTGGATTTGTCACTTTCTCTTCCAGCTCTTAACACCTAACTCCCGGATTAGCATAATGCTTGTGGAAGACACAAAGAGGTCAGGTCCCTTCTGTGTCTGATGTGTCACTCTGCTTCTTGATGAGCTTGGGAGATCTTCTGTCTTCCACCAGTGACTTCCCCCTTCCCCCCTCCCTATTTAAATCAGTCATTTGCATTTAGATTTGAAAGACCTAAGCTGTGTACAGCTTGGTCATGGTAGAAGCAAGATCCCCTCAAAGGCACAGATTGTCCTTCCAGTCTGCTGAGGGGCAGGGTGAGGTAAGGTCCCTTCCAACCCTGACTGATTCCATGATTCTAAGACTGCCTGGCCCAGAGCTGGGCTGTTGTTCAGCTGCTCCAGCTGCATTGTCACTTACTCCTCCAGCTTGCAGTGAGGTCAGGGCAAAGTGGAAGCACAGTGAGTGTGTGTGTGGGGGGGGCTTAGGGCAGCTGCTGTGCCCTCAGATGAATGAGCACATAGATGGCTCTGGTCCTGTTGGTCCCCTTCACTCCACGGAAGGCTTTGTCCCTGCAGAGCTCCTTAATTGGAACCTAAGTGTCCTGTACAGGGGTTTGTGCTGGGGGGGAAGAAAAAAAACCCTTGCCTTGAGTTGGGCTGCTGTTCTTTGTTCAGTCTGGGTGGCCACAAGAGGTGCTGGGGGTGGTTGGCTCCTTGTTGTGTGTGCTGCGGGTGGTCCTGGGGCTTCAGATGGGCATCTTGGTTCTGCCACCAACTGCCCTGCTGCTGCTGTGCTGCAGGCAGGTTTGGAAGCCTCACAGTCTGTTCTGCTGAGGTCTATGTGTCCTCCTGCATCTTCCTGGCCATGAGGAGGAATTTGATGGCCACTTGGCCTCTACAGCTTTGCCTCCTTGTTGTGCATGCTGCTGGTGGTCCTGTGGCTTCAGATGGGCCTCTTGGTTCTCCAACCAGCTGCCCTGCTGTTGCTGTGCTGCAGGCAGGTTTGGAAGCCTCACAGTCTGTTCTGCTGAGGTCCATGTGTCCTCCTGCATCTTCCTGGCCATGAGGAGGAATTTGATGGCCAGTTGACCTCTACAGCCTTGGCTCCTTGTGCATGCTGCTGGTGGTCCTGGGGCTTCAGATGGGCCTCTTGGTTCTGCCACCAACAGCCCTGCTGCTGCTGTGCTGCAGGCAGGTTTGGAAGCCTCACAGTCTGTTCTGCTGAGGTCCATGTGTCCTCCTGCATCTTCCTGGCCATGAGGAGGAATTTGATGGCCACTTGGCCTCTACAGCTTTGCCTCCTTGTTGTGCATGCTGCTGGTGGTCCTGTGGCTTCAGATGGGCCTCTTGGTTCTCCAACCAGCTGCCCTGCTGCTGCTGTGCTGCAGGCAGGTTTGGAAGTCTCACAGGGTGTTGTGATGAGGTCCATGTTTCCTCCTGCATCTTACTGGCCATGAGGAGGAATTTGATGGCCACTTGGCCTGCACAGCCTGCTCCTTATCAGGGTGCATAGCTGCTAGTGCTGGAGCTCTGATCCCTTGGGAGAAGCAGCCAGAGCCCAGTTTGGGTTAATGCTGCAGATATCTGGAGTGTATGATCCACATCAAATATGGAGGTGGGGGGGAAGTAAATGAAAAGAAATAAGGAGTTGAAGGAGTCACAGGCTCACAGGATGTCAGAGGATGGAAGGGACCCAAAGAGCTCATCCAGTCCAACCCCCCTGTCAGAGCAGGACCATCCAATCTAGCTTAGGGCACACAGGAAAACATCCAGACAGGCCTGGAAAGGCTTCAGAGAAGGAGACTCCACAGCCTCTCTGGGCAGCCTATGCCAGTGCTCTGGGACTTAAGAAGTTCCCCCTTGTGTTGAGCTGCAACCTCCTGTGCTGCAGCTTCCATCCATTGCTCCTTGGCCCATCCCAAGGAGCAAGTGAGCAGAGCCTGTCCCCCAAATCCTGACCCTCAGCCCTCAGATATTGATAAACATTGATTAAATCCCTTCTCAGTCTTCTCCAGACTAAGCAGCCCCCAGGGCCCTCAGCCTCTCCTCCCCCAGGCAGTGTTCCAGTGCCCTCCTCTGGACCCTCCCCAGCAGATCCCTGTCCCTCTTCAACTGGGGAGCCCAAAACTGAAGGCAGTACTCAAGATGGGCTCTCGTGAGGGGATCCTGCCCCTCTGCTCTGCTAAGACCTCACCTGCACTGCTGTGTCCAGCTTTGGGCCCCCAACCCAAGGAGGACATGGAGAGGGTCCAGAGGAGGGCAACAAGAATGATCAGGGGGCTGGAGAGCCTCTCCTGTGAAGGCAGGCTGGAAGAAATGGGGATGGGCAGGCTGGAAGAAATGGGGATGTGCAGCCTGGAAGAGAGAAAGGCTCCAGGGAGTTCTTAGAGCTGCATTTCAGTTTGGAAGAGAGAAAGGCTCCAGGGAGATCTTAGAGCTGCATTTCAGTCTGGGAGAGAGAAAGGCTCCAGGGAGATCTTAGAGCTGCATTTCAGTTTGGAAGAGAGAAAGGCTCCAGGGAGATCTTAGAGCTGCATTTCAGTCTGGGAGAGAGAAAGGCTCCAGGGAGATCTTAGAGCTGCATTTCAGTTTCTGAAGGGGGTCTGCAGCCAGGCTGGGGAGGGACTGTTGAGAAGGGCCTGTGGGGATAGGATGAGGGCAACAGTTTGAAGTTGGAGCAGGGCAGAGTTAGGTTGGACATCAGGAGGAAGATCTGCACAATCAGGCTAGTGAAACACTGGCACAGGTTGCCCAGAGAGGTGCTGGAGTCCCCATCCCTGGAGACATTCAAGGTCAGACTTGATGTGGCCTTGGGCAACCTGCCACAGCTGGAGGTGCCCTTGCTGACTTGCAGGGGGGGTTGGACAAGATGCCCTTGGAGGGTCCTCTCCCAGCCAATGCAAGGTGTGAAGCTGTGTCCTTGCCAAGGATTTCAGAGCTTTCCCACTCCCTTCTTGCTCTTCTCTTGCCGTGCTCCAGAGAGTGCTGTTCTCCCAGGCGCAGAGATCCAGCCCCAAGCTCCTGGCTCTGAGGAGCACACAACAGATTTAGTAATTTTTTCCCCCCTCTCTGTCCTCTGCACAGCAACCTGAACCAGCCAAGGGCAAAATTCCCCTGCCCTAGGGCAAGTTTGACTGATTTTCTATTCATCCATTTGGGTTGTGCGAGATTAAAGGTGGCAGTGGCTGTTCCAAGTGAGTAATTTCTCTGCGGGTCTTAGATCCTTTTGTTGGGTTTAGCTGTTGGGGTTTTTTGTTGTTTTTTTTTTAATGTTAATTATTCATTGTGAGTCTCTCTCTCTCTCTCTCTCTCTCTCTCTCTCTCTGCTGGTTGATGCATCTCCTCTCTCCTCGAATTTCAGGCTGGGTGGTTTGATTTATTTATTGGAAACATATCTTGGGCTTATTTTCCTTGGGGCACTGAAGTGAATGACCCCGTGGGGGTTGCTGTGGGAAGGTGTTTGTGTGTGTGTAAGGAGAAGGAGGGGAGGGAGGAAAAAAATGATGGCTGGTTCAGGGTTGAGGAGAAGGGTTTCCAGCAGCCCTAGCATAAATAAGATGCTGATTGCAGCACACTTGTGAAGCATCTCAAATCACCTCAACCCACTGAACATCTGCCTCCCTTTTTGAAGGCAGATGTGGAGGCCTTGGCACCAGGCTTTTTGCAGTGGTGCCCAGGATGAGGGGGAACAGGCACCAGCTGGAACATCACAAGTGCCATCTGAACATGAGGAGGAACTGCTTTAATTTAAAGGCCGTGGAGTCCTGGAGCAGGCTGCCCAGAGAAGTGGTGGAGTCTCCATCTCTGGAGACATTCCAAACCTGCCTGCCTGTGTTCCTGTGTGACCTTACCTAGGTGAATCTGCCTTGGCATGGGGGTTGGACTTGATGATCTTCAGAGGTCATAGAATCACAGACTCAGCCAGGCTGGAAGAGACCTCAAAGCTCATCCAGTTCCACCCCCCTGCCAGGGGCAGGGACCCCCCCCACCAGCCCGGGTTGCCCAAGGCCTCATCTAACCTGCCCTTGACCCCCTCCAGGCAGGGGGCAGCCACAACCTCCCTGGGCAACCTGTGCCAGTGCCTCCCCACCCTCACTGCCAAGAATTTTTTCCTAATCTCCAGTCTCAGTCTGCCCTCCTCAAGCTTTAAGCCCCTGCCCTTTGTCCTCTCTCTGCCAGCCCTTGCTCTTGCTCCTGAGCTTGTGCTAAGCCTATGCTGATAACAAACAGAGCTCCCAAGCGTGGGAACCTTCGCACCCACTCCCCTAAACTCAAATCAAAACCTGCCCTCCAACATCCTGCTTTGAAACTGCTCTCTCAGGAGCCATCCTCCCTCCTTCTCAGGCTGAACAAGTCAACAGGAATGAAGGAGCTGGTTCAAGCTGCTCTCCCTGCCTCCCCCTGGCCATGCTGGCAGGGTTGTGGTTACTTCTGCTCCGGGGCAGTGGCATCTGGCTGGAGAGAAGCTTTAGCAGTGCCTCTCCAGCTCCCTGCCTTGCTCCAGTCCTCTCCTCTTGATGTGGCTAAGCTGGATCCCTGGGCTGGCCTAAACTGGGATCAGCTGTTTCTTTCTTTCTAGCCTGGTTGGAGGTTCGGCAGAATGGAATCTCAGCTATCCCAAGCCTTAATAGTCTCTAAAGCATCTGCCTTATAAAATACAAACAAACCCCCCACCAGCCTGGGGGCCTTGGGTAAATTCCTCCCTCCTCTGAAAGTCGTGGGGGCACTTTTCCCTTAGGGCAGCACAGATTTTTATTATCCAGGCTTCTTTTTTTTTCATTTGCTTTCATCTCCCTCAGCTCAAGGAGCCTTCCTCTTTCTGCCTCTGCGAAAAAGATTGAGGAAATTAACTGCTAATGGGGAGTGAAGCCAGCTGCATTTTAAAATTTCTTCTTCCAGACCCCTCACAAGGCAGTGAGAGGGGGAGGGGGGGGGGGGGAAACCCCTCAAAGTTCCCATGCTCACATACTGCTTGGAGTCAGGGGGGCAGCTCTGCTTTGTGGTTAAAGCCTGGGATGGGAGGTGGATGCTAAGAGCTCCAGTTCCCAGCTCTCCCATGGCTTGGAGGGGGCAGTCTGAGGGTGTGTGTGTGTGTGTGTGTGTGTGTGTGTTTAGCAAGAAGATTTGTTTCCACTCCTGCCTTATTTTGCTTTCCTAGTGCTTCCTTGCATATTAACTGAGCTGCTCCACGTCCCTTGAGTGGCTCCCCCCTAGCAGATGCTTGTGTTGCATCCTCCTTTCTTTCCCACACTCTCCTTCCTCTCTTTTTCTCACGTCAAGGGGAGCCAATTCAGCTGAATCATTCCTGGGCAGACACCGCCCAGCTCGGTGAGGCTGGAGGGGCAGTGGGAGCAGAGGGATGCTCCCTGCTTTCAGCCACTCCTGTTGCTCTCAGGCTGTTCACATACTGGTGGCTTCCTTTGTGGCAGATCACATACTGGTGGCTTCCTTTGTGGCAGATCACATACTGGTGGCTTCCTTCGTGGCAGATCACATACTGGTGGCTTCCTTTGTGGCAGATCACATACTGGTGGCTTCCTTCGTGGCAGATCACATACTGATGGCTTCCTTTGTGGCAGATCACATACTGGTGGCCTCCTTTGTGGCAGATCACATACTGGTGGCTTCCTTCGTGGCAGATCACACATTGGTAGCCTCCTTTGTGGCCAGATCACATACTGGTGGCTTCCTTTGTGACAGATCACATATTGGTATGCTTCTTTGTGGCAGATCACATACTGGTGGCCTCCTTCGTGGCAGATCACATACTGGTGGCTTCCTTTGTGGCAGATCACATACTGGTGGCTTCCTTCGTGGCAGATCACATACTGATGGCTTCCTTTGTGACAGGTCACATATTGGTGGCTTTCTTCGTGGCAGATCACATACTGATGGCTTCCTTTGTGGCAGATCACATACTGGTGGCCCCACCAGCACACCAATGTTTCCCAACGTGGTTGTTAGCCAAAACTTTGATCAGCCTAGAGAAGAGGAGGCTCAGGGCAGACCTCATTGCTCTCTACAACTACCTGGTAGGAGGTCATAGCCAGGTGGGGTTTGGTCTCTTCTCCCAGGGACAGAACAAGAGGACACAGCCTCAAGCTGTGCCAGGTTTAGGCTGGACTTTAGGAAGAAGCTCTTGGCAAAAAGATTGATTGGCATTGGAATGGGCTGCCTGGGGAGCTGGTGGAGTCCCCATCCCTGGAGGTGTTTAGAAGGAGGCTGGATGAGGCACTTAGTGCCATGGCTTAGTTAATTAGAAGGTGCTGGTTGCTAGGTTGGACTCTATGATCTGGAAGGTCTTTTCCAGCCTGGTTCACTCTGTGATTCTGATCTGCAGCACCAGGTTGTTCAGCTTTGTGCAAGGCCAGGCTTAGCAAATGGGCATGCCCAGGCTGGGTTGGCTTGGTCTCAAGATGTGAAGTCAAGCAATTAGGGTTGGTTCCCAACTCAAATGCTTGGCTCTCTCCTTTCCTGTCTCAAAGGAGGTGTTGCTGTGACTCTGAGCTCTCTTGAGTGCTCTCTTCAGAGCTCCCAGCATACTTCTTTTCGGTTGGCAGCAACTGCTCTTTTGTTTGCTGCCAGAAAAAGCCCGGGAGAGGCTGAGCAACTGCCCCAGCCCTGGGGATTTCCTCTGCCCCTGGCTGGCTGTGAGGATGGTTAGCATAGCTGGGCTTCACTTCAGCTATTGCTGTCCTGCCCTGGAGGTGGCAGAGCCTTGCAGCTCTTGCGTTCTCCTGACTTATTCCTGCCCCAAACCTTAAGCCTGGAGTGAACTGCTGCCTGGGGCCGAGCTGAAAGGGCACCTTAAACGAGCTCCAGACTGTCTGAGGCTCTCCTGGGTGCTCTAATCCTCTCTGCCAGGCCGTGGAATACTTTATTTCTCTTTCCAAGGAGTTTCAAAGCCTTCCTGATGTGTTGGGCAGCAGCCCAGCCAGCTTTGCCCCGGAGCCCTTGCCGCTGCAGCTCTTCAGGTCCTTGGGGCAGTTGCCCCAGTGCCAAGGGATGCTCTGCAGAGGCAGATAACTGGTGTCACCTTGGCAGCAGACATCCCTATGGGTGGGCAAGGAATGTCTGTGAGATTGGTGTCACGTTGGCAGCAGACATCCCTATGGGTGGGCAAGGAATGTGCGTGAGATGCTCTTGTACCCAGTGGGGTGGGGAAGTGGAGGGAATGGTTTTGAAGTTGCTGTTGGAGCTTTCTCTTTTGATCTGGGAATCCCAAAGGATGGTGCAGTCTCTGTCCCCTTACTGCTTTGACCATTGATGATCAGCAGATAATCTGGGATGGGGACAGTGCAGTCTGTGTCCCCTCACTGCTTTGACCATTGATCATCAGCAAATAATCTGGGATGGGGACAGTGCAGTCTGTGTCCCCTCACTGCTTTGACCATTGATGATCAGCAGATAATCTGGGATAGGGGACAGTGCAGTCTGTGTCCCCTCACTGCTTTTACCATTCATGATCAGCAGATAATCTGGGATAGGGAACAGTGCAGTCTGTGTCCCCTCACTGCTTTGACCATTGATGATCAGCAGATAATCTGGGATAGGGGACAGTGCAGCCCCAATTCTGTCAGCCTTTCCTCACAAGAGAGATGTCCCAGTCCCCTCAGCAGCTTTGCAGAGCCCTTTTCTGTCCCCTCCCCAGCAAGTCGCTGCCCTCCTTGAGTCGGGGAGCCCAAAACTGGACACAGTACTCCAGATGTGGCCTCACCAGGGCAGAGTAAAGGGGGAGGACAACCTCCCCTGACCTGCTGCCCGCGCTCTGCTTGTAGCACAGAGGAAATGTGCACCTTTGGAAGAAGGCTCCTGGAGGGAAAGCTCAAAGCTATTTTTTAGGGGCTTGCCTGGTTGGCCTCGGGGTTGAGCGCAGGTAGGTGAGCGCTGCTGGGAGGTTGGTCAAGATGCTCCTCTTGGCAGCAAGGAAGGGGTTAAAGCGACCTGCAAAGGCTTGCTGATTACGGCTCAGGGCTTCCATAAGGCAAAGCCGGGGGGAATTCAGCCCAAAGCTTCATCTCTCTCCTCCCCCTTCCCTGGGCTAACCTGGCTGAGGGCTCTGGAGCTGCGCCGGTGCCGGAGCGGTGAGCGCAGGGAAGCTCCGCACGGAGCCGGCAGAGGTGGAAAAGGTCTGAAAGATGAGCTGATGAAACTTGCTGGGGAGAACACTGGCAGAGGCTTTTTCCAGCCCTGGTTGGGCTGTTTCCTTGCAGGATGGCTGGCGTGCAGCCTGCCTGCTTTGGGCTGTGACCTGAGCTGTTTCCCAGCGCAGGAGGAAGCAGCTGGCACAGAGGAGAGCTCTGACTCCCTGCAGAGCAGCCTGCGGGGATGCCCTCGGCTTGCCTGCAGGCTCTGCAGGGGATCAGAGAATTGTTTGGGTTGGAAAAGATCTCAAAGGTCATCGAATTTGAGGTCTTGAGCATCCTGATGAGGTCTTGAGCGTCCTGATCTAGTGGGAGGTGTCCCTGCCTATGGCACAGGAGAGAATCACTTCCCTTGTCCTGCTGCTCACTGCAATTTACCCTTCGCAGTGAGGGTGGCAAGATAGTGGCACAGGTTGCCCAGGGAGGTTGTGGCTGCTCCTTCCCTGGATGTGTTCAAGGCCAGGCTGGTTGAGTCCATGAGCAACCTGTTCTAGTGGGAGGTGTCCCTGCCTATGGCACAGGGTGGGTTGGAACTGGCTGAGCTTTGAGGTCCCTCCCAACCTAAACCATTCTATGATTGATTCTATGGTCGAATCCAACCTTCAACCCATCAAACCATGGCCACACAGTTCTTGAACACCTCCAGGCATTGGGACTCCAGCACCACCCTGGGCAACCTGTTTCAATCCCTGCCCACTGTTGCAGCAAAGAAATTTTTCCTCCTCTCCTACCTAAAGCCTCCCCTGGCACAATCTCAGGCCATTTCCACTCTTCCCATCACCTGGTACTAGGGAGAAGAGCCCAACCCCACCTCACTGCAACCACTTTTCAGGGAGCTGCAGAGAGCAATGAGGTCTCCCTTCAGCCTCCTTTTTCTCCAGACTAAACACCCCCAGTTCCCTCAGCTGCTCTTCACCAGCCCTGTTCTCCAGCCCCTTCCCCAGCTTGCCCTTCTCTGTACAGCCTCCAGCCCCTAAATATCCTTCTTGGAGTGAGGGGGCCAAAAGTGAAGCCAGGATTCGAGGTGTGGCCTCACCAGGAATGAGTACAGGGGCACGATCACTGCACTCCTCCTGCTGCCCACACTGTTCCTGATTCAAGCCAGGGTTCTGGTGACCTTCTTGGCCACCTGAGCACACTGCTGGATCATATTCAACCACTGTCAACCAGCACCCCCTGGTCCTTTTCTGCCAGGCAACTTTCCAGCCACCCTGCCCCAAGCCTGGAGCATCCACGGGGCTATTGTGACCCAAGGGCAGGACTCAGGACTTGGCTTTGTTGAACCTCACAGGTTTAATCCAGCCTGTGGACAACACACAGCAGAGTGCCTTAAGCCAGGAGAGCCTGAAAGTAGCTCAGCTGTGGCTTGTAGAGCACCCAGCAGCCTGACCCTGTTCCAGGAGCCTCCATCTCACCTTAGTGCAATACCTTTTGCATTAGAGAAGTGCTGAAGGGGCAGTGCAGCCCGGGGGCCTTTTGTTGTGCAGAGTTCTCTTTAAGGACTAAAGCACCATCACAGTGTTTTTTCCTAACGAGTAAAATCCCTTTCTCCCTCCCTGCTGTTTGCAATAAGCCTCTGGAAAGCTGGAAGGGCTCTGAGTTTCCTTTCCTGCTCACAGGCCTGCTCCTGCCAGCACTCTTTGGCTCTTTGGAGTGAGGGGGAGGGTTTCTATTTGGGGTTTTGTTTGTTTTTTTTCTCCCCCCCCCCCACCTCAATTTCCCAAGTCAAGGAAATTGTAGCATTTGTTTCTGGA
>VWZI01008489.1:0-32248 GCA_013396835.1 Psilopogon haemacephalus | reverse complement strand
AAGACCCCGTTGCTCCCACACTGATCTGTCCCTCCACATCTTACCTCATGAAGGTGTGATTACTTTGTCCCCCTCCCCCTTCATAAACCATTTAAAGCCCTGTCAACCAGCCCTGCTATCTCTTCTGCAAGGACCCTCTTCCCTCTTCGAGACAGGTGTCTCCTGTTAGGTGTCAGCAACCCTGGTGTTGTAAAGGCCATATTATTATCAAAGAATCCAAATTTATGGTGGTGACACCATCCACGCAGCCACGTATTAAAAGATTGCACTCTGCTACTTATTCTGGTGTCTCCACCATCAGCTGGAATAACAGAGGAGAAAACTATTTATGATGGAGAGAAGGCTGCTGAAAAGATTCAAACAAGTAAATACCTTCCCTCTTCTATATGCAAAGTAGATTTTGACATAAAAAATGTAACATAACATTGGCTCCCAAAGATTTACTTAAGTTTCTTGATTTCTTAGCATATATTCCTCAGAGGAGGGGATCAGTGTTTTCAATAAATTTCATACCTTAATTTTTGGACTCTGATATTTATGTGTTTTATAAAGGAAAGACATTTGACAGTGGAATAGAGGCACATTCCCAAAACATTTATTTTTGTTTGTGAAACCAGGCCATTTTTGTGATTCCTCTCTCAGTTTCTGGTATATACTCCTATATACAGTGCATATTGAAAGGGCCATTGTGCCTCTGAGGGAGGAAAGGGAAAAGGTGGTGAAAAACTGAAGAACTCATGGATAAAGCCAAGAATCAGAGTAAAAATTCCTGGTGCATAATACATGTAAAGATTACATTAGTGAAATTCATTGTAAAACAATAATAAATCATAAAGGAGACTGTCACGGGACTGGGTTAATCAAACACAGTATCCCGTGGGAGGAGGGGGGGGAACGGTACCCTCCTCACCGGTTCTTTGGGTTTCGGTCGGCAGAAAAAACACGAATACGGCTTAAACGTCAGGTATAAACGTTTAACAACCAGGACAGGGGAAAACAGGGAGCTTATACGCAAGACAAATCCCGATCGCGCCTATGAACGTCCACGGGAGCGCGAGGCAAAGGGGGGAAACACGCTCCTTCCCGAACCGAGGGGAAAACCGCGGAAGGAGGGAGATAGATTTAAGGAAGATAGGAGAGGGATTAGAAAGGGGAGAGAAGGGTCAGCCTTGCCGCTTAGGAGAGCTGCGTGCTGCCTGCTGCCGCGCACGTGGCTGGGGCTTCTCCCAGTTGCTGCGTGGGTGGCGGTGAACGAGGAGAGCGGGAAGAAAAGAGAGGAGAAAATGGCTGCTGACCCGTTTAAGTACCCTGCAGGGCGAACGAAGCTGTCCATCAGGCGTCCAACATTTCCCGGCCGGCCAATTGATTCGAGATTCGACGTATATGGGCATCTCGAGGTTCCCACCCTGAGTCCCAAGGCCACCTGGGATGCCCCACCCTTCACCCCCTACCAAACCCTTTAACAGTAGAGGGAGGAGAGAGCCCAGGAATTGGATTAATTTCTGGGGTGCTCCGTCATTCCATGCCGGGACAGAGACCCAAGATCTGTTATCCAATAGTATCGAGAATTACTCCTTTTTTTTTTAAACTGTATATTTTTCAATACTTAATCATCTAACCCAGTGAACCAAAACAAATTAAATCATTACATCCTATGTCAACAAATAATTTTTTTCCTAGTTCCTATTTGGTTGTAACACTGGCTTTTTTTTTTTTTATTGTTGATTTGTTGTTGTTGCTGGTTTTGATGGGTTGCTTTTTTGTAAGATTCAAAATGTAAGCATATCAATTCCAGGGGATAACTCATACAGGTTATTCTTGAGAGCCAGCAAGCAGGCCTTTCCCATCTCGGGTAATCAGTAACCTGTGTAAAATTCTAAGTCAGCCATAAAGTTTTGATACTAGCTGCTTGCAGTTAAATTTAAAAAGTTCTCTTTTAACCCAAAGAAAATGTTCTATGTTTCTATGAAATTTTGTTATGCCAATATTATCAATGACACCATCTCTTACTGCATATAGACGGACATTAACTAACATGCTTTGCATAATTATAATGCTACTCAGTGTCTCTGATGCTAAGTCCTTGAACAAGCTTTGAGCTCTAAGGCTTTGAATTTTACAGCTGACAAAGAAGGCTTATGTGGTTGATTATTTCTGGCAGTCATATGCAAAAATCTAAATTTATACTCTGTGCATCACCAATGAAACCAAAGGGACTCAGGCTACTACAGATATCTTCCAAGAGAGATGCATATCTTTTTAATCCATTCATAACACCATCTCAAAGAAGTCTGCAGGAAACCAAGTTAGCTCACAAATCAAAAAGGAGTAGTAGTCAGGTAAGAGCACAGAAACTAACTCAGGCCAGATAATCGGTATTTTCTCTGACATGTGTAGATGCATCAGGGAAAGACTGTAGCAAAAGCAGCTGCATAGAACGGTCTTTCCTCTGATGTTATTCTCCACATTCCAGGAGCCTGTGATGTGAGGACTTCCTTTTTATCATAGGTGGCATTGAGGATGAGACAAACAGATTGCTGCATGGTAAAACATAATACATTGCCTAAAATGTGATCACGGGCAGGTGGGCGGTGGCTACACCACTCAGAGTGTAAGAGCCATAAACTATTTGGACATATGCTGTGTTTCATCAGCTGGCTTCAGAGATACCTGGCTTCCTTGGACTGATTGCCCTGGCCATGTCCTTCTTCATGTTCTGCTTTTGAGAAAGCTAGAACAGTGTTTGGGAACCTTAATGCATCACTGTGCATGGAATAATTTCATACTAGATAGTGCCTTAGGCTTTATGAATTAAAGCTCAAAATGATTAACAAATTGCATTTTAAAATGTGCAAGTAATTAATTCCAAACACTTATGGTTATTTTCAAGTTGTAAGCAACTGAACGAAGTACTGTTTGTATCAGCATAAATAACTACTTGAAGTATAAAGCTACAAACATTTGGATCTCTCCACAGTCAGGAATTAAGCATTCTGAATTTAAAGAATAAGTATCTATAGAAAGTACTCATGCAAACACATATGGTTGGCATCATTTGGCAAAAAAAAAAAAAAAAGTATACTGTATAGATGTGTAGCTTAGATGAACCAGATAAACATATCCATCAAGTTAATGCATGTTAAATCAAAAGAACCACTGAAGAATCATAGCAGTCAGTGAAAAAAATCTTACATTTTTCTTGAAACTAGAAAGATTAATTTCACAAAAAAAAAAAAACCCTGACGATTTTGGTAAATTGTGTTTTGCATAAATAAGATCTTGCTACTAATAAGACACAAGAGCTGCTAAGCACATAGACAAGGATGAGGTAAGAACAGAAACAGTATCCTAGAAACCTTCCTTATTTAAATGGGTTTAGATATTTTTTGAACATTCAAGCATTTGTATTGGACTTTTCTCTCCTTCCCACACAAATGTCTTCCAGAGTGCAGTGTTCTGTATTCTGTATGCCTTTTACATACAAAAAACAACAAAATATTTATGAATATTCCCTGTAGTTCCCTGGGAACTACAGACCAGTCAGCCTCACCTCTGTGCCTCACAAGATCATGGAGCAGATCCTCCTCAAGGCTCTGCTAAGGCAGATGGAGAAGAAAGCAGAGGTGCCTGATGCCAACCAGCATGGCTTCACCAAGGGCAAATCATGCCTAACAAATTTGGTGGCTTTCTATGATAAAGTCACAGCAGCAGTGGACAAGGGAAAGGCAACTGATGTCATCTACCTGGACCTGATGGGTGGACAACTCGCTGGATAAGGAATTGGCTGGATGGTCGCACACAGAGAGTGGTGATCAAGGGCACAATGTCCACCTGGAGACCAGTGACAAGTGGCGTCCCTCAGGGGTCAGTGCTGGGACCAGTGCTGTTTAACATCTAACAGGATGTTAGGAAGAAATTCTTCACAGTGAGGGTGGTGAGGCACTGGAACAGGTTGCCCAGGGAGGTTGTGTCTGCTCCCTCCCTGGATGTGTTCAAGGCCAGGCTGGATGAGGTCTTGAGTGACCTGATCTAGTGGGAGGTGTCCCTGCCTGTGGCAGGGTGTTGGAACTGGATGATCTTTGAGGTCTCTTCCAACCTGAACCATTCTATGATTCTATGAAAGTGATAGATATTTATTATATAGTAAAAAAACCCCACATTTAAAACCCACCTAACCTTTGAAAATCAATTTAACATCTGAATTTAAATATTCAGAATTTGCTACTCAATTTAGTTTATACTGGAAGGTCCTCAATTGAAAGATCATTTAACTACACTTCTATTGTAACATAAGTGATAAAATCATAGCTGTGATTTAAATCTCAAAATATATGGTTATAAAGAAATGTTTTTTTCCTTGCTATATCATTCCTATTTTTTTAATCACAAACAACAGAACAGATACAATTACAAAATTGACTGATATTTTAGAAGTCATCATCAAACTGTGATTTTGAGTCAATTTTGTCTTATAAATAAAAAGAAAACTACGGTTCCAGAGGGTTCTACTTGAACCTTGGGCATGTATTATTTACCATGCATGCTTTATTAAAATATCACTGAAACCATTTATTCTATGTTGTGTATGAGAGCTGTCCTGCAGAGAGATATTTGGGGGTTCAAGTTGATGGCAAGGTCAGTATGAGTGAAGAGTGTGCCCTGGCATCCAAAAATGCCAACTGTGTGTACAACATAGCTAGCTAGTCAAGGGAAATAATTGTCCCACTGTACACTGCTCTGGTGCAGCCCCATCTTAAGTACTGTTATACCTGAAGAAAAAGACTTGGGCAGTGTTGACTGATGAGAAGCTCAACACGAGCAGGTAGTGTGCTCATGCAGCCCAGAAGGCAAACCGTATCCTAGGTGTGGCCAGCCATTCGAAAGGAGATTCTCCCCCTTTACTCGACTCTTCTGAAATTCCATCTCAAATACTGCATCCAGTTCTGGTGTCCCCATCATAAGAGGGACATCAAACTGTTGGAATGAGTCCAGAAGAGGGCCACAAAGATGGTCCAAGGACTGGAACACATCTGCTATGAGGATAGGCTGAGGGAGCTGGGGTTGTTCAGAAGAGAAGAATGATTTCCAGTACCTGAATGGAACCTACAGGAAGGCTAGAGAGGGACTTTTCATAACAGTATCTAGTGATAGGACAAGGGGGAGTGGTTTAAGCTGAGGAAGAGCAGGTTTAGACTGGATCTTAAGAAGTTCTTCGGTACAATGGTGGTGAGACTCTGGAATAGGTGGCCAAGACAGGTTGCGGATGACCCTTCCCCAGAAGCGTTCAAGGCCTTGAACAGTGTTGAATGAGGCCTTGAGCAAACAAGCCTAGTTGAGAGACATCCCTTCCCAGGGCAGGGAGGTTGGAGGAGATGACCTCTAAGGTACTCTCTAATCTAATCCACTCTATGAATCTACAATTCTATGATTTTGCACACTCGATACAAGAAGCACATCAGTCTTAGAGTGAGTCCAGAGAAGAATGATCAAGAGGGCAAAAGGCCTCAAGGGCAAAATTTCCAAGAAACATTTAAGGTTACTTGGTTTGTTCAGTTTGAAGAAGGCTGAGGGGGGAGCTCAATACAGTCTACGACTTCCTCTAACAAGAGATGCTGATCTCATCTGTCCAGTGACTAGTGATAGGACACAACGAAATGGAATGAAGGGGAACTTCAGATTTGATATTATGAAAAGGTATTTCAGTGAGCAGGTTCTTGGTCACTTGAACAGGCTTCCCAGGGGAAGTGTTCACAGCACCAACCCTGTCAGAGTTCAGGGAGCATTTGGATAATATTTTAGTCATATGGCTTACTTCTAAACAGTCCTGTGAAGAGCAGGGATTTGGATTCAATGATCCTTATGGGTCTCTTCCAACTTGAGATATTCTATGATTCTAATATTTATTCAGTTATTTATTTAAAAGCATTTTTTGGTAGTTAATTTGGGAAAAAATATATAATTTTACCTTATTTAATAAAATTCTTCAGCACAGAAAATACAGCCATGAAATAAAGACAAATAGTTATTTTCACAAATGGTTAATATGAGGAGTTAATTAAACTGCTTGTTTAAACAAGTCATAGTATATTAATGGCAAGTTTAAAAATAAATGTTAGCATGCCAATGCCAATGTCAAGCTGCTAAACTGCCAGATTCATAAAGACCAAAAGCATCACTACGTGTTACAATGGTCTAGTATTAACACATTCATCAGATGATTCATTGATGTAATTTAGTTCCAATTGGCAGCCATCTCTAACCATCAAAATATTCACCTCTACTTGCTAATCTTTTTAAATTAATCTTTTAAATATTTTCATTTTTTATAGATCCTATTTCAAATAAGTAAAAGCCAGCACCTGTGCTTCTTTTCTGTAGAAAAGTCAGGGAGTTGTTTTGGGTTTGATTTTTTTTTTTTCCTATCAACACTTGAATCCAGATGTATTGCATCCCAGGTAAGTGCTCCAATCAGTTTGGCTCCCTCTTTCAATTTCTTCTTTTGCTATTGATCAACATCACATAAATTAAATATTCATTATAATATGCATCTAGGAAGAATAGTCTTTCTCTCTCCATGGTTTTCAAAGGACACTTCAAAATAATTTGGATTGCTCTCTAAGTAGATTGGGATTTATTTTGTTAAAATCTCAGAAATTAGTGTAGTTTAGGAAAATAGTGTCTACATATCTTAAAAAATCAGATTTCTCACTTTGGGATAATAGCATGTACAAAATAGAACTGTCAAAATTGTTGCAATATGTTTAGACAGATGTGGGCACCCACTGCAGCTGCAGCACTATTTGAAACATTTAAGCTTTGACATTTCAGTGAGCTTGATCTTAGCATCTTCCAGTGAGGTTGTGCTGTAGTTACTAACCCTGACAATACCGGACTTCGTGGTGTGGTCTCGTACTTCCTGAGGCTTGAGACTGTTTACAAACAGAAGAGGAAAAAAAAGGAAAACATAGTGTCTAATTTAGCAGCCTATTACAGCTCTTATTTATTCCATCAGTTTGATACATTATAAAGATCTAGTAACTCTCCACCCATTTTGGAGAGGAAACATGATCTATTAGTCAATAAAGTTATACATTTCAAATAAGACAGAAACAGTGACTGAAAAACTATTTGGAAGAAAAGTTCAGTTATTACACTGACAGTATGTACTTGAGCAAACGTAAAATCAAAACCCCAGCTCTGACAAAATCTTGCTCTTAAGTGAGGATAACTAGATTACGAAGTTAATCAAAGGTCTGTAATCTCATACTTTCTCTCCCACAGAAATAAGATATCAGTGTTATGGATATCTTGTAAAACTCTCTTCTTTTTCAATTAAGTATCCTAAGCTGTTTTCCAGTGATATGATAATCCTTCACTTGAGAATATATTTTAATTTTAACATTGATAACAATCCCTTAAAATAACAATCTACAACAAATTAATACCAAAGATCTAATTTTACAGCAAAAAGAGAAAAGGCTGAATTCTTTGAGGGCAAATCACTGAGTGTGTCAGCTTTCACATCTTTCTTTTTTTTTTTTTTTTTTAAATAATTAGGAAGGTTAAACCAGTTACTCCCAGAAGTGTACATGCAGCTATGAAATCCTTCATCTTTTTATGTCAACGCCTGAGGTTTGTTTTTCATTTTTAGCAAATCATTCCATCTTTGTTCATGTTCCTAATGGTCAGACTGAAGTCCTCTTTTTCATTCTTTGATTTTACTATATCATACTGGGTACCTTCATGCTTTTATTGCTTTTATTAATCTCATTTTACATTTCTTGATTCTATTTTCCAGGCACCTTATTTTACAGATGCAGTTTTGACCTGGCATCTCTTAATTTTTTAATTAAGACTCTCCAAATCTAGTGATACATGTTAAAACAAGAAAATACAAACATAAGTATATGTATCTGCAAATAAATACATGCAATTCTACACGTGTACATGGTTAAGAACAAGTGCGTGTAGCTGTGTCCATATCTCTGTTGGGTATGATCTAGTCAGTCCCAAACTGCTGTCTAAGAAATTATACTGCATATCCCATCTGTTTTTCCCTAAAACAATTTTCTTGCTTCTTGTGTGACCAGTCACAAAGAGTTTAATTCAACTTTCATCTCATTGCACCAATTGCTCACAAAAACTGCTCAGGCAGAATCAGGAATGTCGTTCTGAAAATTAGATATGGGAAAATATTCTTTCTTTGTCTTATAATCCAGCATCAGTAAGAAGAACCTTTGGGAATTTTTTTTTTTCCTTTTTTAATTTAACCTATAAATTATGGGATCAGGGCATCTATTTCTCCTCCTTAAACTTTTTAAATAATTTTTGTCAGAACCTCAAAGGCTCAGAATAAATTGCATCAGAAGTTTACTTGCTACCTCAGAAACTATTGGTAACACCAAAAAAAAAGTCAATTTCATTTTGCTAGATGCTTTAAAAATACCAGATATAAAACCTCATATTTAGTTTATTTTACTCTATAGTTAATCACAGCCTTCCTCCATTTTCTCTCTACTTATTCCAAGAATATCTTCATATTTATATTCTTCAACAAAGTATTTCTCCAATAATATTTCCTCAGTCTGAAAATTGATTCAGTATTACTTGATCCTTTTGGACCTTTCTGACATATGATCTCTTTTACTGGTTTGTCTTCTTTATTTTCCCTCCAATAATTGTGTGTCTTTTTAATGATAACATATTACATGCTTTTTCCCTCACAGCTATTCACTGTGAGAAAAAGCTTACCATTGTAATATCAGTAATCCAATTTGTATTCCTAATGTTAGCTTCATAAAAATCTAGACTCATCCAACTATAATCAACTAGGGATTCTCAAAATTACTGAGAATTGAGAACCTAATTATACAAAGTTCGTTTAGTAGTCACATATCATAAATCAGCTATTAGTGGAGTTACTGCAGAGAATGAAATTAACTTTCAAAATGCTTCAGACTTGTACTGCACAGTATTTCAACCTCAGGATAAAAAAGGCAATGTTTTGGATGATGCCTTTATTGCAGCCAGTATTGATAGCAAAGACTTTTTTAATTCTCACAATGAAATTCAGAACAACAGAAATTTTGTAAGCCACCTACATGAATTTTTCCCAGAATGTCATGGTAAACTTCACAGCTAGCTTACAACAGCAAAGTCCATGGCTGCTTACACTTAAAGTATGGAAAAACAGAACAAAATTGTAATAATTGACTAATCTGTGTCCAGTTTTGGGCTATATTGATAAAACAGATGAGCAGGTAGAGACAATGTGCTACTGTCATTGTTCCTGCCTCAACATGTTCTCTACTCCTGGCAGTGATTCTGCCATTGCTTCATTGCTGTTGCATCTTGCCATGCTCTACAGCATTATGCTTTGCTAAGCTATAATTTAGCTCTAATGAATAGCAAGCCCTGTGCTTTGGGCTCGTTTGTCTAGAGACTACCTCAAGTTTACCAAGAGTAGGCACCAAATGCCTCCATGTGATAGGCCTGCTTAGTCTGTGTGACATGATGCCTCCTGCATATCTTCCAAGACATCCTGCCTGAAAGTCTCCTGCCAAGACAGGAAGCTCTGGACAGCACACAGATTGTCCAGAGGAATCAGAACCAGGTCAGAGATTGTCTGCCTCTTTCCCCAGGAGCCTGTAAAGCCTGGGAAGAATGACAAGCCTCAACGGCTGACAAGACATCAGTGGAACTCTGCAAGCATTTGGGTGCTGTCTGAAGCTGCTTCATGAGTTGGGAACTATTTTTTGTGAGTAAATAGTCAAAGCCCCTTTAACAGAACTCTGTAATTGAATCTCAGCTAATCCTAGCCTTCTGCCTTAAAGCAGAAATATACCACTAGTGGGCAAGTGGTATATTTGACCGCAAGAACCTTCTCTTTCAGTTCAATTGAGTTTAATTGCTGTTATTTGTTCTAGATCTAGTTATTCCTTTATGTAATGCTTTTCATGACTGTTGAAACGAACCTAATTATTAAAAAATAGTGGTCAGGGGTGGCAAGAGTTCTCAATACCAAAATTAATAAACAACATTTAAAAAAAAAAATCCTATTTCACATTAATTAATACCCCTCCTTTACAATGCTATTTACATCTTCCTGGAATTATTGACTAGGAATTTTTCTAGCAGAAACAGCTGGACATCAGCTTTCTAATGCTTCTGAAAATATTAAGCAACAAAATTGCAGAAAATAGTAATTTGCCAGCATCATTACAGCAAGCAGAATATACCACAGAGAACAATTATTATTTTTTGTATATAAACCACATAGCTTTGTTTAACTCTGCTATCTTATCTTTCATGGTTGCCATGAAAGTAGTTCATGATGACTAGAAATAAGAACACTATTGGGAAACAAAACTAACAAAAAGTGCTTTCATAAAAAAAGACCAAGGTTCTTAAAGAAATATTATGAAAAAGCTACCTCATAGCATATGTTCCAGACTGATAAAATGAAATATTAAGGAATGTCTAAAAACCTTCCGCAAACCCACATTCCATATGAATTCTAAAAATCTGAGGCAAAGGCTGAGTTCACAGAAACCATTAACTATTAAATAACTCTCCTGTTGTAGCTGTCATTTCTTGACAGAAGGTAAGCATAAGTCTTTCAATTTCATGAAAGTTTAGGATCCTAGTTGAGTTTTTATTAACAGGTTAAGTTCATAGAGTTACAAGTGATGAACTGTTAGAGATCAGTCTTGTTAGAGATATTTGTAAATCATGAACACTATCAAAACAGGCTGTATCTGCAGAAATGAAAGAGATATTTAGTAGACACTGAGGACACCATGAACTTATGATTCTCTGGAAGTGGCGGATGTAGTATAGGAGAAACAATGCAATGAATTTAGAAGTAAACACGGTATGTGCAAGTTCATGATATGAAAGGTTCTTTGTGTGTCACAGTGTGGGCTTGTGACAATCAAGAGTCATTCCCAATGATCAGCAAAAAGATAAGCTTTTAATTTCTCACTTTAAAAAAAAAAAATCCTAGCAACTATGTATTTGTCAAGTTCACCTCAGACTTCCAGAAAGTATTTATGAAAACCATTCCCAAGCACACAAAGGACAAAAAGGTGAACAGAAACCAGCAGCTTTTGCCAATGCAAATCACCCTACCTGATTTTATATTAACAACATTTTCCACTCAGATGTGCCCACTATATTCTTGTAGCTGAAGTGAGGGCATATGGACTGGACAGTCCCTATCTGGAATTCTGTGTCTATCCTAGAGTCCTTCAGTACAATGACACTGAGAGACTAGCACAAGTCCGGAGAACAGCCACTAAAATGGCTAAGATAATGATGAATGTGTTTTATGAGATTAGAGAAAGAGAAAAATTGATTTCTCAGCCTGGGTAAGAGTAGGATATGAGAAAATCTAACTGCACTGTTTATTTTAGGAAAAATGGAGATGGAATCTTTTCACAGGTCCACAACAGGAGAAGTGAAAAAGGGCAATCTGAACTAGAATAACTCCAAAGAAGGTTTAGCATCTCCAGATAAAAATATCAACTGGTCAAAGCCCTGAGCAACCTAACTTACCTTTGAAGTTATCCATGCTTTGAGGAGGAGTTAGACTCAGAGGGATTGGACCACTAAAGGACCCCGTCAAAGATGATATATTTGAAGATTTCAAGCTTCCACTTTCTGGTAGAAAGTTTCCAAAAGTAGACATTTCCAAAAGCATTTCCCAGGTCCTGCCATCAAATTGCTATAGCTACCCCCCATGTAAATGAGAAGTTACAAAAAGACAGTAGATAATATCTGCCTCTGAAGGCAAACTCTTGAAAGTAACTGCTTCAGAATTGTGATTACAGTTTTAAATGGTGTGGATTTTTAGACAAGACATGAGTACATTTACATTTACAAAGAAAAAGAAAACCTCAAGATAAATTAATTTATCCTGCTGGTTTAACATTGTCTTAGTATTATAAAGATATTTTATATCTTTATTCTTACCTCTGCAAAAAGGAACAGGAAAATCCCATGATGCACCATTTCCAGGACTCACAATACATGTCAACATGGCATGGCCTTCTAGGTTGTAACCAGAAATACAGCTATATCGGATTTTATCTCCAATGTTGAATCTTGTTCCATGAAGTACTCCCTTAGGTATTTCTCCTGGGTTGCCACAAGTATGACTTGGTAATACTGCCAAGAGAAAGAAGAAAATAATTACAGTTAAAATCTGCAGAATGAAGTAACTGAAAACAATTGAAATTAAGTATTTGGATTTATAATTAATTTTGAAAACCCAAACAATATTCCTTATATAACTAAGGCAAAATTAGGCCACGGAATGTACTTTTATGGAAAATTTCAATTTATAGGAGACAAACACTTTCAAGGCCAAATTCAGATTGAGTTCTTAGTTTAACAGTCCTACAATGAAGCTTTTTGCAGATCTCTTTCCAAACAAAATATTCTATAAATCTGTTTCTCCCCAAACTCTGAATGACATAGAAGAAGGGTTTTTAATCTTTTTTTTAATAAATACTGAAAAAAATAGTCATATATTTATGGATCCGGGCAGTAGAAGGCACTTTTAAGTACACTTTTCATTTCAATTGGTAGAATAGCAGTTTGAAAGAATCCAATAACTATCTGCTCCCTGACAGTAAATTAAAGTTTAAACCATATTTTAAAAGTTTTATTTTCTGATTATTTTCAAATTACTTCAGGTTCTAGAAAACTAATTAAGCCAATCTGTGTTAACAGAAACTATGAAGGAAATAAGAAGTGAAATGGAGCTGATATGAATACTTATTTTCTTTTTTTATTGCAGAAAGTTACTACCATTTTTAAGCATTACTTATTTGAAGACTGTCTTAACTAGTTATCAGTTTAAAGATGACGCTCCTCCACCTCAGAAAAGCAAAAGTGTGTGTTGGGGAGGTGGAAAATGTAATTGGTTTTGTTCCCAATGTCATTTGAAAGTTATTAATGGCATGACATTCCTTTTATTGAAGTAGTACAAATTAAAAAGGTTTAATTTCCTTTGCAGCAGAACAAATAAGTGCAGGAAGCTGAAATATGTCATGATCAAAGCACAAAAGATAAATGTGTTCAAAGAAACGATGGTCTGAAAACCTCCCATTTAATCCAGGTATAATTTCAGAAACTACATGGTGCCTGGGCAAATTCTTTCACCCTGTACTTCTCTCTTCCTCACTCTACCCTTTTGCAGAATGAACAGAACCTCACTAGCCTGAATGTTGCAAGGTTTAATTACTCAATACATGCACATCCTCAGAGTGTTGTAAAGCATTCTATCAATGTATCAATGCTAATTAAGCCTCACTATACAATGTAAGTTAAATTATTGAATGCCCAAAGTTACCTCATTACTCAGTCACACTGGCATTTAAATTATCATAATTACACTTAAGTTACAGCCCAAATTACGCAGGAATGTTTTGAAAAGGCCAAAACCAAAAAGCTAAAAAAAGCCAAAAGAAGGAATATGTTCTCTTACAACATCATTTATGAGAAAAAAAAAAACCAAATCATCTCCAAATATTAACAAGGCACCAAAAGCTGCATAATAGAACTCTGATTAGTCAGATTAATGTTTTATCAATGTTGCATATCAGATATCCAAGATCTTAGTGCATTACAGGAACTACTTAAGATTGTTGTGCTAGAAGCAAATAATGTGATCTTCAGCTTCATTTGTTCTGTTTTAGAAGCCTCAATAAAATAGGATATTTATTTGGATGTGCTCATTCAGACTGGAAAGAGAGCCAGTGTTTCATTTACATATATAAAAATGAATGCATATAAAATAAAGAGATTTTCACACATCAGAATAATGATAATAACTTACATCCCCCAAAGCTGGTAACTGATCCACTAGATGATACAGCATATACTGCTATATGCTATTATATGTTCTATAACACTATTAAAAATGCTGCCTCTCTCCTGAAAAAATTTCCCCTCTTGGCTCTTTTACTCACAGTAATGCATGCAATTTTGCAAGGTAAGTCAAACAAATGAACAGCTGATACATGCTTTGACACAGCAGAATACCTGCATTTGAATCAAGAATCTCTTTTTTTTTCCAAATGAAAACATTTTTACACAACACTGTAATGTGAAGTAGTTTCATCCTAAGATTTGGCATATGCAGCAATATTTATGCAATCCAAAACTCAGCATTTATTTTTATGAGTAGGTGTGTTATCTGGGGGAAAATGCATTATTCAAAGATACTACGGTTTCTGATAAACTGCATTTTCAAGCAAGACATATCACAGTAAATCTTTGTCTGCCATACACATGACAACTTTCACTAGCTAACTTGAAGTTGTATTGCAGCAAATCAACCTTCTCCATGTGTAAAGAAGGTCTCCTAACATATGATATTTTTAATGCCTCTTCTTACCACTATATCTGTCAAGAATCCATCTTGAATGTGGCATGCATTTTACGATATCCTCCTAAAAACCAGTAAAAGATGAGTATCTGAAAATGACAGCCATGTTCAATAATACATGTAATAGCTCACACGATTTCTCTGCTTGTCAGGATCAAACACTCAACTACATTATTTATATGCTTTTCTAAAACTTTGATTGAATCATATTGAGACAGCTGCACAATTTCATCTTCTCAGACTTTACTGTTTCTAGTCTGGACTTGAGATGAATTATCCTTTAAAGGTTCCTAACAGTAACCAAAATAGTTTAAGCTTTGGATTATGAGAGTTCTGTCTGACCAAAGCCATCATATGCAAAGGTTCTCTGTGTCCATCATGCTTTAACTTCCCTGCAAAGTTTCCAGTAAAACCCCCAAGTTTTTCTGTAGTGTTATTGAGGTCTGCTGTCAATAAGATTGAGGCTCGGCAATCACTTCATAGAATTACCAGTGAAACTGCATCTGTCACTATCATGATGCTGGATTCATGAAATAATTTGATGTCCACTCTGTATTGAGAACAGTAATGAACTGTACCATGCAGAAGCACCGGAAGTAATGGGGTTTTAGTATTGAGTTAACATTACAGTGTTCTCAGATAGCATGCTTTATCTCATTTTTTCTTGATTCAAGTTCTCATCAAGTTTGAAAAAAACAATAAAATTACTATGTTTGGAAAGAAATCTGTTTAGCATTAGTATTTTAAAAGCAAATATATATATAATGGAATAGCCAAGCAGATCCATCCTCTAAGACTTCCTCTTCAAGAGTTAATCTGCACTATTGCAGTAGATATAAGTACTTGTCTGAGCTTCACTTTGAGAACAGATCAATTTGGAGCGCTACATAGTAAGAGTTATTCACTAAATTAAAGATAACAGATAGGCCTTCCTCATAGACTACCTGTATCTTCCTAGACAGTGGAACTGTTTGACAAATGCACATGATTAAAATTAATAATACAATTTATTAATTAGGTAACATGCCAAATGTTTTCAGTTTTCACTGACTATTAAACTAACTATGCATATATGACATTTTGAATATTTATGTGTATATATCTATATCTATATCTATCTATCTATCTATCTATCTATAATCGGAAGGCTTAAACATAACTCCAGTATTCATTATCAGACCATGGCAAAAGGCTGTTACATTTTACAGTCCTATTGTGGTGTAGAAAAACAGCACCATTTTTTGACAATATTAAGAATAATCAATTAAAGGTAATTCAATAAACCCATTCTCAGACAGTCTGTACCAAATTATTTATACAGCCCTTTCAATACTTTCTGCAGATAGGACACCTGAAAGTATATTCACAGCACGCTACATGTAGCTTTCACTTTGCTTTCCTCTGCTTTGACTTACAGAGATTTCCTTTATTTTATTGACTTTAATAGATTTCATCATCTACCCCTCTGAGTTTGTTTCATAACAGAGAAATCATCTAAAATAGAACAGCACTGATTGATAATGAAAACAACACCAAACAAAATATAAATAGTAGCTGCCATCAAAATTAATATCTTTCAGAATTACTCTTTTATGCCACTTAAGTTTTCTTACATTCTAGTGTGATGACCATAGTAAGAGTCTTTAAATATGGAATAAATAATGTCTAAACATTTTTCCACATTTATTTCAAAACCATCATGACAAGTACTGGCAACATAATGGCCGGATGTTGGTAAGATTCTTTTGGTACCTTGGTTTGAAAGGTTAAGGTGAAAAAGCAAACCGCCTTTCTAATACATTCAGAAGGTTTTGGAGTCTCTGATAGCCTGTTGGAGATTGAGATAAACAACATGTCCCAGCATCTCAGAAAAAACAAAACAAAACAAACAACTTGTTTTGAGCTAAATTTCTAAGAAATGCTAAGTGGGCATCCTGGTTATACTCCCTGTCCCAAAAATCCCCTCCTGCATGAGCTCAGCCCCCAAATTGCTCCCCATTATGCAACAACTGGACAAGTAACTAACCAGAATACAGAACAAGATTGTGTATGCTACCATGGGACCATCTGCCTGACTGCTCAGCTTGCATGGACTGAAAGAACACCATTCTGGACCACCACACCTGGAACTGAGCTCCTGTCACCTAACACACATAGGAGGTGAAAGCTTCCTCTTGTGATAGGTGATGGTGATTCTGACTCAAAACGTAGTCTAGCAGCTCCTGGTTTATCGACAGTAGTGATCATTTTGGAGAAGCCAGCTGGACAAGGGTGGCTGAACCCTGGAAGCCCCATACCACACCGAGCATGCCCAACAGCACTGGGCAGTGGGCCTGGCTAAGCAAATCAATCCTGGAAAATGCTAAGTGATTCTCAGAAAAACATGCATATTCAATGAGGCAGCCAGGTAAAAGAAGAGAAGCTCTGACCTGCAAAACAGAACGTTCCCCATCCACTCTCTCCAAATGGACTTTTGGGATGCCAAATGACTCTGGGGTGACCTCTCTTCTCTCTGCATGGGGATATTTCCTTCCTTACTTTCTCTTTTCTACCCTACCTCTCTTCTTTTTTCCCTCTCCCCATTTTTATCCTGATGTGTGTAAGTTGTATGAATGCTAGCCTATGCATTTGACACCATTTTTGCCTTAATTCTGTGCCCAATTCTGAACCTCCCACACCTGGAATCCCTCCAGACTGGGACATAGCCCAACATCTATGTTTTTTTGTGGTTTTTTTTTGTTTTTTGGTTTTTTTTTACATGAGTAAGGAAAGCTAGATTTGAAAGAAATTTTAAAACTCTGGAATTTAACTTACCAATCTTCAATGAAAGTACTGTCTAGAGGCATAATCTGACAATAAATTCAGAAGAATATATTGGATTTTAAGTGACCTAAGCTAAGAGGAAGTTAGAGAATCCCTTGATATGGCTGACAGCTTTGGATCTGTAACACTGGGTAGAATTTTAGAAGCTCTATGGAGAAAGTCTGGGTTACAGAAAATCTAATTGTACCTAACAGCTGTGATGCACAGCCCAAGATACTGTGTCTACATGGTACAGTAAGTGCTGTACTTTGAGGTTTCATGCATGAACAGAAGATATATATATATAGAGAGGTGTATTTCCAGAATCCTAGAAGTTGGGTTTTTTTTGAGGAGGGTAATAACTACACTCATATGAAAACAAACAAAACAGGCTAACAATCAGGAGAGAAAAAAATTGCTACATTTTCCTGCTAGAACAGCACTAAAACTAAAGTCTACTCTCACTCAGAGAAGAAACTTCATTTGAAAAAAAAACCCATGGGAAAAAATAGTAGCCTTTCAGTCTACCATTTAGAAGTGCTGTACTGAACAAAAAACTGACTTTAAAAGATACTTGTATGTATATACATCTTGAAGTTTTTTCTTTCATAAATCTATTCTGGAAATAATATGTAAAATTTTTTTGAGGGTGTAAGTAATGAAATTGCTTTGAAAAAGCATTTCCAAAGAATTCTGTAGAAACGTACTTGGCATTTCCACCTAGAAAAAGACTACAAAATCAATATATTTGATTTTTTTTTTAAGTTTCTAATGCCTTACATTAAATTCCATTACAGTATATTTTGACCTTTCTTTTTTAAATAATTCCAAATATTGAATCAATTGAAAAGCATGTAATATTTCACTGTCAATTTATTAAATAACTTTGTCCTTTCTAGTTCCATGGGCTATGCACAATGAATAGTTAATTTGCTCTACCAGTGCTGATTTCCACATTAGTATGGAACACTGTAGATGCACGCAGGTCATTTGTTAGATTATAATACCATGACAGAACCTGCAATGTCTTAACTTTTGCAAAATTCCTTCTGTCAAAACTGACATGGCCTTCAAACTTGCTTTCATAGGTGTGACAGGTTTTGGAAAGGAAAAGAGACAAGGAAGCTAGAGAGGGTGCCCAGAACACAGTTGTTTCAGCTTTGAGTATCTCCAAAGATGGAGACACCACAGGCTCTATGAGCAACCTTTTGCAAGGTCTCATCAACCTCACCTGGGAACTAACTAGCTAACATTAGAGAGCTTTTTATTACATTTAAACGGAATTGTCCGTGTTTCATTTTTTTGTTTATTGCTTTCTGTTTCACCAGTGGACAACACTGCGAAGTCTGGCTGTATCACCTCTAACACTTCCCAGAAAAAAAAAATTCAACAACTCAGTAAGATTCCCCTGAACCTCCTCTTCTTCAGGCTGAACAATCCCAGACCTCCTTCTTTCTCCTCAGATCAGATGTGACAAGCCCTTAACTATCTTTTGACCACTAGTAATGAGCTCAACTGGCAGTTGCTTGCTTGATCATTCCTCAGAGTTTCATGATGAAGCTGATACACTTCAATATCTTCCACTGCAATGGGAGATGGAATGAACTCTTCAAGAGTTCACAATGACACTAAACCAGAAAGCAGTCCAGCAGAGAGCTGAAGGGTAGGACTTCAATGCTGTTAGGATCCCATTAAAACACTGTGGCATAAATATGAAATTCAGCAAAGACAAATGCAAAGTTTTGCCTCTAGGTCAGTACAGTGACACACCTGGCAATTGTACAGTGTGTCATCAGCTACCTGGAAAGCAGTTCGGCAGAAAGAGACCTGACAGCAAAGCGCTCCGGCTGCAAAGACATGCAATTGCATCCCAAGCTTTAGAAGAGTGAAAGAGCAGTCAGCGGACCAAGGGAAATAATTCTTCCTCTCTACACCATGCTTGTGATTCCGTGGCTGGAGCACTGTGTCTGGTCTGGGTCTTTCCAGTACAACGAGGATACTAACATATGAGATCAAGTTCAGTGGAGAGTTTCCACAACAATCAGGGTCTGGGGCACTTGTCCTGTGATGAGAGACTGAGGGAGATGAGCTTGTTCAGCCTGGAGAAAAGATTTCTTTGGAAAGAAGGAAACTTATTCCTGTCTCCACATAAAGGGAGAATGTAGAAAAGACTTTTCAAAAGCACTAAGTAACAAGATAGAATGCAGTGGAGTCAAATTGCAATAAAGGAAATTGCATGAAAAACTCAAAATGTTTGAGTTCTTCCTACATGAGAGCAGCCAAGGACTGAAGTACACTTCAGAGAGAGATTGTGAAATCTGGACTGGGAAATATCCAAATTGTTAGAGGATAAAGCCTTCTGCAACCTCATATAACCTGGCCCTTTTTAAGCTGGGGGTAAGCAGGTGTTAAACACCAGAAATTCTTCCCAGTTTACATCAGGCTTCTGTTTCTATGTTCATGAAGCCTGCTGACAATTCCCTTTAGAACCAATGGTGGCTAGTGCTAGTTATAACTGATAAGAACTTTTTTTACCCCTTAATTGTTTTGATCCTGAGCTTCAAGCTTAATCCTGACTAATTCTATGCTTTTGAAAGACAGATTACACAAATAGACAAAATGATAGTATGTAATACAATATAGAGTATTGGTCCAGAGCTAGGGCCCTGGGTTCTTTATTAAAAAATATATAATTTCAAGGCTAAGTTCCAATATTTAAAAATCCCCATGTGAAATCACATAGTAAGAAAAACGATAATTAAAAGAACTGCTTCCCAAAGGAAGTATAATTCAACAATTACTCTCCACTGGTAGTATCACTAAATTAATTTTTGCTCTACATAGTTTTGTTATATTTAATAAAGGCTTCTGTGAACACTCAATTTTTAGTGTATTTATTTTAATTTATGTGTATCTAAGGCCATTCAGAGAGGCAGCAGCACCGGGACCAGAAGCGACACCAGGAGCAGCTCTAGCGCTTAACGGTATCGCTTTCAGGTGAACAGCGGATTTCCGACGCCGAGGCACCTGGTGAAGGGGTGAGGTGAGGCAGGGGCAGCTCCCTCATGCGCCTGCGCGAAGGGATTGACGCAGCTGGGGCGTTGCCGTGGCTACGCGGGAGATACAAACGTGAGCGAGCCAGCAGCAGAGCACCATTGGAGAGGGAGCACAAGAGCTCTCTCAAATGTTGTTGGCACCAAATAGGAGACACCTTTCTCGAACGAGGAAGAGGGTCTTTGTGGAGAAGATTGCAGGCCTAGTTTACAGGGCTTTGAACGTGATGTGAAGGGGAAGGTGGACAAAGTCATCAGGTTTCCATGTGGCAAGATGTGGGAGGACAGACCAGCATGGGAGCAATAGGGGATTAGTGAGGGCTCTCAACCTGTTGCCCAGACGCATGCTGGGGACAAAATAACGCGGACAAAATAATGCAGACAAATTCTTGCAGAGATGAGCCAGATCCCCTTCAGGTAGTAGCTGCCAACAGGGAAACATTAAGTGGTAATCTACGTGGTAGTGATGACATGAGGGGTAGAAATAGGTTGATAGCTGCAGAGGTGTCTGAGTGTGAACAGGTGAGATCTGATCCTAGGGTTGACGTACAGACTGAGAAAAGTGCCCAAAGAACAGGGTAAGGGAAAATCAGTAAGTCAGCTCCAATAGAGGCACAACTGAAATGCCTCTACACTAATGCAAGGAGAATGGGGAACAAACAGGAAGAATAGCAAATATGTGCAAGTATAAAGGGTTATGATGTCATTGGCATCACTGACACATGGTGGGATGGATCTCATGGTTGGAGTGTAGGGATAGATAATTATAGACTCTTCAGGAGGGATAGGCAGGGCAGAAGGAGAAGGGTATTGCCCTCTACATCGATGATAAACTGGAATCCATGGAGGTCCACCTGGGGATGTTCAACGGTAAAACAGAGAGCTTATGGGTAAAGCTTAAGGGAAGGCACAGGAAGGGGACATCATAGTAGGAGTCTGCTACAGACCTTGTGATTGGCAAGGAAAAGCAGATAAGGCCCTTTACAAACAAATAGGAAAAGCTTCATGCTCACAGGTCCTGGTCCTAATAGGGGGGCTTCAACCACCCTGACATCTGTTGGAAGGACAACACAGCAGAGCCAGCAATCTAAGAGGTTCCTGGAATGCACTGATGATAACTTCCTCCTCCAAGTGTTAGAGGAAGACACAAGAAAAGGCACTATGCTGGACCTAGTCCTCACCAACAAGGAGGGGCTGGTGAGAGAAATGAAGCTGAAGGGTAGCCTTGGCTGCAGTGACCATGAAATGGTAAAGTTTAAGATCCTCAAGGCATCAAGGAGGGTGTACAGAAAACTCATTGCTCTAGACTTCAGAAGAGCAGACTTCAATCTCTTCATGGATCCCCGTGGCAGGATGCCATGGGAAAGAAATTGGGAAGGAAGGGGTGGCCAAGGAAAGCTGGACAATGCTCAAGAATCACTTCCTCCAGGCCGAGTAGCAATGCATCCCAAAAAAGTGGAAGGCAAGTAAGACTGCAAGGAGGACCCGCATGGATGAATAGAGAGCTCCTGGACACACTTATATGCAAGTAGAAAGCCTGCAGAGTGGAAGCAAGAACAAATAAAAATAAATTGTCCATGCAACTAGAGATCAGGTTGGGAAAGTTAAAGCACAGCTAGAACTGAATCTGACTAGGGACATTAAGTGGAACAAGAAGAACTTCTTCAGGTATACTAGTGAGAAAAGGAGGACTAGGGAGAATGTGAGACCCTTCTAGAAGGAAAATGAAGAACTGGCAACAAGGGATATGGATCCAGCTGAGGTGTTCAGTGACTTCTTTGCCTCAGTCCTCAACAGTAAAGTTCCAACCACAATGTCCAAGTCCCAGAGGGCAAAAGTAAAGACTGGAAGAAGGAAGATAAGCCCACTATAATTGAAGATTATGTTTGTGAGCACCTAAGGAATCCGAACTTGCACAAGTCCATGGGTCCAGATGAGATCCACCCATGGGTCCTGAAGGAACTGGCAGATGAAGTTGCAAAACCACTGTCCATCATATTTGAAAGGCCATGGCAGACTGGTGAAGTTCCTGCTGACCGGAAAAGGGCAAACATAACACCTATCTTTAAGAAGGGAAAGAAAGATGACACCAGGAAGTACAGACCAGTCAGCCTCACCTCTGTGCCTTGCAAGATCATGGAGCAGATCCTCCTGAAGACTCTGCTAAGGCAAATGGAAAACAAAGCAGAGGTGATTGGTTGAAACCAGCATGGCTTCACCAAGGGCAAATGATGCCTGACAAATTTGGTGGTTTTTTTATTATAAAGCCACAGCAGCAGTGGACAAGAGAAAAGCAACTGATATCATCTACCTGGACTTGAGTAAGACTCTGTCCCACATGAGATCCTGGTCACCAAACTGGAAAAACACAGACTTGATGGGTGGACCACTCACTGGAATTGGCTGGATAGTCACACACAGAGTGGTGATCAAGGGCACAATGTCCACCTGGAGACCAGTGACAAGTGGCATCCCTCAGGGGTCAGTGGTGGCACCAGTGCTGTTTAACATCTTTGTCAGTGACATGGACAGAGGAATCGAGTGCACCCTCAGCAAGTTTGCAGATGACACCAAGCTGTGTGGCACAGTTGACTTGCTGGAGGGCAGGGATACCATCCAGAGGGACCTGGACAGGCTGGAGAGGTGGGCCCAGGCCAACCTCATGAAATGAAGCAAGGCCAAGTGTCAGGTCTTGCACCTGGGTTGGCGCAATCCCAAGCACAAATCCAGGCTGAGTGGTGAGTGGCTGGAGAGCAGCCCTGAGGAAAAGGACCTGGGGGTCTGGGTAGATGAAAAGCTCAACATGAGCCAACAGTGTGCGCATGTGGTCCAGACAGCAACCGTGTCCTGGGCTACATCAAGAGAAGCATGGCCAGTAGGGCAAGGGAGGTGATTCTCCCCTTTTACTCTGCTCTCCTCAGACCCCCCCTGGAGTACTGTGTGCAGTTCTGGAGCCCCCAACACAAGAAGGACATGGAACTGTTGGAGAAAATCCAGAAGAGGGCCATGGAAATGATCAGATGGCTGGAGCATCTCTGCTATGAGGACAGGCTGAGAGAGTTGGGGCTTTTCAGCCTGGAGAAGAGAAGGCTTTGAGGAGACCTTATAGTAGACTACCAGTATCTGAAGGGGGCCTACAGGAGGGCTGGGCAGGGACTATTCACAAGGTCTTGTAATGACAGGATGAGATGTAATGGATGAGGCCTTGGGCAACCTTTCTAGTGGGAGGTGTCCCTGCCTATGGCGGGGGGTTGGAACTGGATGATCTTTGAGGTCTCTTTCAACCTAAACCATTCTATGATTCTGTGACTGTAAAATTAGAGAAGTTAAGATATAAATAGAAGAATAGTAGAGCCTTATTTAGCTAATTCTAAATATTGTGTGTGCACTTCCAGGTGATGTCTTGATGTCATGTTACTGAAAAATTTTTTGGGGGAAATAGAACGAAATTTCTTTGAACTAATTTGAGGATTTGAATGAGAAATTAAGGTATAGGCTGGGAGAGGAAAACCCATGATGCTACTCCACTCAGAGCTTTACTGAGAAAGAAAAAAAAAATTGTTTTAAGAGTTGGAACCCAAATATAGATAAGGGAGACCATTTCAGATCTCTCTGTGCTGTGGCTGGCTCCTTGCATGGCTCCTTTTCCCTGCTTTTTGTACCTGATTCTGAATAACTCCACTAACTTCTTTCCTACTGCTAACCCCCCTGGCCAATCTACCTTTGCCTATCTGCTCCATCCAGAGACGGTGAGATAAGACTGGGGAAGGAAGGAAAGGTGGTAGGGGTGGTTAGAAACCTCTCTTAGGGATTTTGATCTCTGGGAGGGGTGTGGTGTTTCTATATTTCCTTTTCACTGTATATATATGTAAATATCTGTTATACACTGTAAATATCTGCTTGTATATTGTGCATAGATGTAAATATAACGTTTCATTTATTAACTTCCAGCCGGCTGAGTCCTAGCCAGCGTTATTTCACAGTGGGGGGGGAGGGGGGCGGCAATAATTAAACCACCACAGAAGTCTTTGAGGAGACCTTATAGTAGCATTCCAATATCAGAAAGGGGCCTACGGAAAGCCTGGGGAGGGACTATTTACAAGGTCTTGTAATGACAGGATGAGGGGTAATGGGTTTGAAGTGGCAGAAGGGAGATTTAAACTGGATGTTAGGAGTAAGTCTGTGCTGGCTGCAGCCGCTCTCTCCTTTGTCTCTCGGTCATGGTAGCTAATTCAGAGTAAAATTACTAAAACTACTAACTCCTTCCTATTACTAATCTCTCTGGCCAATCTTCTGCTTATCTGCAGCATCAACAGGTGGTGAGATAAGATTGGGGAAGGGGGGAAAGGTGGTAGGGGGGTTTGGTTACCCTCTCTTGGGGATTTTGGTCTCTGGGAGGGGTGTGGTGTCTGTATTGCCTTTTCACTGTATATATCTGTAAATATCTGTAATATCCTGTAAATATTTGCTTGTATACTGTGCATTGCTGTAAATATAAAGCTTCATTTATTAACTTCCAGTGTTTTCTGAGTTTTAGCCGGGGTTTATAAAAGGCGGGGGGCAGGTAACTTCAAACCCACTACATCCCTCCTTGGAGGTGTTCAAGGCCAGGTTGGATGAGGCCTTGAGTGACCTGTTCTAGTGGGAGGTTCTAGTGGGAGGTGTCCCTGTCTGTGGCAGGAGGTTGGAACTAGATGACCTTTGAGGTCCCTTCCAACCCAAACCATTCAATGATTCTATATTATAAGAACATACATATATAAGCACATTAGATCAAAACAGATGCAAAAAGTTCTCCAAAACCTCTTCCACATTTCAAAATACTAATCTCACATAAGACATCACTCTAAATTGTCGGTTGCTCTATTGGAGGGGGAAGAGGAGAGACAGAGAAAAATGCATAGAATTTTCACCATTTTTTCCCCCCAAATAAAATGAGAATTTTTTTCTCAGTTCCAAGATTTAAAAAAGTAAATAAATATTTTGTGACCAGAAAATATTACTAAAAGTGTAGTAGCAAATGTTTTTTGTCATTGGCATATGCACATACATACTCAAGCAGATATACAAGCTTTAAAGCTTTAGTCTGCAAGTTATCCAATACTGGATATTTACATCCTTCTTAAAAATTATTTCATCAAAACTTATCAGAGTTCCTTGAATTTACTTTACGGAAGGAAAAGTTCGCTTACCAAGATTTACAAAGATCACACTTGTGGAATACCTGATAATTAAGCCATAATTACACTTCAATGTGCTAAATACAGCACGTAAGAACCCATGTGGCACAGAAACATACACACTATGCATCAAACATGGTCCACTACTTATCTGACAGACTTTTTATTTGTCCAAATTATCTTTGTTGGGCCTCTTGAGATATTTTTCTTTTAAAAAAAAATCTTATTGGCTTATAGAAATGCAGTTGTTGTGTTTACTACCATTACCTGAACAAGTAGAAATCTGTACTTTCATAGAGTTCAGGGATAAGAGGAAATCTGTCTCCCTGTTAGCTGTTAGTTTCAGTATTTGTGCACTCATAAATCACTGCAATATTTTCCAGACAAAATTCCTGGGTCATACCACTTTTGAAACCTACAGCTTTCATGTTTTACAAGTATCTACCCAGCAGTGTCTGCTCATCTCTAAGGATGTGCAAAATTGTATTGGATTGCACAGCTATGGAAATCATTTGGGAGTATGTAGCAACTTTAAAACTCTAATACATCTTCCACATTGAGATTGATATTTTAATTTTCTTGTGCAGGTAATAACAAAAGATTGATGGATTTTATTTTTAGTGTGTTTACTTTTATTATAAAGTATGTAATAAATGTTTTGCCGTTGGTTATAAAACCATAAAAGTCAATATTGTACAAACAACGCTAGAAAACTCTCAAGTCCAAAGGCAATCTGAAGTTAAGGCAAAAACTTTCTATTTTGTCATACCTTTTTTTTTTTGCCTCAGATGTACTACACACTTTCCTAGATGAGCTGAGATCAGTGAGCAATATTTCTAGATTTTAGTTCTCTCTTCTTGAAACAGAAGTACTATAGAAATATGATAGTCCAAGCTGAGGCTATAAAAAGCATCTGAGGTTGTGCAAAATTTATAAATGGAAACTTGGCCAGCTACCAGAGATCAGAAGTCATTAGTCATTAAAAATATCAAAATCATACCTTTCCACCTCCTCTAAAAAGTTCAGTGTGTTCTATGGTCTGTCTCCCAGTTTGTCAGTACAATCATCACAAGTCTGAGCAGTATCTGCCCTTCTCATTCTGGGAAAAATAATGACTGCCTTTTGTCAATGAAAGAACTGCTTTTCCTCAACTATCCTTCCATGGCATTACTTTAAAACAATCAATTTATAAAATATAATCAGAAGACTACACCCCCTCATGCATGACAACAAATAAAACCAAGCAAATACATTTTGTATCCAGAGCTTTTGATGACCCCATTAAGCAAAAGGCCTACACTCAACTCATAAAAATGAAATCCATCCCATGCTTGAAATTCATAGGATATGAAGGTAAACTCAGCAGTACCTTTTTGTGTTAAATAAGGTACTTATCAAATGGGCAGTTAAGCACAATAAACTGCTAAGACTTTATCTGGAGACCTGCATACAAATCTCATTACCAGTGTTTGAATAAGTAACTCAATCTGAGGCAAATGCAGAATAGGGCTAGTAAAATAGAGAGTTCTTAAAAGGATATTTGAAGATTTTTACAACTATAATCTTGGAAATTAAGATTAAAATGCAGTCACTATATAGACACTGGAAGACAAACACCTGGTTATAATTTTATACAATCTGAAGACAAGGTTCAGAGTGAAAATGCATGAACAAATTAGAATTATAAGCAAGTTGAAAACAAGAAACGTTCTAAGCAAAATATGAAACTGAAGCAGTTTACAGTCATATGGAGAGATAAGACTGGTAGGAGCGAGACTAAGTGTAATTTAGAAATCAGTTTTACATAAAAACATTCCTTATGTCTTAAAGTATCTGATCAAGGAATGCAGAAACTAAGTGACCCACTAGCACACGCCTGCCAACACACTGGTATCTGGTTCTAGCATTTCTTTTCACTGAGACATTGAAATTCAATTTTGACAGAATGTTAATTACTTCTGGTTTTAAATGAAAAATTATATTTCAAGATGGAAGACAGGAATAAAGGAGCTCAGCCTAAGAAAAGAGGTCCAGCCAGAACCCATGCACGATGTTAGAGTAACTATTAAGCCTATTCCTGCCTAACCAGGAGCTGGGGAGAGTTAGGGACATAAGTAGGCCCTCCAACCTTTTATCCCACTCCCATCCACCTGGTGTGCACCACAGAGACAAGAGAAGTATTCCCCCCACTCAGGCAAGCTGAGGGCTTTTGCCTTTCCTTGGGCCAATCGTAAAGGGGATTGGGCAGGGAGGGCAAAGTGGTCACACCTGGGGTGGGAGGAGACTACAAAAGAACCCAGGTGTTCTGGGTTGGGGGATAAAAGGAGAAAATGAGGTATGAGGTGGGAAACGGGCAGATAGGGTGGGAGAGAGTAGGTGGAACGGACGGATGGACGGACGGACGGACAGACAGACAGACAAGGATGGAGAGAAAAAGAAGAAGATGGGGGAAAGGAAGAAGATGGGGGGGGTAAAGGCAGACTAAAAAAACCAGTAAAAATAAAAATTGGACTGTAATAGAAAAAAAAAGAAGAAGAAAAAAAAAAGTGGTTCAGCTCTGGCAGGGGGATTGGACTAGATAATCTTTTGAGGTCCCTTCCAACCCCTATGATTCTGTGAACTTGTATGTACTACTTTTCTATTCTCAAGGATAAGCGCTTTCAGGCCAGGAAAATCCTTATGGGACTGAAAGAAAGGCAACAAAGACTGCAATCACTGATTAAATTTGGAAAAAAAATAGCTTCAGTGATACACTACTAGTGTCAGAAAATTATTTGAGTTTTGAAGACTTTGGTCTGGTTAGCTCTTTGCACAATCATGTTTCCAAAAGAATATCAAATAATTTCTTTCCTGTTTTGACATTAACCAACAACAACAGTGAAAGGTCAGGAGAAGAACCCACCATTTCAAAAACTGTAGGTATAGGAGAATTATATAGAAAGCTTATTATATGGGAAGTCCTCAGGTAACATATGTTTCCATATGTTGCATTTCATTGCAATCCACAGCTATATCTTACGAAACATAACATAATTTTGATGAAAATATTGATTTTTATGTGAGTTTGTTGAGATGAGCATTTGTAAGCTTTTGTGACTTAGATTACTCTGTAGAGAAAAAAGAATTCCCAAATTTTCATCTGTCAGTGTCTCACAACTTTCAGCTCAGATTTTGTGTTTAAACAACCTAGGTGAGGAAGAGAGTGTTCTTTTAAAAAGTGAAACAAGCGCTTGTTTACAACCTGAAAATATGAATTTCTGTTGCTTATTTTCAGTACTGCCTTCTGCTGTCCTCTTGATTGGTCACCTGACCAATCAATGAATCAGTGCAGATCTGCCTTTGAAAGGACAAAAATCCTTCAGATACACATGTAGATAATGCCAGAGCAGGACCATAATTTAGCTCAGGTCACAGAGGAATGCATCCAGATGGACCTCAAAAGTTTCCAGAGAAGGAATCATAGAATCAGGTTGGAAGAGACCTTCAAGATCATCCAGTCAAACCTATCACCCAGCCCTAGCCAATCAACTAGAGCAGGGCACTAACTGCCCCAACCAGTCTTTTCTTGAACACCTCCAGGGACAGCAACTCCACCACCTCCCTGGGCAGCCCATTCCAATGGCAAATCACTCTCTCTGTGAAGAACTTCCTCCTAATATCCAGCTTATACCTCCCCTGTCACAAATTGAGACTGTGTCCCCTCCTTCTTTTGCTCATTGCCTGGCAGAAAGGACCAACCCCCACCTGGCTACAACCTCCCTTCAGGTAGTTGTAGCTAGCAATGAAGTGACTCCCTGAGCCTCCTCTTCTCCAGGCTAAACAATCCCAGCTCCCTCAGCCTCTCCTCACAGGGCTTGTGCTCCAGGTCCCTCACCAGCTTTGTCACCCTTCTCTGGACACATTCCAGTACCTGAACATCTCTCTTGAATTGACGAGACCACAACTGGACACAGTACTCAAGGCATGGCCTGACCAGTGCCAAGTACAGGGGAAGAACAACCTCCCTTGTCCTGCTGGCCGCTCTATTCCTGATACAGGCCAGGATACCATGGGGGAGCCTGTTCCAGTGCTCTGTGACCCTTACAGTAAAGAAGTCTGCCCTTGTGTTGAGGTGGAACCTCCTATGCTGCAGCTTACATCCATTGCTCCTTGTCCTATCACAGTGAGCAAGTGAGAAGAGTCTGTCCCCCTGCTCCTGACAGCCAGCCATCAGATATTTATAAACATGTATTAAATCCCCTCTCAGTCTTCTCTTCTCCAGACTAAAAACCCCCAGGTCTCTCATCCTCTCCTCATAAGGTATGTGCTTCAGTCTCCTTATCATTCTAATAGCCCTCTGCTAGACCCTCTCCAGCAGATCCCTGTCCCTCTTTAACTGGGGACTCCAATACTGAACGCAGTACTCAAGACAGGGTCTCACCAGGGCGGAGTGGAGAGGGAGAAGAACATACCTTAATCTGCTGGATACACTCTTTCTAATACAACCCAGGATCCCATTGGCCTTCTTGGTCACAAGGGCACATTGCTGTCCCATGAATAACTTGTTATCCACCAGGTCTCCCAGGTCCCTCTTCACAGGGCTGCTCTCCAGCAGACCACCTCCCAACAGATTAATATTTATACAGACCTATTTTCTTATAGATGCCCCAGAAACCAAGTAAACATGTGCATGCATATGTGAGAGCAAAGAGTTACTTGAAAACACAAGAGTCTTTTATTACATTAACTTTGATCCAGATATAGAGAAGTGCTTTCAAACCTGTTAGAGCACATCTCATACATTCAGTAGATCAGGGTGTGAAGAGTTTCAAATTCACTTGTACTTTCACAAGGAGATAGCAAAGTATGTAGAGAATAGTCAAAGTCCTTGAAGCACCACAGCCAAAGAAGTATAGCACTTCTCTCTAGCAATTGAAGCATCTTAGTCTTTTCTACAACTACATCCCCACTCTCACTGCTGTGAAATGGCTGACAGCAGCAAGCCCACACAGCTCAGCACCCTACTTGCACAGACCTCTTTTTTTTTTTTTTTNCCATATCTTTTTTTTTTTTTTTTTTTATAAAATGCAGCCATAGAGCTAAAAGCGCAGGACTGTGATTTACAATGAAAAAAAGAAAAGCTGAAGGAACAAGTAAAAACCACATTCAGAGGCTCAGTCTTCTGATGACGACCTGTGGTTGTTCTCAGGAGAACAAAGAGTCTTGATTAGAATGACATGCATAAAAAATGTTTACTAAGAAATAAAGTTGTAAGGAACTGGAGAGCAGCAACATGGGAGAGTGGATGGATTCTCAAGACATTTGCTCTGAACTTTTTAGTAAAAAATTCCCTTGAAATTTCTAAAGCATGTTGGTCCTCCAACTTGAATTTGATTCACATAAGATCTCAGGAATCCTTAATAAATGAAGACTTCCTGTCCTATAGGTATAACTCACAAGTTTCCTTTTCTTTTTTTTCTTTTTTTTTAATTTACTTTCAAATGCATTTTTCACAACTGGCATTTCAGAGTCCACTCAAACAATATTTTTCACTTCAGTGAATTCTGTATGAGCCCAATTTATAGTTCATATATTCACCAACATGCTAATAAAAATTTACTCTGTAGAGGATTAACTCTCAGGACCATTTTGATCTGGAGCTGTTACTAGATTCTCATCTAGCTCCTCTTATGAGCTTGTGGCTATAAATGACACTTGCAGATTGACATTATTAAACAATTTCCTTTTATTCTCCATCTCTGTAATTCTCTTGGGACTCCAAATTATTTTTTACCTATGTGGTAAAAAAACAAAATAAAGAAGATATACACTAATACTTTGTTGGGTTTTTTTTAAATGTAATATGACATTCTGTCCACTTTGTTTGCCATTGTATATTGTAACCCTAAGCTGAAAGCAGCATATGGAACACCAGAAGGTATTTTCATCCTCCTCAGCTTTATCACAGTCTTGACAGCCAAATTAGTATTGTGGCTATTTGAACAATGAAGCCATCTGTGAGGCTGATGACATATCAAAGGAAAATTTACTTTACTACAATACTTGTTCAACATGCAGCTAAAGGAAACTTTGGGCTATTATTTGTCTAAAAGATTATTTACTGGAAGCAAATAATACTTTTCCATTCGCCTTTGCCTTATTTTTGTCTTTTTTCTTGGCTGTTGTCTAAATTGATCAGCACAAAGATGAAATTACTTTCATTCATTGTCAAAGTACTGTGACATTCCTTGTATGTAAAAGCAGGTTTGAGTTGAAAATAACACTATCATATATAAATGGGTTGCTGACATCCATCAACAAGAGGGAAGACAACTCAGCAACACTGAGTGATATCACAACAGCAGTAGCAAGAGATGATCTAACATTACTCTGAAATCTGCTTAAGCCCAATGTCAAAGAAAGAGAAGTACAATATTGTATGTATCATGGTCAATATTAAACAATAAAATGAAGTAGCATGTGAACGTGCACAAGTCCACGGTGCCTGATGAAATCCACCCACGGGTCCTGAGGGAACTGGCAGATGAAGTTGCCAAACCGTTGTCCATTGTATTTGAAAGGTCATGGCAGATTGGTTGTGTTGGTTTGAGCTAATTGGAGAATTTGAGTGAGAAATTAGACTATTGCCTGTGAGAGAGTTAAACCTACAGTGTCACATCAACCAGTTTCACTGAGACAGAGAAAAGAAGGTTGTTTTGGGAAATGTTCCCAAAACATCCAGATAAGCCAGTGTGCTTGCAGAGAGTCAGTCTGCCTTGGGTCCTTGCTGGCTCCGCCAGCTTCTTTCCTTTGTCTCTCTGCCTTTGAACTAATTCAGA
>VWZI01008488.1:17850-34128 GCA_013396835.1 Psilopogon haemacephalus | reverse complement strand
TTTTTTGGGGGGGGGATGGAGAGGGGAGAGGGCAGAGATCAGCTTCTTTCCTGTCTTAAACGTATCTTGAACAATTCAGTGCTTATTCCCTTCTAAGCTTCATCAAGGCTCATAAAATGAATATTCCTTTGTCAAGGGCAAACTACACCTACAAGTAAAGATATAAGAAAATCCTGAATTTGAATTGTTCCCATGTTCAGTGTTTAAATATTTCTTACCTAATGGAAAATAATGTTAAAAATACTGAAGCAAAAACTGAAATAATACCCTTCTGAAGAATGTAGAAGGTGCAGTTTTTCACAGTTTTGGTTTTCCTTTGTGAATTGAAAGTGATGAGTCCTTCCCGCAAAGTATCATTTAAATATTTGATTCCAGTAATGACTCCCAAGTAACTAGTGATATGATAAGATGAAATGGGCTTAAGTTGTGCCACAGAAGGTTTCAACTGGGTACTAGAAAAAAAATATTTACTGAAAGAGTGGTGTTGTGCTTTTAACACAGGTTTTAAGACATGTTGCTCTGTTGCTCTATTGCTCAAAAAAGGGCAAAAGAAAATGTTCATGCAATGGACTGGAGAATATTGGAAAGTTTAAATGGAGAAGAAATTCACAAGCTATGATGCCACAGTTCTACACAGTAGTGATCATAGCAAGGCATATAAAATACACAAATTCATATCCAGCTTTGGTCCAGTGCTGTGACTTTGGCTTACAACAATCTCATTAATCTAGAATCTTCCAAAGGCTTCCCCCAATCCCCCCCTACCATGACTCTCCACCCACTTTCCAAAAGTATTTGTGATGCAGCACAAAACTCCAGCTCGGTAGCCCCAGCTGCTTCAGGCCTAACCAGCATCATGACCAGGATTGACAACCAGGTCTCTCTCCTTTGCAGTATATAAGAACTTGGGCATCCTTCCCAGGAGGAAAGAGGCAATGGAAAAAGGGAAGATATTGACACTTTACCCAACTCTTACAGGAATGTAGGATTATGGGTATGAAATACAAAAATTACACTTTCTGGTACACCTCCTGGGCCTCTCTAGCTCCTGAAAGTCTGTAACTTTATGGTCCCAAAGGCACCACCCAGCCTCAAGCTGGCCTTGTACCAGACTGCCTAGGGAGATGATGAAATTGCATACCTGAAAGTGCTTCAGGATATAATTTAGTGGTCACAGTAGCAGAGTTACAGTTGGACTCAATGATATTAAGGTATTTTCCAATCTTAATAATTGTATAATCTCGCAGGATTCTATGACTGTGAGACAGTCAGATGCCAAAAATAGAATGCCCAAAAAGAGATAATATGGATAAGCCTATTTAATAGTATAAATAATAAACAACTTTTCATTTTGAGGAAGTTTATTTAATAGGAGGTTTCTGCTACTCTTAATCTTTAATTATCTTTCGCTTTAAAAAAATATATTGTTTTATATATACACAAAACCCTTATTTTCTTCTTGGAAAACAGCATAGGTATATTCGTTTCCTTGGAATGTTTGCTCTACTAATGCATTGGAAGTAATTTACATTAATTGATTGCTTTAAGTGCCGGACAAAACATTTCATTTTAAATATGATGGATGGCCCTAAAGGATAGGCTTGCCAGATCAATAGTTCTCTAGGCAAGGTCAATAATTCTCTAGATAGGTAATTATTTTTCTATGTTAATTGTCTCTAAGTTCCTCATTCATGAAAACTGTCAGCCTGAACATTTTTGCCTGATTCACTTCAAAATATTATTGTCACTTACAGAATTTCTATGAAGTGATGTATTTTTAAGATAAGATATATATATATTTGCATGGAGTACTAAAACATTGTCAAGATACTTGTGCTTTCAAGGCACTGGCAGGGGAAAGCAGAAGAAAGAAATGTAGGAAGGAGAAATTTATATTCAACTGTATCTTTATAACAGTGGAGTATTATGTCTGTAATTTGGATGCAGTCAAATGAGATTTAAAGCTACTGAGAAAAAAAGTGTCAAATGTTGTGCTTACATGTATGCACAGACACAACATCAACCTCAACCTTCAACACTGACTTCATTGTATTAAAAAGAATGCACTTTTGACCAAAATGGATGCTTTTCATTCTGTATTATGGATTAACAGATAGTGTAGCTATAAATTTGTAAAGACAATTTTCTATGCCTTGCTTTTCCTTGGTAGCTTATTAGTCTTGAATTTAGTTAAAAGTTCTCCTCAAAGCAAACTGAAAAATCTCTGGAAACCAAAATCTGGAAAGGCTTTTTGAGTTTGTTTGTTTCTTCTTATTAAGTAGACTCTACTATCAAAAACTTGTATTCTGTCCCTCTTCCCTTCGTGCTTTGTCTTAAAATAAATAAAAACCCTACAAAAGGTCTGTTATTAAACTAAAAAAAAAAAAGTAAAAATATTACTTTATACAATACATGCAATCTCCTCACAGCTAATGAATTGCTCAAGAAAGTGACATCAAGCAAGCAAGTAAACTAGTAGACTCTGCAAGGTGTATGTTTGTATGTGAAGAAACTGGCATGTTAATTCATAAACATGGGGGAATATATTTAAAGGACATTTCAGCATACTGACTACTCTTATATCTGTAGTTTAGATCTTGCTGGTTAAATGATAACATCATTCGTCTCTATTGCTTTCTCTTTCTTTTGAATGTTTTAATTGCTTTTATACAAATATCTTGATAATTATGTTGCTATTTATTTGTAACACCACAATAATATTCCACAGGAGTTAAATAAAATCACGAAAACCCCCAGCATCTGAAATACTAAGTGCCACTGCCACAAGGCAGTGGGGAAGGTAGCCTGTAATTACATTATCTAAGTCACTAGTTCATGGCCTGTAAGAACTGCTTTGCTTTAAAGTGGAATTAGAGATTTTTTTAAATAGATCTTTCCAGAACACTCTAGCTTAATACTAAAGCATGTTTCTAACAGAATCAGTAGAAACCTATGAAATTAGAATCAAGTTCTGTATTTCACAAGGCTTTTGTTGAGATGAAAGGAATAATTACATTAATTGGTCTCATTGCTGTGATTTTCTTCATCCTGTTAGAGCTATGTTGCCAATTTTAACATTACATATCCACTAAGAAATAACATTCATAAACACTGAGTGACAGAATACACTAATGCAGTGTGGTAGGGTGAAAATTACACCATAAAATAAAATTACCAGACTACCTCAGAAGGCATGGGAGTAAGAAAAAGCTACATACTTATAGCAAAACGAAAATCTAAAAGCATATAATACAATTCGTATGTAAAAGATATATTTACATATATTTAAAATTATTTACAATTTAGAAATAACAGAGAGATCTCCCACCAGACAAACCCAGACGGAGATATCAGACACCTTATTCTCCTCCCCAGAGAGAGAACCAGGCCCTAACTATTATGTACTCAGCCAAGGTTAGTGCAGTCGTGGAACACCAGCCAGCATAGGGAGAAAAAGAGGAGGAAGAGACAGGAAGTGGTAGAGAGAACAGTTTGTGCAATTATATACTCATCCAGCCAATGAATTAAATGATATATTATCAATTCTCTTCTATAACCAATCCTCTATTTTACTTACTTTCTATTCAGAAAAGTCCAGAAATTTCTTTTTAGAATTTGTCTGGAGTGTTAGCTCTAAACTACTACGTGCAGAAATGTTTTATTTATTTTCTATTGCACATAGAAAGTGCAGTGGAAAGGGGAAAACATACTTTGAAGTTTGAAATTGGATTGTAAGTTACTCTAGAAGATAATTCATAATATGCTTTTTAAAATGTAATATTAACTCTTAAAATAATTTTTTCTAAAACCAGAGGATATAGACCCCACCTGGAGTACTGTGTGCAGTTCTGGAGCCCCCAACAGAAGAAGGACATGGAACTGTTGGAGCAGGTCCAGAGGAGGGTCACAAAGATGATCAGAGGGCTGGAGCACCTCTGCTATGAGGACAGGCTGAGAGAGTTGGGGCCTTTCAGCCTGGAGAAGAGAAGGCTTCTAGGAGGCCTTATAGTAGCCTTCCAGTATCTGAAGGGGGCCTACAGGAAGGCTGGGGGGGGACTGTTCACAAGGTCTTGTAATGACAGGATGAGGGGTAATGGCTTTAAACTGGCAGAGGGGAGATTTAAATGAGATGTTAGGAGGAAGTTCTTATACTGTGAGGGTGGTGAGACACTGGAATGGGTTGCTCAGGGAGGTTGTGGCTGTTTCCTCCCTGAAGGCATTCAAGGCCAGGCTGGATGAGGCCTTGGGCAATCTGTTCTAGTGGGAGGTGTCCCTGCCTATAGCAGGGGGTTGGAACTGGATGATCTTTGAGGTCTCTTCCAACCTAAACCATTCTATGATTCTATGATTCTATGAGCAAGGTTACTTAAATAGATCACAGCCTGTCCTAAGCTACTCTTTGTTTCTCATATCACCTATGAGGTATTTATGGAGTGATATCAGTTCATTTTTGTTGTCCAAAATCTTCTTCTGTCAGCACAGGGATATCTCCAGTATAGTTGTATCAGCCAGAAGCATGACCATGCAAGAATAAAATCAGAAATGCCTACATATAAAATTATGTATCTGTGATTAATCTTATTACTAAAAAATTAATCTACACATATATTAACAGAAACAGAAGAACTGGAATTGTTTTCATATGTTAATCAAGAAAGAAGGGTCATACAAATAAATGTATCTTCCAAGCATTCTTTATCTTTCATTAACATAGCCTAATGCTCAAAGAACTCTTTTGCAGAAGTCTGCTGAAAAAAAAATGCCACAAGTATCTGCTTTATGAAGAGTTTTAAAATAAATCTTGTTATGTGCAATCTCCACCAATTTGTTGACTTCAACTCTTTTACTTTGGAAGCCTAAGAAACACACTTACTACACAATGACAAACTTTAATTCATATCCAAAGTGGAATCATAACAGTCTAATGACATCTGAGGCAGCAGATATCTGAGGCACCAGAGGAGGGCATGACAGAGCAGTCTTCCTTAGTTGATGAGGATTGGGTTAAGAAACAGTTGAGTGAACATCCATGGGTCAGTGGGTCCTGATGGCATGGGTGCTGAGGGCACTGGCACAGGTAATAGCCAGACCACTATTCACCATCTTCAGTAACTCATGGCAGATGAGAGGTGCCTGGGGACTGAAGGGGGCAAGTGTCCCAGGTAACTATAGACTGGTCAGTGTCACCACCATCTCTGGAAAACTGATGGAGCATATTTATCCTTGGTGCTGTCCTAAAGCATATCAAGTATGAGGGTGTAATCAGGAGCAGTCAACATGGTTTTATTAAAGGGAAATCATACTTGACCAACCAGCTAGCCTTTTACAAGGACATAACCAGGTGGATTGATGATGTGGTTTATCTTGATCTCAGTAAAGCATTTGACACTGTCTCCCACAGCATCCTTTTGGCTAAATTGAGGCACTGTGGTCTGGATGATCAGGTAGTGAAATGGATTTGGAAGTAGTTGAAAGAAAGAAGTCAGAGAGCTGTGGTCAATGGGATGGACTCTAGTTGGACACCTGTAACTAGTGGAGTCCCACAGGGGTCGGTACTGGGACCAGTGCTGTTCAATGTATTAATCAATGACCTGGATGGGGGCATGGAATGCACTGTCAGCAAGTTTGCTGATTGCACCAAACTGAGTGGAGTGGCTGACACAGTGGGTTGTGCTGCCATTCAGCTAGGCTTGGACAGGCTGAAGGATTGGGCAGGAGTAAATGTAATGAAATTCAGCAAGAGAAAATGTAGAGTCTTGCACCTGGGAAAGAAGAACCCCATGGATCCATATAGGTTGGGGACTGACCTTTTGGAAGGCAGCAAAGGGGAAAAGGATCTGGGACTCCTAGTGGATGGGAGGTTGACCATGAGCCACCAGTGTGCTCTTGTGACCAGAAGGGCCAATGCCACTCTGGGGTGTAGTACAAGGGGTGTGACTAGTAGTTAGAGAGAGGTTCTCCTGCCCCTCTACTCTGCCCCGGTGAGGCCACATGTGGAGTACAGTGTCCAGTTCTGGGGCCCCAGTTCAAGACGGTCATTGAACTGTTTGAGAGAGTCTAGCACAGAGCCACAAAGATGATTAGGAGAATGGAACACCTCTCTTATGAGGAGAGACTGAGGGAGCTGGACTCTTTAGCTTGCAGAAGAGGAGACTGAGAGGTGACCTAATCATGGCTTATAAATATGTAAATGGTGAGTGCCAGAAGGATGGAGCCAGGCTCTTCTCAGTGATGCCCAGTGACAGGATAAGGGACAACAGGTAGAAGTTGAAGTATAGGAAGTTTGATGTAAAGTTTTCCATGAGGAAAATGTTTTTCACAATGAGGGTGACAGAACATTATAACTGGCTGCCCAGGGGAGTTGTGGAGTCTCCCTCTCTGGATATATTGAAAACCCACCTGGATGTGTTCCCGAGTGATCTGGTATAGGTGATCCTGCTCTGGCAGAGGGCTGAACTACTTGATCTTCTGAGGTCTCTTCCAGCCCCTGACATTCTGTCATTTGTGATTCTTTGATTCTGTGAATTACTATTTTTCCACATATGATGCTTATCAGGAAAACCCAATAATATTATGAAAGAAGTGTCAATAAGAACAGTTACAACTGCTAACACATGCTCGCTAGTAAGTGCAACACAATCTTTACTCTCTATTTACTGCTTATGAAGTGGTCTTTGTATTAATAAGAGTGAGTTGAAACAAGATGTTTCAGTGAATTGTCAGCATTTTTTGCTCTTAGGCCAGTATTGACTTTTGGCATGAGAGATGCCTCCTTTGTACTCAATTTTTTATGTGAAGTCTTTGACATGATTAATCCCCATTTTTAATGCATGTATTTATGGTTATTAAATTCTAAAAATATATAAATAACAGAAATTTTAACATCACACAAATATGTGTTAGTCACAAGGCTATTAGATATTTGTAATACTTGAACAAGTTAAAACATATATTCCTGCAGCTGAGGCAAGTTTTTTAAAAAAGTGGCTATCTGTGGTTTATAAGGCTTATATCCTGTGTCTTAGTACTACTGATGATAGCACAGTTAAACATAGGCTAAAACATTCAAATATATTCAGAAGACATATGCAATTGCTACCAGTAGTGATAGTAGTGATGGTGAATAGTCTCTAGAGTAGCTAAAAAAATTGTTATGTGTACTGGACTTAGGAAGATGTCTGTAAGTGTCTTAAATAAGTGGAAGTAAATTTTGGAAAGATAGATACCTTCTTTCTCATGAAAGACAACACTAGTATTATAGCCTGTTCTGCCTAGCTTTTGTTTATAGAAAGGAAAAGTTGATTCTTGTAAATAACTAGAAAACAATAGGTAATGCATAGCATACTGGAGCATAGTGCATAACTAATTGAAAGCAAATATTGAAGAATGGAACTGGATTTATACCATGACAAAATAGCCCTTTTAGACTATGTCAAAACAGCAGATCTCACATGTCATTATTTGGTAATCATTCTGACAGAGCCAAATGTTTTATAGGTAATAAAAAAAATTACCTTCACTAAATAGCTGTAAAATGTGGTGATAAGATAATACAGGAGAATTATAGTCAATGTTGTGATGTCAAAAAAAGAAATTTGTTTTACTATGTGTCAAATAATACTCAGTATTTTCATCAGCAAGCTGAATGCTAAAGAATATAATTCTAAAATATGCAGACACAAATAAGAAAGAAACAGTTTCGAGTGCACTGAAATTTGAAAGGACTGTGGAAAATAACTAAACCGAAAAATACTAAATGAATTCCCACAAGGATGAAGGTTAACAGATATACACTCAGGTATTATCAACTTCATAGACAAAAAATGGAAAAAAGAAACTTAGTAAAAATTCTCTTATCATTTTTCAAGAAGAGAGAATTTACTATCTGTAATTTAATTCTGTTTGAGTATCTGGGTAGTGTGCTTTTTAATTGTTTGATCTAAGTGAGGCTTGTACCAAATATGTGTCTTGAAATGGTGAAAATAATGTCAGTGAATTTTTATAAAAAAAGTAACACAGAAAAAAGGGTAAACTAGATTGACAGTTTTCACTGACATATTTCAGTTACACTATCATCTTTATTATTTAGTTATTTACGCTATGCAGGCATCCTGTCAAGACTGAAGCTTAAGTGTCTTAGACTACAGAAACATAAGAACAGTCAAACCATTGGGCATGGATTCATGAAGGGCAGGTCCTGCTTGACAAACTAGATCTTCAGCAAGTTGACCTGCTTGGTGGGTGAAGGAAAGGCTGTGGATGTCATGTCTCTGGACTTTATTAAAGCGTTTGACATTGTCTCCTGTCATGACCCAGTTACCCTAACCAATCCTGGTCAGCAGGGGACAGCTGTGCTGAGGTTAAAAAAATTCATTTGGAGTAAATAAAGGCAAACTGTCACTAAACAACAGCACTGGTCCCAGCACTGACCCCTGAGGGATGCCACTTGTCACTGGTCTCCAGGTGGACATTGTGCCCTTGATCACCACTCTCTGTGTGCCACCATCCAGCCAATTCCTTATCCAGCAGGTTATATACCCTTCAAGACCATGTTTTTCCAGACTGGTGGCCAGGATGTCATGTGAGACAGAGTCCAACAACTTACTCAGGTCCAGGTAGATGACATCAGTTGCCCTTCCCTTGTCCGCTGTTGCTGTGACTTCATCCTAAAAAACCTCCAAATTTGTCAGGCGTGATTTGCCCTTGGTGAAGCCATGCTGCTTGTAACCAAACACCTCTGCTTTGTTTTGCCTTAGCAGAGCCTTGAGGAGGATCTGCTCCATGATCTTTTCAGGTACAGAAGTTAGACTGACTGGTCCATAGTTCCTGGGGTCGTCCTTTTTTCTCTTCTTGAAGATGGGTGTTATGTTTGCCCTGTCATGACCTTTCAAATACAATGGGCAGCAGTTTAACAACTTTATCTGCCAGTTCCTTCAGGACCTGTGGATGGGTCTCATCAGGCCCCATGGACTTGTGTATGTTCTGGCCTGTATCAGAAATAGTGTGGCCAACAAAATAGGGAAGTTACTGTGCCCTTGTACTTGATGATACTGAGACCCCATCTCAAGTACTGTGGTTTTAACCTTTCACTACAAGATGGACATTGGAGTGCAAGAGTGTGTCCACAGAAAAGTAACAGAATTGGTGAAGGGTCTAAAGAACAAGTTTTATGAAACCACTGAGCGGTCTGGGATTATTTAGTCTGGAGAGGAGGAGACTGAGGGGAGATCTCATTGCTCTCTACAGCTCCCTGAAAAGAGGTGGCAGTGAGGTGGTAACTGGTCTTTTCACTCCAGTATCAGGTGACAGAACTAGAGGAAACAGCCTGAAATTTTGCCAGAAGAGGTTTAGCTTGGATATTCGTTTTTGTTTTTTTGGGTTTTTTTTAAGGAACTAGTGGTCAAGTATTGAATTAGGTTGCCCAGGGAAATGGCAGAATTACCATCCCTTGAGGTATTTAGAAAACATACGGACATGGCACTTCAGGACACAGTTTAATGGCCATGGCAATATTAGGCAGATGGTTGAACTCAATGATCCTGGTGATCTTTTTGAACTGAAGCAATTTTATGATTCTGTGTGCTTCTTTCTTTGGAAGGAGTTAATCGTAATTATCATGATCAGAAACTAGCAATTAATTTTTGTAATTGCATCATCATGTAATCAGGTTATTTTATTACTCTCTTTTCACAAATGCCTTGTGCACTCCATCTCAGAGCTCTTTTTTTAAAAATTAAATGTTTTTCCACATGCAAAGTAAATTTTCTTTGGTGTTGTCATGTGAATTGATTGTGGGCAATTAAAGAGGCAGAAATTATAAATCATGTAGTTTTTATAATTTCCAAAAGCCCCACCTGCAATCTATGTACAAACTAGTTTTAAATCTGGGTCCTAATTCATTTGGAAAAATCTTCACACAGATGCTTTCCAGGTAATTTAGGAAAATGAGAAAATTTTGAAAGGTTTGGGCATAAACAGCTTTGCCCTACTTACAAACGAGAGGCAGTCTCTTTCATGGCAGTGTCTGGAGCTGCGAATTACAATCCAGCAGTGGATCAACATCATACAGAGTCCAATGCCTGCCAAAGTCCAAAATGACTGTAGATATGGCTTTCATGAAGCTAAGATTATGAAGCAACACAGGGGAAAGCCGGGGTACACTGTGGTGTTCCCATGAACAACAGCAATTTACCATAGAGGCAAGTCCTGAAGCAGGAAGCCAGGATGCAATGGTGCAAAAGTGGGGACTGTGCACTTTCTTGTCACCATTCTTCCAGATGCTCCTCAAGGTCCATCTCAAAGTCCCTCTCAAGGTCCCTCTCAAGGTCTGTGCAAGGTCCGACTCAAGCTCTGACTAAATGTGTCCAGTTGCCATATATATATGCTGGGGCAATTTGTTGCTCCCCTGTTCAAGCCCACGGGGTGGGGAGAAGGAATTTCACACCTACTTCATTCCACATTCCAAACCTCCAGAGGTGACAGAGGTGGTGGGCTGAGGAAAATCATTTCACGCCCCATTGAAACCTCTGGTGGGGCAGGGATTTGGGTGTGCCCTGCCACAGTGGGGCAAGCCAGGACATGTTTTAGGCCTACTGACCTTCCACAGCAGTTGCTTTTTCCCGTGGAAATGTGTATGTACAATCTTACATAGGCTAAAAAGTTAAAAGCAATAGATGCTGGGGCGATTTGTTCCTTCCCTGTTCAAGCCCATGGGGGTGGGAGAGGAAACGTCACACCTACTTCACTCTACATTCCAAACCTCTAGTGAGAGCGGTAGAGGGGTGAGAAAAACTATTTTGTACCCCATTTAAACCTCCAGTGGGGCAGGGACTTAGGTGTGCCCTGTCACACCATGCTAGCTATCATTCCTGGTCTTAATATATCAGAAGTAGTCTGTGTATTACAATCTGCCATATTAAAAATATAAAATCTGAATTTTCCATCTAAAATAAGGGGTTTTTTTTTAATTAAAAAACAGTTCAGATCACTTTATCCAGGAACACATATTTCACAATAAGATAATATAAATATGGTTCTAAAAAACTTTATGTTAATATTATATTGTCAGCTAAAATCCCTGACCTTGAGTGATTGGATTTTTGACAGTTTTTTTCCCTCTGTATTATTTGGAGGCAAGCTTGTTTTTGTGGGGTGATATAATTTCTCTTCTCCTCTTGCTTTTGAAGTAATGCCTCTCTAACTACTCTACAGAGAAGCTGCTCTGCTCTATATGACAATAATTCTCTGAGACTGGTCCGGTGTTCTACCCATGTCCTACAAAAAAGGGAGATACTTTAAAGATTTGTAAATTTAGTATGAAATTAAAACATATGCACTAGCCTACAAGTAACATGAGCTATTGTGCTCCTAAGATTTGGAAAACAGGAATGTTGGTTACATTCATGACGCTGAATCCAAAGCATCACACAATTGCTACCTGCACAGTTCCATCTTGCTGTCTTTGAAAGCAACCTCACACTCTTCATTCCAGTATTCAGTTCCTGACATCTATTTCCAACCATGTAGTTCATTGGATTTCTATTTACCTGTGGATTAATGAATAAGTTTCTCTAAAGAGGAGAAGGATCTGTCTCACGAAATACTGTAATAATTAATTCCAAATAATCTCACTACTGTTTGCCGTCTTTACTACTTTTCTTTGTATGCTTTCTAAAGATATAATCCTAGCTGGGGACTCAAGAGGTAAAGAAGTCAATGGAATTATTCTCTTTCTCTTTCAATCTTTTAGTAATTCTTAATAAATTCTGCATGAATTCCAAAAACAAGTTAGTTTTGTGGCCTTCTCTGATCTTCATGTAGATATAAATGGTGCTGAAAAATCTAGCCCTTTGGGGCACAATACAATGCAGTTAAACACATCTGGAAAATACCAGAATATATATCATAGATATTTTAGGCTAAAAAAGGGTTGTACTCCATCATCCTACCAGTGCATGATTAATCCATACAATGCTACCTTTTAGTGCTTCATTTTCCTTTAAGACCTTAAACTCATAGTGTGCTGCTTCTGCCCTTGATGATGATTTCATGCAGTAAAGTAAGAAAATAGATATATTGTTTTCAGCACATGTTCTAATTATTTTCTAAATTTTCCATCTCTTTAGTTCTTCCCACATGCACATATGCTTTACATATATGTAGGCACTATATATCCATAGATTGATATCTCCTATCTGTGGGAAAATACGCTTTAATAAGAATAGAAGTACTCTGTTTAAGAAAGCACAGTGAAACCTGGGTTTTATCACAAATGTTTGTCTCTTCAGATTTGAAAATATAATTTACTCACAGATATTCTTAAGAAAACATCTAACAAAATGGCAAACAGAAGGATCTTGAATTCTAAAGATCAGAGGACTAAAAGAACTAATCTTTTTTCATTACTTAGAGTATTACGGACAAGCCCTTAATCAATTTTGCAATTATGTCAGTGGCTTCACAATTTAAAGAGCTTGTGTGTAACATCTCTTCTATTAGGAAATCTGTCCTCCGATTGTTGCAGATAGGTTCGTCCTCCGATTGTTGCAGATAGGTTCTTTCAAAATTTCTGGGACCACTTCGTGCTTTAACAGACAAAGAAAAGGAAAAATTAAAAAGGAGGAAAAAAAGACAAAAATTAATTAAAATTACCTTGCTTCTTTAAATTAGCAAGAGTTGGTATGTGCAAGCATTAAGTCAAAGGTTGGCATCAGCCTTGCTCACCTGTGTTGTGATCTGTAGTAGTCCACTCATAATTTGAGTTGTAAAATATTTGTCTTTTTCAATATCAAACACTCTCTCCATTCTTCTCAGTACCCACTGTGCTAACACCTGTCTCAGCTAGAACTTCTGTTTGAAGGTCTCCTAATGTTTTGGCAGTAGCGATGCACAGATCTGCAAGGTAAACACAGATGAGAACTAATCTATGATAGACTAATAAAATGGAAAAGGAGAAACATCTGGCAAGATCATGGAGCCAATCCTCCTGGAAACTGCTAAAGGACATGAAAAATGAGGTGATTGATGGCAGCCAATGTGACTTCACAAAGGACAAATCATGCCTCACAAATTTGGTAGCCTTCTGTAATAGGCTAACAGTGTTGATGGACAAGGGGAGAGCAACAGATGTTGTCTACTTGGACCTCTGACACTGTCCCCCAAAAGATTCAGGCAACTAAATTGGAAAGACAAATGACTGGTAGAACATTTGGTAGGTAAGGAATTGTCTTTATGATTGCACTTGAACAGTAACTATTAATACCGCAATGTCTCAGTGTAAACAAGTTGATGAAAGTCATTCCTCAGGGGTCAGTACTGGGACTGGGGCTGACAGGGGTCAGTACTGGGACTGGGGCTGACCCTCAGGGGTCAGTACTGGGACTGGGTCTTTATTGCTGACATGGACAGTGAGACTGAGTGCACTCTCAGCAACTTTGGTGACACCAATCTGTGTGATGCAGCTGACATACTGGAGAGACAGAATGTCATCCAGTTACCTTCACAGACTTGGAAGGTGGGCCAATGCCTACCCTGTTAAATTCAACCAAAGGAAAATTCAAGGTCCTGTACCTGCATCAGGGCAGCCTCAAGCACAAATACAGCCTGGGTGGAGAATGGATAGAGTCGTTTTTTCCCTTCTTCCCCATCCCCTTGGGTCCAGGAAGGAGCGTGTTTTCCCCCTTGCGTCCCGTGGTATTTTTGTAGGCACGGTCGGGATCTATTTGTATGTCACTTCTGTTTCCCAAGTTCTGATTGTTAAACTGTTGCACCTGATGTTTGAGCAACACATGCGTTTGTTTCTGCCAACTGGAACCCAAAAGAACCTCGGAGGGGTACTAGGACCCCCTCACTCGGCGGGATATCAAACCTAAGTAAGCCTTATCCCATTACAGAGTGTGATGAATCACTGGAACAGTTCACCCAGAGAAGCTGCAGGAGTTCTAATCCTGGAAGTGCTCAAAGCCAGGCTGGATGGAGTCCTTGAATAACCTGGTCTAGTAGGAGGTGTCTCTGCCGAAGGAAGGAGGGTTGGAACTAGATGACCTTTAAGGTCCCTTTCAGTGCAAACCATTCTGTGATTACTGCAAGACTCTTGCTCTTATCATCAGGGGCAAATAACATGCAAGAAATACATTGGGTTTTACTTTGTAAATTGCTTCTGAGTAAAGCTTTATTCACACATTTTAGTGAAACTGACTGAGGTTTTTTTGCTTGCTGGTTTGTTTGTTTTAAATACAGTTTTCAGCTTCAGCCTACTAGATGTTAAGAGAGGTATGATTAAGCCCATATTAAATAAACAAATAACCTTTCCTACATAACACTGGCTTAAAGTCATTTCAACTTTGTTAAAATAAAAGTTGCTCAAAAGAGATATACAGATGAACACATTTGACTGCATACTAAGTGCTTTACACTGAGAAGAAGATCAAATTTGTTTCCTAAGTAATAACTTTTTTTCTTATACCTTTGCCATTATTCTTCTAATTTTTTGTCTTTATAACATTTCTGACTAGATAATTAGATGTATTTCATAATTTGAGTGTGTATATGTCTGTGTATCAATTTCAAAACTTTGATTTTATCCTCAGAGTCTTACAGCAAAATTGCTTCTTTATCATGGTTTCAGATTATTCCTCTCAATTTGTGCACTGTATCACTGTCTGTTCCTCTCCAGTTCTATTTCTTGCACTAATCTGTATCCCACATTTGGAAGAAGTTTCTACCCTGTAAATGAGAAGCAATAAATGGTTTGCTTCAACGGTCTTTGTAATTCTCGTCTTTGAAAATTCTTTCTACAAATACATCAGTTAAATCTACACAGTAATTGAAGATACAGAGGCACACACGTGTGTATAAGTTTCTTTGTGATTTAACAATCTCACTGCAGAAACATGTCTGTGAGTGTGATATACACATTCAGAGAGCCTGATATATTCTCAAAAGTATAAAATAATCAACTTTTCCATCAAAAGAAATCAGAACATTGATCATGTTATATGCAGTTTCTTTGTATTTACAGTTGGATTTCTGGCTAAATGCAAAGTCAAAGAATCATAGAATCACAGAATAGTTTTGGTTGGAAAAGGCATTTAAGATCATTGAGCCCCATCATTATCTAACTCTACTAAGCTATTTACCAAGTCTAGTGATAAGCATGTGTCTTAGCACCACACCCATGCATCTTCTAAACACGTCTGAGGTTTTCATATTTTTACTTGCCTGTAATGACCTTTCCATTGTAGTATGTCCATTATTTTGTCAATTGATTTATTTTCAGATTAACTTTAAGAACAATTAATATATTTGACAAGCTAACTTGAGAATTTGAGAATTACTTGTGTAATTAGTCAAGCATTCTTTTTCAAACTCAAGCCCAACTGCTATTCCATCTCTGAGCAAATTCTTCCTGAAATAAAAATCTATTCTACTAAGAGAAATGAGGCTTCAGATGTTTCTTTCGGTTTCTCTTGTGTCCTCTCTTCAGACAGAAAAACTGAAAACTTTTTTTTTTTTAGTTAAGCTCCTTTCAAATTGAAACACTAGCAAATTAGTAAGAGAGAAAATAACTCAGAAATTGCTGTTATTTTTCTGTAGGAGTAAATCAAGTAAGAGAAGTACTGGTATAACACAAGGAAGGAGAAGGGCACTAATCTTTAAATTTGTTTTGCTTTTTGGTTGTGGCTATCAGCATTACAATCAAGAGAAGGAGTGGATGGTATAAATTCACATTACTTTAAATAANATATGCAGTTTCTTTGTATTTACAGTTGGATTTCTGGCTAAATGCAAAGTCAAAGAATCCTAGAATCACAGAATAGTTTTGGTTGGAAAAGGCATTTAAGATCATTGAGCCCCATCATTATCTAACTCTACTAAGCTATTTACCAAGTCTAGTGATAAGCATGTGTCTTAGCACCACACCCATGCATCTTCTAAACACGTCTGAGGTTTTCATATTTTTACTTGCCTGTAATGACCTTTCCATTGTAGTATGTCCATTATTTTGTCAATTGATTTATTTTCAGATTAACTTTAAGAACAATTAATATATTTGACAAGCTAACTTGAGAATTTGAGAATTACTTGTGTAATTAGTCAAGCATTCTTTTTCAAACTCAAGCCCAACTGCTATTCCATCTCTGAGCAAATTCTTCCTGAAATAAAAATCTATTCTACTAAGAGAAATGAGGCTTCAGATGTTTCTTTCGGTTTCTCTTGTGTCCTCTCTTCAGACAGAAAAACTGAAAACTTTTTTTTTTTTAGTTAAGCTCCTTTCAA
>VWZI01008488.1:2582-15468 GCA_013396835.1 Psilopogon haemacephalus | reverse complement strand
TAAAAATATTAATTAATTATAATTAAATTATTATTAATGATCAGGGAAATATTAATAAACAATCATTTGTTAATAGTAAATCTCACCAGAAGACAATTTTATAAGGTTCAAACATTGCAGGTATTTACACGGGAACAGCCAATTAAAACAGTTAGACAAAACTAGCAAAATACAAATATTAATTTGACCTTTTGAAAGAAATTCTTACGGTCAATATGCCACTTGTCCTTTAGGGAGACCCAAGAGCCTACTTTCTGCTAAGGCAGAAGTCACAATAGAGTTTACAGAACCAAAGCAAAAGAGCTTTAATAGCAAAGAGGCTTTTTAGAATATTTACTCACAAAATAATATCTCTGGATTTCTGGGGCTGCATTATAGTCACAGACAGTGCCCAAAACACATGGAGAGGTTGCTGTTGGTGGTATGATACCCGTTGGAGGCTTTTGAAGTTTCCCCAGGACTCTCACAGAGTGCTGGGGTCGGCACAGTGTCTGAACTGATCTTGGTCCCTTCTTGGACAGACAGTGTCCTTTCCATGGTTCCAGTCTCTTCATAGAGATTCGCAGGTGTGTAGGCAAAGATAGTGTCTTGCTGGTCACAGTAAACTGGTCAACAGGTCACCGCACAGTCTGGTGACCTGTTTCAGAGGAATACGTGGCTATCCCAGTCTTACCCCTTCTGGGTAAACCCCTTCTACATGGTCCAGACTCTCATTACCTATCAGCGGGGCTTTTCACACTAAGGCTGGCCATGGGTTTCAGGCAGCTTTCAGCAATGATTCTTGCCTACAGCTTGAAGACACTTAATGCCTCACCCTAGTAAGCTGAGGCACAGCAAAATTTCCAAATGGACAAGCCTGAAGCAGCAAAGCTCATTACACAGCAAAATTGGTCTTAAGCATGGCACCATGGCAAGGCAGAGAAAGGAAAAATGAGTTGAAGCAGAGCAGGTTGTTTACAACTTCACTCCTATTTTATCAATTGCCTGAGTCTGATGGCTCATTTGGCCACAGAGATTAGCTAATCAAAATGGCACTTCAACAAACTAACAATATTAGGCATAGCCAGGGTCTTGCTTTACCTATGTTTGGGAAAATACAGGCCATGCATAAACAACTGTATGCACTTTGTTTACCAGAGGAGTAGACTCGGTGGCTCCAAGGCTTTTGTTCCTTTCCCACTCCAACAGAGAGGGAAGGGCAGGGCAGAATCATGCTTGAGCAAACCAGGACACATATCAGGCCTATTTTGCCCTTCCACAACATAATGGCAGGTTATTTTTTCTATTTTTCCCTGAGCAGTTATTTACCCTTACCTAGTATTTTACCATAATATCCCATCAGAGTGCTGCGAATAAAGACTTTATTTCTCTGCAGTATCCTGTTCATTTGGCATTTAAACTGTTTCAGTTCTTCTTGTAGTGATGCAATAACTTCCATCATCAATCTCCGCCCCTTAATCACTGAAAGAGTACTTTATGGTTTCAGTCATTTCCTCTGTTATTCCAATGGCTTACAGTGCAATTAAAGCTGCCTCGAATAGGGAGATGGGTACTCCTATTCACATAGCAGTATATAGATGCACTATCTTCATGTTATTTTACCCATATAGAATATAAAGCTTGTAGTATCCCAAATAGCAAGATAACCAGCCTGGGACTGCCTAGATGCATTAAGTTGCAACACTCATGAGACTAAAATATTTTTCCTGTTGTTTATCTGCTGTTGCTTTCAACTCAGAGAAATTAACAATTTGCCTGACATATGTCTCCTCTGATGCTGTTTTGGGTTTAGGGGTTTTTTTGGGTTTGGGTTTTTTTTGTTTGTTTGGTTGGTTGGTTGGTTAGTTAGTTTCGTTTGGTTTATGAGATTTTTTTTTTTTTTGGTCTCTTTAAAGGTTGTTCTTACTTTACATCGATTCATCAGCTTAAGATGAAGGATCTACACTTGTACAGAATTCTTATAAGTTAAAAGTAAGATAACATGAAGGGTTTACCTTTTTGAGTGAGTGGTTGAATTTTTAATCCATAGCAGACACATTCAGGTTTCTCTGTTGTCTATGGTCTAAATGTGCAAAATATTGTTTCTCTAAATATTTTTATTAGTGTATACATTTTTTTTACATGTAGGTGTCTATATGTGGTAATCCAGAAGACTCCCAAGCATAAACTGATATTTTTAACATTATTCTTTATTGAAGAAATAACTGCATTTGGATTTCTGCATGGCCTTCCTTGTGTATTCCACCAATTGCACAGCAATACAAAGATAAAGGAAAATATTCTTTTAAGTATTTTTAATAGGAAGTTTTAAACTGAAACCTCATAATATAATTTCATATTCAAAACATTCAAGGACATCAATGGAAGATTAGAAGGATTTATGTAGATAAACTTCATCAGGGCTTTCCAAATAGCCATGCTTTATGCAGATATGAACTTTAGTCAACCTTGTCCAGAACATATGTTTAGAGTTCAGCCCTATAGGGTGTGAACACACTGGCTCTGTTAAAGCAAAATCAGAAAACACATACTTGAAATTAGGATATATGTGAATACTTCTCAAAACTTCAAGATGAGACAGGTATTTGTCAGGATAGACAGGTATTCAAAAGTAAGACTATCTAAAAAATGCTTAAAATTTCTTCATTTACCTATATGGATAGAGCAAAGAAAAAATATATTCACAGAGTCACAGAATGCCAATTTAAAAGCGACACCAAAGATCATGTAGTTCAATGTTTTTAGGTAATAGTGTAGTTCAAATGAAGTAGCATAGCACCTGTGAAGCTGAGTCTTCAAACTGTTTGAGATGGGGGAATCAATTACTTACCTTAGGAGATTATTCCAATGTCTAATTATTCTCATTGTGACTTTTTTTTTTTTCCTGGAGTCCAAACAGATTCACAGAATCACAGAATATTAGCAGCTGGAAGAGACCTCAAAAGATCACATAGTCCAAGCTTCAGTGCCAGAGCAGGATCATCTACATCATACAGAAATGCATCCAAGTGGGTTTTGAATGTCTCCAGAAAAGGTGATTCCACAGCTTCTCTGGGCATCCTGTTCCAGTGTTCTGTCCCCCAAGAATGAAAATGGTTTTCCTTATGTTTACGTGCAACCTCCTACACTCCATCGTGCACCCACTGCCCATTGGTTGTCACTGAAAAGATTCTGGATCCATTCTGCTAACACTCACTCTTTACACATTTATAAACATTAATGATGTCACTTCTAAGTTTCCTCCAGGCTAAAGAGACCCAGCTCCCTCAGCTTCTCCTCATAAGGGAAATATTCCATTCCCTTCATTATCTTTGTGGTTCTGTCCAGTCTGTCAAGAAGTTTCCTCTCCTTTTTGAACTGAGGAGCTGAGAACCAGACACAATGTTCCAGAAACAGCCTCAAAACACCAAAGTAGAAGGGTAAGAGTAACTCTCTACATCTACTAACCACACCCCTTCTCAAACACCCCAGAATGCCATTGACCTTCCTGGTCACAAGGGCACACTGTTGGCTCATGGGCATCCTATCATCCACCAGAACCCCTGGGTTCTTTTTCCCAGAGCTGGTCTATGACAGATCAGTCCCCAATCTATAATGGTACATAGGGTTGTTCTTTCCCACTGGTAAAGGTTAGAGGCTAATTGGAATATTTTAATGAGAGAAATTAGGTTATAGGCTGTGAAAAGAAAAACAATGGTGATGACTACTTCACTCATAGGTTTGCTGAGATGTATAAAAACAAAGACACAAACATAAATAAGACAGTCAGATTGTGTGTCTCTGTTTCTCCTTTGCTTCTGCCATATGATCTGCTTTGAGCTGAAATCTGCAACCTAACTAATCATCTCCTAACTCCTCTTGCCAATTCTTCCAACTCACCTTTCATGTAAGACAGATTCTGGGATAAGTGAGGGGAGTGGAAGAAGGTGGAAGAGTGGTTAGGAGTGCTTCCAGGACACTCTGATTTCTAGGAGGGATATTGTATTTCTGTGTTACTTTAAACTTGTAATTTTTTTATGTAGCTGTAAATATTTGTAAAATATTGTAAATACCTGCTTGTATATTGTGCTAAGCTGTGAATATAAAGCTTCATTTCTTTAACTTCCATCTGTCTGAGTCTAGTCTGGGTGAATTCATTGTGAGGGAGCACTGGATCTACCTCCACCTATCTGCTGCATAAGACAGATGGTGAGATAAGACTGGGGAAGGGGTAAGGTGGTAGGGGCAGTTGGTTACACCTCTTAGGGATTTCTGATCTCTGGGAGCGGTCTGGTGTTTCTGTATTACTTTTTTACTGTATATATCTGTAAATATCTGTTATACATTGTAAATATCTGCTTGTATGTTGTGCAAAGCTGTAAATATAAAGCTTCATTTATTAACTTTCAGCTATCTGAGTCCTAGCCTGGGTTATTTCAAAGTGTGGGGGAGTGGGTAACTGTCAAACCACCACAGGACAAGAACAACAAGAACAACCAGAGCAAGTGGAGAAGGATGACATCCAGGGCTCCAATGATCCCCTCAGACAGGTCAGGAAAGTTAGAAAGGAATATTCAAGGGAATCAGGAGATCCAATCCTAAGCTGGCTGGTTAGATGCTGTTCTATTGGTGCAAATGCCCTACAGGTAAGAGACAAGTCTGCAAAGTAGCTAGGGCCACTCACAAAGGAGAGCAGAGATGACAAATACTAAGCAACCACTGTGGTTAGCTGGTGGACACAGATCCTGTTGGGTGTGGCAAAGAGATATTCTTCCCAAGATGATTTACCACAGGCAACTAGGAATTGGAACACAATTGAGCAGGTGAAGAAGCTTCTGAAGGAGTTTGCTGTGAATGAAGTGCTTTGTGGAGACCATGGTACACATGACCCTGATGATATTCCTCTTGGAACAGGTCTCAGAAAGAAGCTTATTAAACTATCTCCTTCATCTTATGCTAACATCTTAGGGAACAATTTCTATCAAGGGGTGATAATGGAAGGCTTGTCACTGTTGGTGAAACCACTGACAAACGGAGGCAGATAGAGGACAGCTTGTGACATTCTACCCTAGTCTCTGCCATACAAACTATGACTACAGAGCTAAAGGATAGGACTACAGAGATTAAAGATAGCATGAAGGAACTGAAGAAGGAACTCAAAACCTCCATATTCAATCTAGCAATGGATAACATTCCTTAATCATATGAATGGGTGCATGTTTTTGCCATTAGAAACAGATGTCCACCTCCTGCAAGGCAATTCCAGCCCAGGAGACAAATTTGACCTAGGCATCAACAATCACATGAGTTCCTTTGGTAATTCTGTGTGACCAATTTGGTGAGAACATGAACAACTGGGATGGTCAACCAACTTCAGTTCTTTTGAAATGAGTCAGAGAACTGCAGAGTGGCAGAAACAGAGTCAACAATGCCAGAAAAGTAGCTGTCACTTCTTCAGCTCCCCAAAGTAATACAATTATTCTATTAAATGTCATTTCTCTCACCCCAACACTAATAGTTGTGCACACCCCACATGCCATGCTCAGCATTAAGGGTGCTCTTCCTTCAGCCAGGAGGAGGAAAGAGATAGTAGAGAAAACGAAATCTATTGGAATGTATTCATTAAGTGGCCTGGCAGATCGAAAGTTTGGAAATAAAGGACTTTAGCTGGTACAAGTACTCAGTGTACTTTATTACCATCAAATTGCAAAGGAAGAGAGTCTATTTCTAGAATCACTGGTGGATCTCAAGAATCAACCAAGTTGCATGCAGAAATAACCCTAAATGGTAAAGAGTGGAAGAAACATTCTATTGTAACTGGTCCTGATGCGCCTTGCATTCTGGGAATTGACTTTTTGAGACAAGATTATTTCAAAGATCCTAAGGGTCACAAATGGGCTTTTGGAATAACATCAGTGGAAATTGAGGGTGCTAAGTTGAAATTGTCCATTAGACCTGAACTTTCAGATGAATCTGCAGTTGTGGGACATCATTATATAGAGGACATGAAATTGCCAATTGCTACTGAAATTATGCATCACAGGCAGTACAGAACTAACCTTTGTTGCCCATTCGTCACTCGATTCATCACTTGGAAAGTCAGGCTGTCATAGGAAAAACCTTTCTCTGCTTTGGGTCTGCTTTGGGTCTGCTTTGGGTCTGCTTTGGGTCTGCTTTGGGTCATGTGCAAGGCTACTGGAGACTGGCACCTCACAGTGGATTCCTGTGCCCTCAACATGGTGACTCTACCCACAAGAGCAGTTATACCAGATATGCTGGAATTTCAGTACAAGCTGTAATCAAAGGATGCCAAATGGTATGCTACCATAGACATTGCTAATGCTTTTGTCTCTATTGCCATTGCAGAGGAATGCAGGTCTCAGTTTGCATTCACCTGGTGACGAGTCCAGTATCAGTTCAACCGTCTGCCTCAGGGGTGGAAACATCTGTCACTCAATGATCCACAATGCATTGGAAAAAGGTAAAGCTCCAGAACACATACAGTCAATAGACATCATTGTGTGGGGCCAAACTGCTGAGATAGTCTTTGAGAAAGGTAACAAAATAATTTACATTCTGTTCCAAACAGGTTTTGCCATTAGGAGAGACAAGGTCAAAGGACTTTCCAGAGAAATTCAATTTCTGGGAGTGCAGTGGCATGATGGTTGCCATCACATTACACAGGATGTGATAAAGCAAGTCTTCAAAATAGCCAATCTTCCTTGGGAGCAGTGGGATTTTGGAGACTACACATTCCTGGATTCAGTCAAGTTGTTGAACTTCTGCATGATATGACTCATAAAAGAAACAATTTCAAGTAGGGACCTGAACAACAAACAGCCTTTGATCAGATAAAGTGAGAAGTAGTCCATGCAGTAGGCTTCGAACCTGTTTTAACTGGTCTGAACATTAAAAATATTCTGTATACAGCTGCAAGAGACAACAGTCCAATGTTGATTGACCTGGTCTGGTAGAAGTGATTACAAAAGGTCTGGAAGGCACAGAATGTACAAAACTTCCAGAAGAGGATAGCCCATGCTGAGGAAGCTCTTCCCTATGGTGATCTCTCTGATCAGAAAAAGAGCTATGCTTTGTTCACAGATGGTTCCTGTTATCTTCTTGGGAACAAGCAAAGATGGAAATCAGCAGTCTGGAGTCCTACCAGGAGAGTTACTGAAGCAAGAGCTGGAGAAGGTGAATCGTCAATTTGCTGAGGTAAAAGCAGTCCAACTTGCTCTTGATGTGGCTGAACAGGAAAATTGGCATATCCTTTATCTCTACATTGACTCATGGATGGTAGCCAATGCTCTACGGGGTTGGCTAAAAGACTGGAAAAAGAAGGCCTGGCAGAGGAAAGGAAAGCCTATTTGGTGTGCTGATCTATGTCAGGACATTGATGCACGACTGGAGAGAATTCTAGTAAAGGTATCTCATGTAGATGCACACATGCCTAAAAGCTACAGAGGAACAGCAATGCAACAATCAGGCAGACCAAGCTGCTAAAATTTCTCAAGTTGACACAAAGAGTGATCTTGACCTTGATTGGAAACACCAAGACGAACTGTTCTTAGCTTGGTGAGCCCATGATTCGCCTGTATATCAAGGCAGAGATGCCACCTGCTGATGGGAATGCAATAGGTCAATTGACTTATCCATGGATGCTATCATGCAGGTCATACATGACTGTGACATCAGTGTGGCTATTAAGCAGCCTAAGTGAATCAAGCCCTTATGGCAGGGTGAAAGGTGGTAAAAGTAGGTGTATGGTGAAGCATGACAGATTGATTACATCACTTTACCTCATTCTCATTTTGGCAAACACTATGTGCTAACAATGATAGAGGCAAGTGCTAGATATCTGGAAACCTATCCAGTTCCACATGCTACTGCATGTAACAGCATTCTTGCTTTGGAAAGACAAATCCTGTGGAGACATGGAACACCAGAGAGAATCAAATCAGACAATGGCACTGATTTCAAGAAAAAATTGTGAAAAACTGATCCAAAGAGCACAGTATTGAGTGGCTCTAGCACATACCCTACTGTGAACCAGCTTCAGGAAAATTGAGTGCAACAATGGTTTACTGAAGGCCACCCTAAAAGCCATGGTGGGTGGAAACTTTGAAAAAAATGGGACAAACATTTAGCATGAGCAACCTGGTTAGTCAATAGTATGGGTTCTGTAAACATAGCAGGACCTGCACAATCAGATTTATTATAAACAGTAGATGGTAATAAAGTTCCTGTTGTGCTTGAGAAGAATCTCTTAGGAAAAATTGTTTGGGTATTTTCTCCTTCAGGCAAAGCGAAATCTGTCTGAGGAGTGGTTTCTTCAGAAGGTCCTGGTCATACACACTAGGTAATAGAATGGAGAGGAGCAGAATGGTGAAATCCAGTGTATTTCACAGCGAAATCTAACCTTGGCTGAGAGAGTTTAAATTCAGAGTTTATAAACAAGCCGTTTGGAGTTTTCTATTCTGGGTATTATGTGGCATCCAATGAGAGAATCTACAGTACATGAGCACAAACCCAGTGTCACTTGGGAGTCCCTGTTTTCATCTCTTCTGTGAAAAGACAAACTGTTTCCTTTTTTCTGTGCTTTTGAATCATTTACATCTAAGATAGCTGGAGTGAAGTCTAAAGTGAACTTGTAATGTTTATTATTTTAAATATTGTTTAGATTAGACAGATAGTTCTCAGCAAAACTCTGAGAGAAATAGACTCTATTGGTGGACTCTATTGGTGTATATGGGGACAGGTAACTCCCAAACCATCTTACCACTACAAGACTCTACACGTGCCCTTGGTCTATTTAACTAAATTTCTCCCCACCCAGCTCTCCAGGCTGTCCAGGTTTCTCCGAATGGCATCACAGCCTTCACATGTGTCAGCCACTACATCCAGTTTTGTGTCAACATACTTGCTGACGGTGCACTCCGTTTCTTCATGCAGGTTATATGATGGCTCACAGCTAGACTCAGGTGCTTGAGGCCTGATCCCGCCTGGCCTTGAACACTCCCCAGGGAGGAGGCACCCATAACTTCCATGGGTAACCCATTCCAGTATCCCACCACCCTCGTAATATATTGAATACTACTGCTCCCTGTAGCAACCCATGAGGGACTCCACCAGACACAGGTCTCCAGCTGGGCTCTGTCACAGTGACCACAACTGCCACACTTCTTTCCTCAACCAGTTCACAATTCACCTCACTACCTGATCATCCAGACCACACTGCCTCAGTTTAGCACCATGGGATATGTGTCAAATACTTTACTGAGATCAAGATAAACCACATCCACATCATCTACCTATCTGGTCATGTCCTCATAAAAGGCTAATGGGTTGGTTAAATATAACTTCCCTTTGGTAAAATCGTGTTGACTGCTCCCAGTGAGCTTCTTATCCTTGGTATGCTTAGAGACAGCACTGAGGATAAGTTGCTCCACCACTTCTACAGGGATGGAAGTGAGGCTGACCAGTTTATAGTTACTCAGGTCCTTTTTCTTGTTACTGGAGTAACATTTGATTTCTTCAGTCCTCAGGCACTTCTCTTGTTTCCCATGACTTATCAAACATGATGGAGAGTGGCCTAGCAATAACATTCACCAGCTCCTTCAGCACGGATGGGTGCACGGACAGGACCCATTGTTCAGTGGATGTCCAGATTGCTTAACTGATCCCTAACCCAGTCCTCTTCAACCAAGGCAACCTCCTCCTTGATCTTGACTTGGTCTTGGGCCCCAGTGATCTGGGCTTCCTGAGAACAGTCTCCAGTTGTAGAAACAGACAAAGAAGGCATTTGGTAGCTCTGTCTTCTTCTTATCCTGTCACCAGGACAACCATCTCTTTCAGCAGTGGGCTTACATTGCATCTAGTGTTAGTTTTGTCTGCAATGTATTTGAAGAAGCTCTTTCTGTTGTCGTTGACCTCTTTTGCAAGGTTTAATTCTAAGGAGGCCTTAGCTTTCCTAGTTGTCAATCTACATCCTCTGATAACAGTGTTACATTCAAGCCCCTCCTTTCATGATCTGTAGAATCTCTTCTTCCACTAATGTTTAAATTTCCCCTACTGCATAAGATCCTGAATATCACCATCTCATTGCCACTGCAGCTAAGGCTGCTTTCAACATTCACCACTTCCACCAGATCCTCCTTGTCTGTATATATGTGTGTATGAGACCCAGCAACATTCCTGTCCTAGTGTGTTCATCCACCATTCACATCAAGAAGCTATCAGCAATGCATTAGAGTAACCCCCTGGACTGTGGGTGGGTGGCTGAGGAGGCTGTCCAGCAAATATCTGGGTACCTAAAACACATATGAGGACTAGGGCCTGTAATTGTGACTCTGCTATAAGCTGTCTGTAGAAGGCCTCATTGACTTGTCCTGACCAGATGCCTACAAGAGTATCAGCCATGCTAACCTGCCCCTTTATTCAAACTCACACATTTTCAACTTGTTCCTCATTCACCTCTGAACAGAACTCAATACATTCTAGCTGCCACCTCACAAAGAGATAATTCAGCTCCTTGTCTTGTTGGCCCGTCTATTCTAAAAATGACACAGCCTTCCAGTCTTGAGGGCTGTCCTGTTATGTCTGTAATTGTCACCAGATCATAACTCCTTGACCACACATGGATTTCTAACTACTTCTGTTTATTCCCCATGCTGTATGTGTTGGTACACAGGCATTGGAGGGAGTGAGCCAAGCATGCTAAGTCTACTCTGGCAGCGTGGGAGGCCTTCTGGTCTGCATTACTACTAGAGCACTGCCCCACCAGTGGAAACCCAGCTACATCCCCATGCCCTTTTGAAAAACCACAAGAAGCCCTGTGAGTTGTGATAAGGAATGTTTAATGAAATAATATGACCTACAGCTTATTTCACAGGAAAGCACAGCAAAAAGCAGAAGCCAGTCAGCAGCACTGCCCCAAGGATACAGCTAGCAAAACCTAGAAGATTCAAAACCCCAAAGTGGAACCTGGAAGAAGGTTGCAGTCTGAACTCCAAGCCCTATCATCCTTGGCTCATCCAGTACTTTCATTATAAAGCTGACATGGTATCAAATATTCATAATTATATTCAACAGTCTGAACCCATGACAATTATTTTTTTTCTCCCCCCTAGCCCATCATAGTGGTGTAGGAGTGCTCAGGTGCCAGCTGGATAGGCACAAGCCATGGCACTGGACTGCATTAAGCAGTGTTGCCATCAAGTCAAGAAATGTGATCCTTGCCACTTGCTCAGGAATAGTAAGACACATCTGAGTGTACAATCAAAGTCTTGCCTTCCCTGTGAAAGAGCGATATGGACATCCTGCAGCAAGTCCGTTAAAGTACAATGAAGATTATAAAGAATTCTATTAAAATTATGTATTTACTTAACTACTGTCTCACATGGAGGAATATTTAGTCACCTAGCTGTGCTGGTTTGAACTAATTTGAGATTTTGAGTGAGAAATTAGGCTATTGGCTGAGAAATGAAAATACATTGTGTCACTTCACTCACAGCTTTACTGAGAATGAAAAAAAAATTGTTTTAAGAGTGTAACCCAAACATAGATAGTCAGATGGTTTCAGGCCTCACTGGAATGCAGCTGCTCTTTGCATGGTTCCTTTTGTCTCTGTCTTTTGTAGCTGATTCTTAATAATTCTACTAACTTCTTTCCTACTACTAATCCCCCTGGCCGATCTACCTCAGCTTATCTGCAGCATCAACAGGTGGTGAGATAAGACTGGGGAAAGGGGGAAAGGTGGTAGGGGGAGGTTAGTTACTCCTCTCTTGGAGATTTTGGTCTATGGGAGGGGTGTGGTATCTGTATTACCTTTTTATTGTATATATCTGTAAATACCTGTTATGNGGTTTTTGCACAGATGGCTTGTGGCAACAATTGGTACTTTTATATGTAATATGGCGTGGAGGAAGTTTAAAAGGATGGTCTGGGACTATTTTATGGGCTACATAGGGTTAAATCTAACTGAATTAGCTTCCAATGCTGTTTTTGATGCTTTTAATAAATCAGAAAATAGCAGCCAAATTAGCTATTCTACAGTGCTTGTCAGGGTAATATTGCCCTAAATCATGATTCCTGACCCCTGTGCAAATTTCTATTCAAAGACCACGGTGATATATTTGTGTTATAGTTTTCCTGTTAATAATAATTCTCACATTAATTTCGGCTTTGGGACTAAAAAATTGTGCTGTGACTTTAAAAAACCAAATCGATCGGGCCAGGAAACATAAACAAAGAAACTCTTCAGTACAAACAACAGAGTCTGGCTGCACGCCCAGACAATGTTTACATAAATATCCTGGAATTTTTTACATTAAAAAGGCACAGAGTTCCCAAACACAGCTTGAGTCTTCTTCTGTATGTGCTTTAAATTCTCAGGCTGTAAATTCTGATTCTAATGCAAAAGACAATGTAGATGCCAATGTGTCACCAGCCCAGATTTTCCAAAATTCAGATCCACCACAAGCTCCACCTTCTGTTAAACTAGCACCTGCAAAAGTTAAAACCAAAGTTGGATCAAAACATGGGACAAAAGAGGAACTAAGTAGTGATGCTTGTCCACAGGAGGAAGAAGAGGAGAAAAAGCTTAGCTTTAAAGATCTAACTGGTTTGCTTAGGTCTAAATATGAAGACAATGCAGGATTAATTACCAGGACAGATGATGGCTCTCTGGAAATTAGGAATGCTGTTAGAAGAGTTTTGTATGGCCATCTACCAACAGATCAACCAGGAGAAGAGGAGGTGGATGACATCCAAGGCTCTAATGATCCCCTTAGAGAGGTCAGGGAAGTTAGAAAGGAATACTCAAGGGAATCAGGAGAGCCAATGCTAAGCTGGCTGGTGAGATGCCGTACTATTGGTGCAAATGCCCTACAGGTAGGAGACAAGTCTG
>VWZI01008481.1:28329-43495 GCA_013396835.1 Psilopogon haemacephalus | reverse complement strand
CATTGGAATGGGCTGCCCAGGGAGGTAGTGGAGTCACCATCCCTGGAGGTGTTCAAGAAAAGACTAGAGGGAGCACTTAGTGCCATTGGATAGGGCTGGGTGATAGGTTGGACTGGATGATCTTTGAAGTCTCTTCTAACCTGACCTATTCTATTCTATTCTATTCTATTCTAAAGCTGGGGAAGGGCCTGGAAAGTAAATCTTACAAAGAGTGACTGAGGGAGCTGGAGCTCTTTAGGTTGAAAAAGAGGAGGCTGAGGAGAGACCTCAGTGCTGTCTACAGCTGCCTGAAAGGACAGGAGAGGTTGGTGCTGGTCTCTTCTCAGAGGTAGTTAGTGATAGAAAAGAGAGAATGTCCTCAAGCTGTGACTAGGCAGGTTTAGGCTAGATACTAGGAAACATTTTTTTCATAGAAGGAGTGGTCACATGTTGGAATGGGCTGCCCAGGGAGGGGTTGAGTCACCAACCCTGCATGCATTTAAAAGTCATTTGGATGTGCTGCTGGGGGATATGGTTTAGGGTGAACCTTGTAGAGTAGGGTTATCAGTTGAACTTGGTGGTCCTGAGGGTCTTTTCCAACCTGAATCTTTCTATGATTCTGTGATTCCGCTTTATGTCCTATGATAGTTAAAGCATTTTCTTCAGACTGATCACAGAAAATTTTATTTTATTTCAGAAACACTGGTGATTGTATCATGTTTTGCTGTCTTTCTGACGTGTTTAGATGTGAAAGAATGATTTAATTTGAGAAAAAGATGAGTTTTAAGATCTGCAGATGATACTTTTATCTGCTTAAAACTGACAGAATATCAACTAGGTTAAAATGAACATACAAACCCTGGGATGCAGCTTTTTGAAAAGAACTGCTTTTGCTGTTCCAGGAAGAGGTAAATGAGAAGGTGCTTGGAATGGCCATGACAGCAGTACTAGTGGAAACTGGCATTTTGCTAAAAGCTACAAAGCCTACACAGACTTCTGCATTAAACATGCCTTTTTTTCCCTTTCTTTTATTTAGAGCTCTCTGCCACTCGTTATTTTAGTTGCCATGGGTATATTAAGTTGCCTAATCAGTCACAGGAGTTTGTGTGATGGAAAGTATTATATTGCAGGAGATGGTCAGAAATGGTCACATGGGACCAGCAGAACAGCAGTAAAAATTCTACCTGAAAATGAAAACTGTCAGCTGTATAAAAATGTTCAAGTGTTCATGAATTACTCAACATGTTCAGAAACTATTTCAGCTAAGCTGCTTGTCTTCACTATTACATGTCAAAATAAGTTCTATAAAAATCATGAGGATATGGCTCAACTTACAATTCAAAATATTTTAAAGACTGCAGTGTTTGTTGTTTAAATTAATCATAAACTTTATTGTATTAAATACTTAAAGGAATTGACACAACAAGATTTTTTTCTAAACAACAGGAAAAAGAGCAATAGGAGTCTTAGGCTTTGCTATTCAGGATTTGGTTTATGTGAACTTAATAGTCTAGATATCTGCACTGCCCACAGATTACTTTTTCCACTAATAGCTGTGCCAAGTCTCTCTCATTTTCCAGACTAGCTCTCATTTTCAGCCAACAGTATTTTTTCTGTGAGTTGTTTGACGTCACGTTTGAATACAATGCTTTTCATTTACAGCAAACCTGAATCATGACAATTCCTCTAGCTTCTGTTGCCTTTGAAACTTCCCCTATGATGAACCCTCCATGTTGGCAGCTAAGCATTACTGCAGAAAGAACAGTTTTCCATATCAGGATGATTAAAATATCGAAGGAAAAAATAGTTAATCTTTAATAAAGCAAGCATATGTACCTTTTTAATGCTTATGTATCTTCTTGCATATTGTGACTTATGATCTACAGATGTTGGAGTCAAACAAGAAGAATAATATTTGCATGTGTGTACACTTTGGATTTGTGGTCTCAGCTCAAGTTCAACCTTTTAACAGGTAAAGAAGAAATCAGGGAGAGGCCTGAAGTCCCCTTTTTTTTTGAAACGCAGGGTCTGGGCATCACTGTCATTTATGCCGAATCAGTGGTAGAATGGTGGTGGCCTTGTGCTTCCAGTCCTGCTGTTTACCATGGTTAGGAGTCACACATTTTGAGATTTTCCATTGCAGAAAGGTGGAGTTCAGTTTTACTTTCAATTATCAAAACGTTTGGATTTCACATTGAGAAGGGGAAAATTCAGATCACAGGATGTCAGGGGTTGGAAGGGACCCAAAGAGATCATTGAGTCCAACTCACCTGCCAGAGCAGGACCATACAATCTAGCTCAGATCTCAGAGGAATGCATCTAGATGGGCCTTGAAAGTCTCCAAAGAAAGAGAATCCACAACCTCTCTGGGGAGGCCTTTCCAGTGCTCTGTGACCCTTACAGGAAAGAAGTTCCCCCTTGTGTTGAGGTGGAATCTCCTGTGCTGCAGCTTACATCCCTTACTTTTTGTCCTATCACAGGAAAAAGTGAGAAGTTTCTTTGAAAAAATATCATCAAGAATCAAGGTGCAGGTGCAGAAACAAGCAGAAAAAATAAGCTTTGAAAAAAAATAAGTGTTCCTGGTGACCTCTGAACGTTAGGGGAAATTATGCAGAAGTTTGCCACAACATCCTCTCAGTCAGAGGTTTGATAAAGACAGTTACTCTCCAGCATGTTTCCTATTGGAGCATTTTCTAGCAAGATGATTTTATCTTCAGATCTTTGCCCTCACAGACTTAATGTCTACACTCTAAAGGTTCTGTCTCCTGAACATTCAGTCACTGTTCTGGTTTTTCTTTTCAAAGGAAATAGGGTTCCTAAAAAGCATCACAGCAGGTTACTACTTTCCAGAATCTAGGTCCATTTATTATGTATCTAATAGCACTGATGTAGGAAATGGGTATTTGAGGTGTCACTAATAATAATAAGCTGGTTGCTATACTTAAGCCTGCAAATAGTAGCAGTTGAAATTGCCTATTTTCTCATCCCTTCATTAATATTTGCTAGGTCCTACTTAATGGAGAGTATTTCCTTTACAAGTCCTTAAGAAAGGCAAATTTGCCTTGTAAGACAGTGAAACAGGTTTATCAAGGCTTGGTTGTTTCATTGATGGGATCAGGAGGACATATCTCAGACCTTCTCTTTTACTTCTCGTTTGATTTATGCTAACAGTCATGCTTAATATTTTCAGTAATGTAAATATCAGTATTCCAAATAGCTTATAGGTAAAAATACATACTTCCAAACACATTGGTTCCTTATTTCTTTATGGCTCTGTAGAGTTCAGTTTAAATAAAAAGGAAGACATAGACTTCACAATTGCTTCCAACTAATATTTCTAACACTCACAGACATGAGGTGCAGGATTTGTGGTAATGTGTGCTCCAGGACTGTAGCCTGTGTCCTGTTACCTTTCTGAGGCTTTTTGGCATACACATGCGGGTGCAGGAGACTTGCCTCTGCACCGCAGGTAGTGCTCTTGGGTTTGACACAGTAACATTATTTTAGTATTGGAAGCCTTCAGTCTGTGCTTTCCTATGAAAAGAAACCTTGGGTTTTCCTGTTTCTCCAGATAATTTGCAATGGACATCCCAGTGTGTCCAGGTGCCTTTTAGTTTTCCTTCCCTTTGTGTCTCACTTTTCTCTTTTGAGTTACATGAAAAGAGGTAAAACTTTTGTTTGCAGAAGGGGTTAGTTAACATAGTATTAAACTGTGGAAGCTAAGACTGTGACAAAATTCAAATAGAAATTGGACTCTTAGGATGTGTGCTGAAATATTTCAATGTATTATCCTGAATGAGAGCAACATTTTTCTCACGTCTTGAGGCAGCAGGTATTAGATATAAGGAGGAAACATAATATGGCAGACAGACTATCTCATGCTTACTTACAGCAGGTTTTTCACACCTTCATGTGAATGATCTAGTTCTGGCCAGAAGTACAGGGAGAAAAATAAAATAAGTGTATATAGGACCATATCCAACACTTCAATTCTTATGTTTCTGATCATTGTGACAGGCTCCTTGTCAAATAGCCAGTTTTAAATTGAGGGTAGAATCAGAGCAGACTGAATTTTTCAAATGGAATCAAAAAAGGTCCTAAGAACTATGATAGTTGAATAGTTCAATACAGAAAATATATTTCTGTGAAAGAATAGAAATGCTGTACTATAGTTAAAATTAGAAATACATATGCTATTTCCAGAGTTTTTTAACTGTTGACAACACCAAAACACCATAAACAATTTGTTAAATTAAATAATATTAAAACCCAGTTTGGATTGCTGATAAAAGGCATCATTCTTCAGGTCATGATGCATATTGAGGTGTGCTGTACGGTATCCAAAAGCAGAGCATCAAAGCTAGTGAAAAGTCTAGTGAACAAGACTTAAAGAGGATCAGCTGAAATAACTGGCATAGGTTAGCCTAGAAAAAGATGTTGTGAGACCATGAAAGAGACCTTATCACTCTCTCCAGCTATGTCAAAAGGAGGCTGTAGTAGGATGGGGGATCAGTCTCTTCTCCCAACTAACAAGTGATAGGACAAGATTAAACAGCCTCAAGTTGAGCCAGAGGAGATTCAGATTGGATGTTAGGAAGAATTTATTTACTGAAAGTGTTACCACACACTGGAATAGGCTGCCCAGAGAGGTGGTGGAGTCACTATTCCTGTAAGTATCTAAAAGATATGTTGATGGAGCACTTATCATTTGGTAGTGCTACATTAATGGTTGGACTTAATGATCTTAAATGTGGTTTCCAGCCTAAGTGATTCTATGATTTTATATTGGAATATAATTCTCTGAGGTTTAAAAACATGCATTATATATATCTGCTGAAAATTGCTTTCATAACCAAAGCACTTACCCTTTCTAAGCAACAAATTATTTATAAATAATGTTCTCTCTGGCAAAATTATTCTGGCAGCAATGCTGAGGGAGGAGCAAGTGAAGAGTGAAGAGACACCTAAAAATAAGACAAGAAAATGGGTATGTAAGATGTGCTTGATTCATAAGCTCAGGACTTTTAAGGTCAGATAAACCTTTATAATCATATAGTCTATGTTACTCTATAAAACAGACTACAAAGTCTCACATGATAATTTCTGAATCATATTTGTTTGAAACCATGAAATATCATCAGAATGGCTTTTAGTGTGCTTGCTTCTCATAACTGAAAATATGCTATGTGACTAGAGACCTTGATGTGAACAGCTGTACTTTACTATTAACCAGCCTTCTCTTCATATTGTGAAATCTTAATGTAGCCAGACTCTTTAACTTTCAACTTCATTTTGGATATGCTAAATTGATAAAGATATGGGTACTATTTTTATTACATTATTAAAAGAAAAAATTACTGTGAGGCATGCTTCTGAAACCCTACATTCTGTTTAAAATAGAGTTGTCATAGCTGTGCAAAGAACTGTTCTGGTTGGGTGCAGATGTTAGGTTACTTTACCTGCTCTGCTGCTAGGTTTCTGTGACCCAAGATTGTATAAGCTGCACATTCCCTCAGAATGCTCAGAATTCTCTCAGGTTGCTCAGAATGTGTTGTTTATATATCATTATTCAGAAGCAGTGTTCTGGATCTCAGCGTATTTAAATGAAATTATTTTTTTCTTTACAAGTCTACCTGAAAGTCTAATAACAGTTTTGGGTTTCGGGGGTTTTTTTTTTTTTTTTTTTTTTTTGGTGTTTTTTTTTGTTTTTTTCATTGTCCTTCTACTGTTTAAATTATGGTAGTCAGATTTTCAGATGCCTTCCTTACACTGTTGAAAGCTACTTTGTTATAGAACCTCGATAAAACCTCAATGTTGTGATTTATATATTCTCTGCCTATCATGGAATGGTAAGCACATATATATGTCTCCAAAGCATATGTTTCTTGCTTCATAGTATCTATTAAGCAATGAGTGTATTGATATCTTATATCTAAGTCATATTTTCTTGCATAAATACTCTTTGTAGTCTGGTTTCATTCTCTAATCTCTCTTTTAAATACACCCTCCAAACCACACTTTTCATTGATAATGATGATAAAGTGTGCACATAATCATCTTATGTCTTATGTGAAAGTAATGGAACTCAAATACAATTCACTTACTCAGATTTAACTTCCAAGTTTAATCTTGTCTGACTGAATTCCAAACTCCTTACCATGTAAGATCTTTTCCAGAATATGCCTATGGATTACGAAATATATAATTTGTATTTTTACACCTAGTGTAACTGGTCCTATAAGAAAAGCATACATAGAAGAATATGTGCTACAAGAATAAAATACTGTCCAGCAGAATTACCCTCTGAATAGCAATCTCAGCATCAGCTAGAATGTCAAGGTTGTCAGTCCTGGAATTTGGAAATTGTAGACATGCAGTCTGTCATGTATGCCCCCTCCATCTTTGTGAGACATGAGTAAACTTTATATGAAAGAAGTACGGAGTTATAATCTGTGATGGAGTCTTTTCCTCACCGCTTAACTAAAATCCATAGAAGATTACAGTGAATTACTGGAATTTATATATCTGATGGTTGGAGCCTGTGTTTCAAATATTTGAAATTTTCATTTGAGGTTATAGCTTGATGAGATCACAGTCTTCAGCTATCACTCGTCAGAATCTGTATTGTATATTAAAAATTAAGCTCTCTCTGATCTGTGAAGGGCCTCAGACATAATTAAATTGACTGTGGTAAAGCCTTGTGTCTTCCAGTTGGATGAAAGATCACTGAACCTTTTTTCTAACAGCAATTTTATTTTTATAAGATCTGTATTTCACTAAAAGATCTATCTTTGTGGCTTGGTGGTTGCAAGAGAAGCTTGAAAGGATAACTGAAGATTATTTTCTAATGAAAATCAAGAAAGATTAAAGTTCACAGTCACAGAATCACAGAAATGTTAGGGGTTGGAAATAACCTCTAAAGATCATCTACTCCAACCTCCCTGCCAGAGCAGGATCACCTAGAGCAGGTCACACAGGAATGTGTCCAGGTGGGTTTTGAATGTTGCCAGAGAAACTCCACAACCTCTCTGTGCAATCGGTTCAGTGTTCTGTCACCCTCAGAGTGAAAAATTGTTTTACCTATGTTCATATGGAACCTTCTGTGCTCCAGCTTGCATCACTTGCCCCTTAACCTATCATTGGACATCATTGAGAAGAGCCTGGCTCCATCCTCTGGACAGTTGCCCTTCACATATTCATAAACATTAATGAGGTCACCCCCTAGTCTCCTCCAAACTAAAGAGACCCATCTCTCTCAGCCTTTCCTTGTTAAGGAAAGTGTTCCACTCCTTTGATCATCTTTGTGGCTCTTCCAAGCAATTCCCTGAGTTCATTCTTGAACTGAGGGACTCAGAACTGGATATAAGGTTCCATATGTAGTCTGGAACGTTTATTTTTTTCTTTTGGGGTGAAAATACCAAGTTCTAGAAGGCATCGGTTGTCCCATTTGTAGCTTGCTTGTGACACAAATTGCACACTATTGACATCCTGAAATAGCATCATGTCTTGTGTTAGAAACATGGTGGCCAGCAGGAACAGGGAGATGATTGTTCCCTTGTACTCAGCACTGGTGGGGCCACACCTCCAGCACTGTGTTCATTTTGAGGCTGCCTCACTACGAGAAGGACATTGAGGTGCTGGGGTATGTCCAGAGAAAGGCAACGAGGTTCATGAGGGGCCTGGAACACATGGCCTGCAAGGACACTCTGAGGGAGATGGGGTTGTTCAGTTGAGGAGACTGCGGGGAGACTTTACTGCTCTCTGCAACTGCCTGAAGGGAGGTTGGAGTGAAGAGGAAGTCAGCCTCTTTGGTGTGGCCTCTACTTGGTGTGAAGCAACAGGGCTAGAGGAAATGGTTTCAAGCTGCACCAGGGGAGTTTTAAGTTGGATGTTAGAAAACATTTCTTCACTGAAAGGGTTAATCAAACATTGGAATGGTCTGCCCAGGACAGTGATGGAGTCACTGTCCCTGGAGGTGTTTAAGGAATGTGTGGACCTGGCGCTTTAGGGACATGGTTTAGTGTTGACCCTAGTGCTGAGAGTTGGCTTGGTTGATCTTTGAGGTCTCTTCTAACCAGATGTATTCTGTCATTCTATGAAAGTGTGCAGAAGACAGTATGTGACCCATGTATCAGTATTGGAGTCTATTTGTAGCAGGATGAAGGAATAGGGCTAGTGGCAGGGAGAGAAGCTGTAACCCCAGTTGTTATGTCTTACTTCGCGTGACTAAGTCTCTGCATTTTGGGGTTTTTTCACTTCTCTTAAAGTTTCCATAAGGATATGAAATCTGTCTAGAACAACCATCTGGTTCTCATTTGTTCCTAGAGATTTTCAGTTAATAGTTGTTCACAGATTGTGTTGCCTCATAAGGTCAATTTTTTTTTTCTGTTTGCACAGATTGAATATTAGTAAGTTACATATTTACAGAAATTTGTCTTGGAGTATATTTTCATACTGTTTGCATGCTATATTCAATATAGCTTGAATAGGTTGTACTGTCTCATGTTATTCCTTTGAAAATTAACGATGGTTTACCAATTACTTCTCTGTGGGTTGCACTGTTTTTCCCTAAGTATTCCAGCAGGAATGTTGATTCTGTGACAGTTGCTATGCCTGATTCTTGACCAGTGTGCAATGAGAAAATGTGTAGAGGCTGTGATCTGTAATTCCCTCCCATGAAATGCCATGAAGTAACCTAGGTGCAGGAAAACCAGTTCCTGGTCATTGCTTGTATAATGTGATATACTCTTTTAGTTGCTTTTTTTGTTTGTAAACCTCTCTCACTTAATATGAATTTTATTGGATACATTGTCAATGCACGTATCAGTTTTGGGTCCAGCTGCTTTTCATTATTTGCACCTATCAGAAAGAAATTAATTGGAAAATAAGATAACCTGGTGAAATCATTACCTTTAGAGGAAGGTGTCATTCTGCTTCCGTATTTGGGAGTTCCCCACCCTTCACACTTTGAAATAACCCAGGCTAGATCTCAGTGTTCTGGAAGTTAAGGAAACAAAGCTTTATATTTACAGCTTTGCACAATATACAAGCAGATATTTACAATATATAACAGATATTTACAGATATATACACTGAAAATGTAATACTGAAACACCACACCCCTCCCAGAGATCAGGATCCCTAAGAAGGGTTTCCAACCACCCTACTACCTTCCGCCACTTCCCAATCTTATCTCTCTATCTGTCTTACGTGCCAGATAAACCAAGGTAGATCAGCCAGTGGGAGTTAGCAGCAGTAATGTAGTTAGCGAAGTTACTCAGATCCAGCTAAGAAGGCAGGGAGAGAGAGGCAGCAGCCAGCACAGCTCAAAGTGGTCTGAGTTATCTTTGGTTTGGTTATAACACTTACACCATTTCACTAAACAGATGAGTGAAGGAGACACTGGAGTGTTTTTCTTTCTCAGCCTATAGTCTAATTTCTCATTCAAATCCTCCAATTAGTTCAAACCAGCACATAGCTTACATTTCCATGTTGTCTTAAAATTTTCTTAATATGTTTTGGAATTAAATATGATCCTTCTATAGTTTCTCATACACTGTCTTGAATAATACAGTGCTCTTTCTTTTTTTACTAGATTACATAACAGGCCCATGTTTCACACAGGTTAACAATCAGATGTGTCAAGGCCAGCTAACTGGAACTGTTTGCACAAAAACGCTCTGTTGTGCAACCATTGGGCGTGCATGTGGTCACCCCTGTGAGATGTGCCCTGCTCAACCTCAGCCATGCCATCGTGGCTTCATCCCTAATATTCGCACTGGAACATGTCAAGGTAAGCCTTCTGGGTTGAATTTTACATGATTGTTCTGTTGCTGATGTGCATCTTGAAAACATTGTGTGCACTGAAAACAAAATCAGTTTTCCTTATGTGTGTTCTGTGTCTTTTGATAAAATTTGGATATGATTTGCTGCTTCTGGATTTAACTAGTGTACATGCAGAACAAGACTCAAAGGCCTGGAAAAAAAATGAAAGCCAGTCAAGGAATCGGGAATATAGAGCATGAAAAGATCAGAATGTCTGTTGAGCACAGCCATCAAATACTGTAGTAGAGCACCAATCATGCAACTGGTTTATGCTGCTGGTGGCCTCATCTAATATATACTTCATTCTACTGAAAATGTCACTGTTTCTTTCTGCTGAACTGTTTTCTTTATGAAGTGGCTGGCAATCAATATACAGACATTTTCCTTTTCTTCAGTCCCATAATTTAGATAATATATAGCATGAACCTTCTGGATGCTCTGGATTATTTGTACACTGCTAGAAAAATGCATGAGTAAGGAAGGATTGTGGTCTTCTATGTTATAGTAATGAAATATTTGAAAAACAGGAAAGCCCTCTTGCCTTATCTTGTGTTTCTTTCCATGATGTTAAGGGATTTGCTGCTCATCATTTGTGTTATTCCTGCAATTGCCTTATCCTCAGAGATGGCTATCTTCTCAGCTGTAGCTGCTTGTTTAAATTTCAGAATAAACTGCATAAAGAATGCAGTAACAGAGGATGTTAGAACTGCTAACTGTTGAACATGGCATACACGGTCAGTTTGAAGGCTGTGTTGTTCTACAACTTTCCCAAGAAGCAAATGAAACCAAGTGGGTGCCTGACATTATTGACTGCCCCTTGGAGGAATAAAGTCAATTAATCAGTCAATCCAAATGCAATCTGGGGATAAACAGACGTTCAAATAATTTTGGGTGACAGATTTTTTTTTTTATTAATTTTTTTTTTAGTTTTGTTTGGTTTCTAATTTCACAAGGTTGTTCTGTCTCTGAGTGCCCATCTTTTCCACCTTCCAAAATTTGCAGGTCTTGGAGAAGGTTGAGTTGACTAGAATGATGTCTGATACTCCATTTTTTAAAAATATGTGATTTCAGGAAAAAAGAGCTTTGATACTGCCATAAAATGTTGATGTACAGGCTGGATGAGCAAGCGGCAAGGTGGATGGAAAGCTGGCTGAATAGCCAAGCCTCAAGGGTGGTATCAGCAACATAAAGTCTAGTTGGAGGCTGGTGACTAGCATGGTACCTTAAAGGCTGATACTGGTTCAGTCTGATTTAGCACCTTGATTTATGAACTGGATGTTGGAACAAAGTGTATTCTCCACCAGTTTGTGAACAATGTCAAACTGGAAGGAGTGGCTGATACACCAGAGGGTCATGCTGCCATCTATAAGTACCCTGACAGGCTGGAGAAACGGGCTGACAAGAAACTTTTGAAGTTCTACATGGAGAAGTGCAAAGTCCTACACTTGGGCAAGAACAGGCCCAGGTGCTAATTCCTGGGTGCTAATCATCTTGAAAGCAACATTGCACGAAAGGACCTGGGGGTCCTGTTGGGCACCTAGTTTAGCATGAGCCGGCAATGTCCCCCTGTAGCAAATGAAGCTAATGGTATCCTGGCCTATGGGAAAAAAAGTATTGCCTCTTGTTTCCACAGCACTGATGAGGCCACACTTAGTGGTGCTGTGTCCAGTCCTGGACTCTCCAGAACTAGAGACAGATGGAGCTACTGACGAGCGTCGCATGAAGGGCCACAAAGGTGAAGAAAGGACTAGGCCAGCTCTCTTCTATGGAAAGGTTGAGTGGGCTGTGATTCCGTAGGCTGGAGAAGTAAAGGCTCGGGTTGGATCTCGTCAGCACATACAGATACCTAAATGGAGGATGCATAGCCAGGCTCTCTCTAAGTAGTGCCTAGTGACAGGACAAGAGACAATGGCTGCAAAATAAACCACAGGAAAATCCCTCTCAACATGAGGAAACATCTTACTGTGAGAGTGACTGAACACTGGTACAGGTTGCCCAGAGATCTTGTGGTGTTTCTGTCCTTGGATATACTCAGAAGCCATCTGGGCATGGTAACATGCTCTCAGCGTCCCTGCTGGAGCAGGGTGGTTGGATCAAGTGACTTCTAGGTGTTCCTTCTAAATTTAATCGTCTATGATTTTCTGTGAGAAACATCCTGATTTAGGCAGCTTCCATTGCTCATGGTGTTGTAAAAGATTTCAGGAAAGTAACTCTTTTACTGCTTCTGGAGAGGTAACATGATGTCTTCCTTTCTCGCTTCTGTTTTCCTATTCCCTCTCTCTCCATCTTCATCACAGCCCCATGTATTGCAGCATTGTTCTTCGTGCTGGTTTCCCCTATGCTGTGTTATAGTTTGGTGGTTTAAAAGTATTTTTTTTTGGCTGGATTTCTGTTTCAGATCTCCTTTTTAAGAGTCCTTGGTAAAAGTCCTCTATGAACTGGAGTTGAAAAGTCAAGAGAAAATCAAGACGCTGTAAGGTTTTTAGTTCCTAGAAATTGAAACTTTTTGGATTTTTCCTTAACTTCTCATTCACACAGTGGTATGGTTGACCTAAAACTACCACTGAAGCTATTAATTCAAATTTATTTCTACAGAACTGCTCACAGAATTGTCTTAGCAAAACTATCTATTTTATTTGAAATAGTTAGTTTTAAGCAACAATAAATCCCTTCCATTTCCTTAATTTCAAATATTTCCTTTCCTGTTGTGTTTTTTTTTGTTTGTTTGTTTTTTTTTTTTTCCCGCCCCGTGCTTACATTGTTTAAGGCTTTGGAATTATGCTAAGGAGGAGTACTTGATTCTGCTTTTCCTTTTATGTCAGAATGAAGCCTCTGTCTGCATGTAACAGCTTATGTTTCACTGTTTGTTTTGAAGTGATTAGTATACTTTAGACATTCTTTTCTTAACTATGTCATAAACAGAATCAGTGTACAGAAGACATGCACATTGGTTATGATCTCCAAGTTAAACTCCTTTGTATGATGTTGGCCAGATGTAATAAATTCTTAAAACTTCTCTGGCAGACTGATCCTGGCATGGCATCTGGGTTTCATTGAAATTATGTGAGAGATCAGTATAGCTCTTTACCACCCGTGTAGACAATACTGCGTATACTTTTTCTGCCAGCTTATTCTCTGTAGCAAATATTTTTAAGTTATCCAGTTAACTTCCTTGCTGAATCCCAGCAGGAAGCATAGAAACAATGTGGCTTTGTTGGATAGGTGAAAAAAGGGTGTGTAAGCAGCCATCATCAAGGGCTGCTACATTTTTGGTGTATTATTACTATATGGGAAGATCTGAGTATATTTATATCACCAGGAGATCATATGTGATGTTACAAGATGATGGTGAGGGAGCAAGTTAGATATTCTATATGTGAAAGGAGACACAATTAATTTCTTTGTGTCCACACAATCATGGGTTTTGCTTCCAACAGTCAAGACAGTCCTTTCTAAGCTCTGAGTACTGGTAATTCCTCCTGACCTGAGTTCTGTGGTGTGTGGATGTTAATATAAGCATGATGTTTCCTCTGTGCTGAATTATCAGATGACTGTACTGGAGGGAGTGATTGAATATAGCTCTTGACACTGTGGAGACATTGTTTATCTTTCCACCTCTATATTAGGGTACAAAGTCTGTAGGATTTTGCTACAGCTAAGTAGGAAAATTCTAGAAAAAAAGTAATACAGCAGTGTTGTTCACAGGGGTTCAAAAAATCCTCCAACCATCAGTTAGAAATAGCAACTGTAGAAAGAAGACAAGGACTACGATGAATAGATAAATTGGGAGCAAGTTGGTCACTAATATGTTTCAATGCTGTAAGGAAAATAATCAGCTCATAAAATTTCTCCTGGCAGAGAAAGGTGACTGCAGAGTTTAATTTAAGTAGAGGGAGAAAATGGTGGCAATCTGTGAGCTGTGCATAAACAGAAGCTGCAATAACAGCAGTAAGTATGACTGTGCAGAGGCAGACTGAAGAAGAAAATAAAGGGTTCATGATGAGTCTCTCTGAGAGTGCCTCAAAAATTTTGACAGAGGAGCATTAGCAACCTGGAAGACAGCTGTTCTCCATGTGTGTAACTCCTGTCCTAGGAGACTTCATTTAACAAATAAAAAGGCCAGATGAGACTAGCATTAAATATTTTCCCTAAGAATTTTAGAATCAAATACAGCAGTCTGGGTAATGCATTGTAATGCTTATCTTTCTGCTGATGACATCAGAGTTACAGAGTCTTTTCTTAGATGAACACAAAACATGTCGGTATTCCATAAAACTACCTCGGTCATGAATTGAACAGAACCAGGTTCACTTGCTCCATAGTTCAAATGCTTGGCATTTTTGAAGTGGATACTTACATCAGCAGATGCCTGGTTTGGGAGTTGATATGAACATGTCATAATTGTTAGAACTTGTAAGCCTTACTGTTGGAAAATAGATCATACTTTCAACATGCATTAGATATCAGAGTGTGACAAGGTTTACCTACTGAGTATGAAGTTTCTTCTGCTCTTGGCAGGATGTGCATGTTGAAGATTTACCATGTCTTAAATAGCTTTTCAGCACCTTTTCATGTTTAAGTTCACTGAATAATATGCTTCTATAGAATGTTATGGTGTCATTGTTATTTCATTATTACCATGAATAGCTTGGAAAAAAAAAAGAGAAACAATCTAAATGCAAGTTGTTTGGGTTTCTGTTTTGTTAGGGACTTTTTGTTTATTTGTGTTTTTTCCACCTCAACAGTTTCCATTCAGACATTGCTTAAACATGAAGTGGTGGCTGTTCAGACACCCCTTCTCCCAGGAGTTCAGGCAGGAAGAGCTTATATGTTCCATTTGAGAGTACTTTATTGCCTTTGCTACATGGCCTTAGGAACAGCATAGTGACAGAAATCCTGTGTTGGATGTTTTCTCAGTTCCTCCCTGAATTCCTCAACAGCTCATTTTTCTCAGCTACACCCTTTCTCTTCAGTCAGTTGCTTTTTGCACTAAGGAGTCCTGGTTGAATAGCTTTTGACAAGTTTCTTCTTCCTTGGTACCATTGCTGACTGTGTTACATGTGTATAGGCATTGATGGAGATAATATCCCCCCAAATCCGTTCTGTAGTAGCTCTATGCTGTAGTGAATGTTAAAGGCACTAATGTGGGCTAGACAAAAAAGAGAAGACAGATGAATATTCAAATTCAGAGAGTGATAGATGGTAATTTTCAAATAAACTCATGTTTGAAATTAATGTGCGTGGTTTGCTGACAATATTAACAGTCTCATCATTAAAATTAAGTATTGAAACAGGCAAAAACCAGCTGCCTATGATTTCTGATGTACATTTGTCTTTGTGGTATGTAGAGGAAGAACCAAGA
>VWZI01008481.1:15857-26892 GCA_013396835.1 Psilopogon haemacephalus | reverse complement strand
TTATATAGCCTATCCCTAGAATGTTCACCTCTTCACTACTTTTTCCTATGTCTGAGTTAGAAATTTAGCTCAAACGGTCACAGCAGGGTAGTAATAAGTGATGAAAACCATCTTTTTTCTAGGTGTTGCTGAATAATATGCAAATTCCATAAAATACTTCAGAGACAAAATGTCTGCTTGCCATGTAAGCTTGCTTGCACTGAGTACTAGTTACTTAGAAGAAAAGACCTGGCAGCAAGTGTATGCCTATGATAAAGCCCGAAATCTATCCACAGACTAAGTATACTGTGCTGAATAAATCAGAATAGATCAAGGAACTAAATGCAAAATTTTCCAGAAAATGTGCTGTCATATTAAGATAAAAGACCCTGATGTCAAATAGTTTGGAACTATTTGATAAAATTAACATTGCTTCCACTTTTCAGTGTCTTAATAGGAACTTGCTCTGACACAGCTCAGAAAGTTAAAAAAGTCAAATGGTTTAATTGTTCAAGAAGACAGGTAAAAGAATCATCATTACTAATGATAAATGCATTGACTGCAAGATGATCACAGGTTAATAGGTCCTGAGTATCATCCAATGCTAACAAAGTTGGCTGCCTCTTATATGAAAGGGGAAAACTGACTGACAAAAATATCATATGAAATTTCACCAAAGAGCTTCTGTGGGTTTGGGTTTGTTTGTTTTGGTTTCTGGTTTTTTCCCTTATTTAAATTCCCAGCCCTCTCCTCTATGAACATTAGATGCTTGTGAAATTTTCTTGTGAAGGAATTAGTACAGTTTCTTCATCGTGAACTCTGATAGCTCTGGATTAACTGAACTTTTTTAAAAAAGCTACTAAGAAGATAAATACACACATATAGTATCTATATCATGTACTTGTCTAGAGCCTGTTATCCCTTTCCTGATGCACAAGGAATTTCAGTCTGCTTAGCACTGATTACTTGCCTCTGTGATCCTTGGTATTACTTTAACTGTCTATTTGCACTTGCACATTGAGTTATGCAATAGTTCTGTATAAAATGCTATAGAAATACAGGATGTTTTATGTGTAAACAAATGAGAGTGGGGAACAAAAACTCCCAATACAATTTTAACTGGAAATAGCATGTAATAAAACACAGCAGGATGATATGGAAAGTAAGATGTATCATGAAAATAGCAGTATATTTCCTAAAAGTGCATATTTAACATTGGTGGCCCAGTCTAAAGAAGTCCATGAAGTTCTAGTGCTACTTCTTACTTCAGTAAATAATATTATGCAGATAAATTGCCATACAACTTATCCTAGCTGAATAGTCCCTATTTCCTATTGCCATGAGTAGTCTGGCCTCTGTCCAGAAAGAATATTGTGCAAGAATAAGTGTACCTTGTTAAGGTGGACAGGATGGTAGTCCAGATGTACAGAGATGCTTTCAAAATAAGAATTTCTGTTTGATCATTATCAAACAGAACATTATCAGGAACAAACTGAGGCATTGCAAACCAATACTAGATTGTACAGATTTGATTTAAGGACGTTTCTTAAATATCTAAAGCTATGTAAGTCGTAAGTCAATATATGTAATCCGTTTTTAGTTTATATTTGTTCAAATACAACATACATGAAGGTCTAAAGCAGGTTACTGCAATTATTGACATACTTAATACTGGTGCTGAAACAGAGGAATGAGATGGGTTATTTTTCAGAATATTTTCAGAGCTCTCTGTCTGTCAGTAAAAGCTGTGATGAAATTTTGTATCCTATGTCAAGTAATGCTTTTTTGTCTTTGTAGATGTTGATGAATGCAAAGCTATCTCTGGAATCTGCCAAGGAGGAAATTGCATTAATACAATTGGTTCATATGAGTGCAAGTATCCTGCTGGTCACAAACAGAATGAAGCAACTCAAAAACGTGATGGTAAGTGATCTCATTAGAGAGCATACCTAAAAAGTGTTAAATAAATCACTAGAACATTTTATAGGTGTTGATTACTGACTCGTGTGGATAAAGACAGTGTTTATCCTGTTTCAGAATTTGGAACTATTGATAAAGAGTCTGTCTATAAATGGTATATACCTACAACTGAATTGTTAGATTTTTTTGTTTGTTTTTCAAAAATACACAAAATATCTGAGTACAGGTAGGTATTTTCAGCCTACTCACAACAATGAGAAAAGAAACCATGACAACTTTGCTAACCGATTTAATAAGTTACTGCTATGCACAATTTGTGCTCAGGAGCCTGGACAAGTAAAAAACAAAGGAAATGTTATTTTTTCAATGAAAAGTCAAATACACCATGCTTAATAAGTATAATTTAATAAGCATAGACCATCTTTATTCAGTAACATATTGATGCAGTTAAGAGTGGTGTTTCTGTACCATTTAAAATAATACAATAGAAAATTGCTGAATTTTTGTGGGTTTGGTAAACGCTTCACAGATGAGTGAATTTGTCATGTCTTCAGAAAAATCATAACTCTGAGAACTTCCTCCCAACCAGAGGATATCTTCACATTCATTTCACATGGATAAAAGGACTGCTTGCTCAAGGCAAGTGTCTAGGTGGCAATGTAAATATGTTACCAAATTGCATTATTGTCACTTTTCAGCAATAAACAGATACGTGTTTTGCAGTCAGGTGTAGAAGTCATCTCTGTTTTCCTTAGTTTTGCCTACAATACAGATTATGCAGTGAATAAGCATCCACTATTTGAAATTTTCTTGGCATAAGTGACCTTTTTTTACTGTCTTTGTGTGCATTGTCAGGTATCAAACAATAGTTACTATTTTGAAAAATTATAGCAGTACAGTTTATCTTTCAGTAGAATTCAAGCTTAAGTTTACTGAACTTCACCACATGAAGTATATAAAATACAGAAACATGTTATTGTAATTATGCCATTAAATATAAACAACTCTCAGGAAAAAATACTGACAATGTTAAAAGTTTTCCAAAAGATACATGTGAAACCTCACTTGGAAGTTAGAACTATAATTAGCTCATCATTTCCATGATGAAGCAAACCCATCTGTAACTGCTAAGCAAACATGTAATGTCTTTGATTTTGTGGGCAATATATGGGTTAGAAATGTATGCTTCTTTGCTACTCATCTTGAATTTGTATTGTGAGTTGAAGATATTTAATTGGAAGGTTTTTGTTGAAACTGGATTTCCTGAAAGACATCTGTTTATTTGATTAATAACCACACCTGGAATACTGTGTCCAGTTTTGGGCTCCCCAGTTCAAGAGAGACAAGGGCCTGCTGGAAAGAGTCCAGTGGAGAGCCACGAGGAAGACTGAGGGACCTGAGCATCTCCCCTACCAAGAGAGATTGAGAAACCTGGGGCTGTTTAGTCTGATGAAGAGAAGACTGAGAGGAGATATTATCAATGTATACAAATATCTGAGGGGTGGGTGTCAAGTGGATGGGGCCATGCTCTTTTTGATGGTCAGCAGCAGTAAGACAAGGAGCAATGGCTACAAATTGCCACCTCACCTCACCATGAGGAGAAGCTTCTTCACAGTGAGGGTGACAGAGCAATGGAAGAGGCTGCCGAGAGAGGCTGTGTAGTCTCCTTCTCTGGAGACTCAAAACCTGCCTGGATGTGTTCCTGTGCAAACTACCCTAGACGATCCTACCTTGGCAGGGAGGTTAAACTCAATGATCTCTGGAGGTCCCTTCCAAACTGTGAAGTTCCATGATTCTGTGATTTTGGCAAAACTCTCAGCTTGGAACTGTTTAGAACTTTTTATAGTATTAATTGCAATGGTTACCATAATGTTAGACAGTAACTTCTACTCAGCAATCATCAAATGATAGAGTTCTCAGGTTATTGGACTTCCAGCAGACAAACTTTGGCCTATTTTGAAGACCAGTCAACTGAGTCCTTTGGAAGGAGTCCAGCAAAGCTGGACATTGTTCAAAAGTGAAGTCCCCATGTGCCAAAAGATGAACTGGAATGGAAGAAGACTGGTGTGACTGAATAGAGACATTTAGTTACTGCTTAGGGAGAAAAGGAGAGTCTGTGGAAGAAGTGCCACTCAGGGAGGTTAAAAACTCATGGCTTAGATGGGTGGACACTTCCGTGGGCAAAAGAACTGGCTGGATGGCTGTGTCCAAAGAGTGGTGGTGAATGGAGATAAATCCAGCTGGTAGACAGTGGTGTTCTCCAGGGCTCAGTTTTAGGGTCAATTGTCTTGAATATCTTGATCAATAACATGAATGAGGGAATCTAGTGCACCCTAGATTCAAGTTTGCCAATGATACTAAGGTGAGAAGGGCAGTTAATCTGCTTGAGAGTAGGAAGGCTTTACAGAGGGACCTGGATAGGCTCGATCAATTGGCTGAAGCTAGTTAAATGAGGTTAAAAAAGGCCAATGTTTCAGTCGTGGGGCAGAGTGGCTGGAAAGTTGTGCGGCAGAAAATGGTCTGGGAGTGATGGGTGACAGCTGGATGAACATGGGCCAGCAGTGTGCGTGGGTGGCCAAGAAAGCCAACAGCATCCTGAATAGTGATACAGTGAATAGTGTGAAAAGCAGCACTAGAGCAGTGTTTTTACCCCTGTACTCATCACTAGTGAGATGGCACCTTGAGTTCTGCGTTCAGTTCTGGCGCCCTTATTACAAGAAAGCCACTGATGCACTGGTGTGTGTCCATAGAAGGGCAGTGAAGCTGGTGAAGAGTCTTCTGAGGAGGCAACTGAGGTTGAAGAATAGGAGGCTGAGGAGAGCCTGTCTTGCTATCTGTGACTACCTGAAAGGAGGTTGTAGTGAGGTAGATGTTAGTCTCGTCTCCCTTGTAACAAGTGAAATGGCCTCAAGTTACAACAGGGAAGGTTTGGCTTGGGTATTAGGAGAAGAAACTTCTTCACTGAAAGGGTTATCAAGCACTGGAATAGGCTTGCCAGGGAGTTGTTTGAAAAATGGCCATCCCTGAAGGTATTTAAAAGGTAAACAGATATGGTGTAAAGGGACATGTTTTACCATCAGACTTGGTAGTTGGAAAATAGTTAACCGAAGCAAAGCTCTGTGGGGGTACTAGTAGATGAGTTGGACAGAAGCCAGCAGTGTGTGCTTATTGTGCCTTGAAGACCAACCATATCCTGGGCTGCATCAGAAGAAGCATGGCCAGCAAGTGGAGGGAGCTGATTCTGCCCCTCTGCTCCACACTGGTGAGACTCTACCTAGAGTACTGTGTCTAGATCTGGAGTCCTCAGTACAAGCAAGGCCTGGAATCCTCAGTGCAAGAAAGGCATAGACCCTGCTGTATTTGGTCTGGAGCAGGGCTGCAAGAACAGTCAGAGAGAGAGAACATCTGTCCTGTGAAGAAAGTCTGAGAGTGTTGGAGTTGTTCACCTGAAGAAGGGAAGGCCCTGAGGAGACGTTGCAGCAGCCTTTTATTACTTAAAAGGTGTTTATTAGAAAGACAAGGACAATCTTTTTGGCAATAGGATGAATGGTTTAAATTAAAAGAGGGTAGATTTAGACTAGAGAGAAGAATAATTTTTGTTCTTATGATAAGGGTGGTGGAACACTGGCACAGGTTGTCCATAGAGGTGGTAGATACCCCATCCCTGGAAACATTTAAGTTGAGGTTAGATGGGGCTCTTAGCAGCTTGGTCTATTTGAAGATTTCCCTGCTTACTCCAAGGGTGTAGGAACCTTTAAAGACCCATTCCAAACATTCTATGATTCTATGAATATACTGAGTTGTCATTTTCTTTTTTAGGGTGTTTTGTCTTTCAGAATTAATGGAGCTTACATCTATGGGTTGTTCAGACATGTACTGTATTCAGCAAAACTGAGAGGAGAAGAAGAAAGCTTTCTGTAGTGCTTGCTGGTTTACATAAGAGGTGGAATACTATTTGTTAGTCCTGATAAATACAAACCATTTACTCTTGTACTTGAATAAATACAGCTAACTGTTGCACCCTTTACAGTGATAAGTACTCTCAGAGGTAGGATTCTTCTGATGTTCTTCCAAAAAGATACATTGCTGTACATCAGAGCTAATTACACAGAGCTATATGACACGGGCTGGCTACTTGAGGTGGTTCGGCAGTTACCTGTCCCCCCACATTTTGAAATAACCCAGGCTAGGACTCAGTTGGCTGGAAGTTAATAAATTAAGCTTTATATTTACAGCTTTGCACAATATACAAGCAGATGTTTACAATGTATAACAGATATTTACAGATATATACAGTGAAAGATAATACAGAAACCCCACAGCCCTCCCAGAAATCAGAGATCCCTAAGAGGGGTAACCAACCACTCCTATCACCTTCCCCCTTTCCCCAATCTTATCTCACCATCTGTTCTATGCAGCAGATAGGTGAAGGTAGATCAGCCAAAGGGAGTAGCAGCTGGAAAGAAGTTAGTGAAATTATTCAGATCCAGCTAGGAAAGGAGAAAAAACCATGCAGGAGCAGCCACAGCCCAAAGCTGTCCCAAGCAGTCTGACTTATCAATATTTGGCTTACAATTCTTAAAACATTTTTTTTTTTCCTTTCTCAGTAAAGCTATGAGTGAAGTAGCATCATCAGTATTTTCCTCTCTCAGCCTACAGTCTAATTTCTCATTCAAATCCTCCAATTAGTTCAAACCAGCACACTACTTTTAAAATGTTTTTTAAGGGGTTACTGAAATGGAAAGAGCCTTTTAAAGGAAACAGCTACATTTCTGGTTTTCTTGCTTTAGTATAGAATTTTGTTACACTGTTTGTTATTCAGTTATCAGATATTATTGTAGATTAAAACTGTTTTCAAGGAAGCCTTTTTCAGAACTCAGTAATTGAGAGCCTTTTTTCTGGTACTTTAGTTATTCATGAAACCCTCCTGGCTGTGGCAGTAGAAGTCATGACATCTGGATGACAGATAGCCAGGCTGGGTATTTTTGGCAGAAGCTCACCTATTAATGCTCACACCTGCAGATTTTATGTCATACTTTTAAACTGGTTCTCACATTGAGACTGGCTTTCTCATGTTGTACACAGTATTGGAACCTCAGCCATTCACACCACCAGTCTTAGTCACCCTTAAAACAGCATTTCTCTTATTATCTTTGGAACATTTTCCCTGAGACCATCAATTTATGTATTTAGAGGGGAGAAGGGCAGAAATTAAGTAACTTTTTCAATCAGTCATCCTAAAAATAGCTCTTACTGAGTGCATGTCTCAGAATTTCCAGTCAAATGTAACAGAAATCTCATTGAAAAAAATTGTACATGCAAGAACCAAGAAGGGGGGGAAGAGGAGACAGATTTAGCTCAAAAACTGGTGAAACAAAACCCCCACTGATTTTGTAGTGCTCATGTCAGTAAGAAAACTACTTTTCCGTGAATATTCTCCTTGTTAACTGGCTAAAAATATTTATGTCTTTGCATGGAGGAACCTGTGGAGTCTTCAATCAACTCCAGTCACTGCTCAAAATATAGAAAGGTACCTACTCTCTTCCTAACTCGCTATAGTATTTGGACAAGAGCCCTAGCCAGCATTCAATTCTTGTGCATTTATCCAGATGAGTAGGATGGTCTATGTCCTGCAGCTTTAGAAAAGAGGTGAACTGCTTCCTTTCTGCACCTTTCACTAATCAGCAGTGCAAAGTCCACCTACTCATTACCTCAGTGGCCTTTGCACTGTATGACCAACTAGTTTGGAATTTAGTTTCCTTTGGTAGAAGGAAAGTAGCAGTTACCTGTGCCAGAATGAAAATGAAGGGGAAGCTTAGTTTTCAAGTGCCTGCTCTTTTCAGTAGACAGATTTTTATACAAAGACCTATAAAACCTACAAGATTCAAGACCCACTCTTTAACAAGAGAGTAACAGAACAAGACACATATTTTGAAAATGCTAGGGAACTATTTCTTAGCTCAGGGATTCTTATAATTAACTTGGTTATGTATCACTGGTGGCAGTTGCTACCAGCTTTGTGCCATCCCATTTTTACATACATTGTTTAGTTATGTTTCAAGGGATGGTAAAAAAGGGGAGCTTTCTTGGATGAGCATGCAGTAACAGCTGTGAGGACAACAACACTTTCCAGAAAAAAAGTAAGCTTCTCTTGCAGAGTCCTTATTTTGTCCAGTTTTCTTGCTTGTCTTTTTAACATGATGTTTCAGGCTGTGTGCACATGCACAGGACAGTAATCATGTTTAAAAGAATGCTGGGTTATGAAAGACCTGTACTGCATGAAAGATCTCAATGAGACCCAAAGCCAGTTCCAGTTGTTTTGATTTACATGAATAGCTTAATCAATTGGGTTAAATCAGATGGTAAGCAGTTCAATACATTCTATATATTGTCTTTAATATAGTAAATTAGTGCAAGAGGTTTCCTGGGAAATTATTTGGTTTTGATTTATACCATGATTTAGAATTATTGAATCTCTGTGGTGGGTAAGCATGAAGACCAAAGTGGTAGAAGTATTACTTTTTAGAATTATTTTGGTTTAACAAAAATAACACTTTAGTTTTTACATATTTGAGCAGATGTCTGAAGTGCGGAGAATATTTGTTGTCTTTTTGTAACTATTTTAAGGTGAAATTTGAACTTTTAAACTCCTTTGAAAAGCTTTAAATAACCTTGTTTTAAAATTGACATATTCATGTCATATTCCGGTTCATAGTGTAGAACAAAGAACAAAGGCCATAGGATGCTTGTTTGTATGGCATCATTAGGAAGTTTGAAGGTATTGCCTATAAGATAAATGGTCTTTTCTACAGTGGCATTCCAAATGACTTCACAGTGGGAGAGGAGGTGTTCTGTTCACAGCTTCACTTTACAAAGAACAGCTTTTACGTTCTTAATGTCCTTGTGACAAAACTTGATTTTCCTTTTAATGCTTCAGTGTCCTCCTTAGATTTATAGTTAAAGGGAGTCCTTTACATGTGAAACTTCACACAGTAGGGAGTTACTTTTTTTGGCAGTCTTCCTTTGAGTTTTCAGTGCAGAGAATGTCACAAGGGAGAAATGTGCATCACATAAAAGCTTTCTTTTAGCTTTTAGCTCCTGCCAAAGTTCATTTCTCAGTTAGTTATTCACCTCGAGAGAATTTCTAGTCTGGCAGGTCCAAGGAATTGAGAGATCTGCAAGGAATGATCTGTTCAAGTCCTAATATTTTCTTACAAGGAATTTGAAGGTCTTCTCAGAGTCATCACAAGACAATTTATGTCATACAGTCTTTTTGATGTTTCTCCTGCATGATTTTTCATGAGCCAGTGAGGGTTCAACAGACTATTTTAATTTGATTTTTGTTTCACAGTATGAAAGCTAATTTAAATCAATACTTTATCCAGAGTTTTGCAAGCACGTTAAGCCGAAGTTTTCTACCTATCACTACCCATTTCATCAAGCCTTGCAAAACATGGTATCATATTACTCCAGTTGGAAAGTTTAACCCATCTCAAACTATTTACAAAGTTGATCCACATTTTTCCACATTTTCTGCGTCAAACCTGGGCTATAGTTCACAATCACTGGGAGCTGCTCGAGAAGGCAATATATAGAGATCACTTAAAAACAAAATTAGCTTACTAAAATGGCCCAAAAAATATTCATAGTCTAAAGATTGTCATAGTTGTAGAATATAGTGGCTACACTGAAAGACTTGTATAAAGGGTCATGACGGAGTCTTTACTCTCATACTCCTCCATTCCAGTCTTCTCTGCTGTGCTTTGCATCTCAGGAAATACAATCAGACTGCTTCTTCCTATTGCTACTGGTTGCCTTAGCTTCCGATTTTGCTTCCAGTTTGCATTGGGACAGTACTTGGTGCTTCCAGTCCTGGTGCCAGATGCCCTAGCAAACGTTTGTTACACACAGCAATTCATTCGTCAGCTTGATGACTTCTCCCTTTTTATATATTTGCATATTAAATTGTTTTGATGTTCAAACCACTGATTTTAGTTATCAGAAACATTTGAGTGGATTAAAAATATCTTAAAAAAATAAAAGTATAATAGTTGGTTGCATTTGAAGAACTTAGCCAAAAATGTTATTGACAAGTTGGGAGTATTAGAAGGCCAGACAGCAGTCAGATCAGATGAGCACTATTTCTGTGGTTGCAGAAGCCCACAATTTTGGCTGCTACTTCCTTGAGGGAAAAAATCAGGATGTGTGTTTCGGTATTACACTGTAGCTGTTTTGTGCTTCCCAGAGATGGCGCTCAGTAAGAGGAAATCCCAGACCGCTCTCATACTCTTCAACTTGAAGTGGTGCACCCCTTGAATGCGTAACAAAACCTCCTTTAGAAGGGAAAATTATTTGCAGTGTGTAGACACTATCAATATGTTATGGACCCCAAGTTAAATTACAATTTCAGAAAAGTTCACTTTCCCTCTTTTTATTACAGTATGTCCAAATGCCTTGCTAATTAACCTATGTGCTTCCCTTTTTGAATAGATATTGATGAATGTAGTGTCATCCCAGGGATCTGTGAAGGCAATGAATGCACTAACACTCTGGGAAGTTATTTCTGTGTCTGCTCATGGGGCTATGTCACATATGCAGATGGCTCATGCTGTGTTGGTAAGTATTCCACCCTGTAAGCTCTTAAGAGCTTTCAACATTATTAAGGCAATTTATACACAGCAGCAGAACTATCCCAACTATCTAGCATTCCACCCCTCCCATCCCTCATCACCACACCGTATGTTAATTCACTAATATCTTTTATCCAGCTACTTAAAATTCTTAACAACCTCTTTCTCTGATTGCCACTGCAGCCATCTTTATTTAGAATCATAGAATGGTTTAGGTTGGAAGGGACCTCAAAGATCATCCACTTCCAACCCCCTGCGATAGGCAGAGACACCTTCCACGAGAACAGGTTGATCAAGGCCTCATTCAACCTGACCTTGAACATCTCCAGGAAGGGAACAGCCACAACCTCCCTGGGCAACCTGTGCCAGTGTTTCACTACCTCATTGTAAAGAACTTCCTCCTAACCTTCCATTTAAATCTCCCCTCTGCCAGTCTAAACCCACTACCCCTCATCCTGTCATTACAAGACCTTGTCAATAGTCCCTCCCCAGGCCTCCTGTAGGCC
>VWZI01008481.1:1553-13338 GCA_013396835.1 Psilopogon haemacephalus | reverse complement strand
AAATATATAAAGAGCAGGCATCAAGAGGAAGGGGCAGAATCTTTTCAGTGGTGCTCAGTGATAGGACAAGGGGCAATGGCTGCAAACTAAGACACAGGAAGGTCCATCTGAACATAATGAAAAGCTTTTTTTACTTTGAGGGTGAGGTAACACTGAAACAGCCATCACAGAGAGGTTGTGGAGTCTCCTTCTCTGGAGACTTTCAAAACCCACCTGATTGCAGTCCTGCGCAGCCAGCTGTAGGTAAGTCTGCTTTAGCAGCCTGGTTTGACTGGATGATTTCCCGAGGTCAGTTCCAACCCAACCATTCTGTGAATCTATCATTCCAGATCAGAGGGCAAGTACATGTTCCTTGAGTATAGTGAATGGTCGCTGTGCACATGAGCTTCCAGGAATGCACACCAAAACACAGTGCTGCTGTGAGTCTGGCTGGTGCTGGGCCATTGGGTCTGTTCCAGAAATGTGTCCTGTCAGAGGATCTGGTGAGTGGCTTGTTGGTTGATTGTTATGTTTTCTCCTTCTTGCTGTCCATTCTAGTTGGTTTTGAGGTCAGTGGAATATTGTAAATTATTACTCATTCTTGTGTTTTTAATATTGATGCATCAGCTGTGAAACATTTTTTTCTGGTTGTGATTGTTTGGGACTAGTTTCTTTAATGTAGCTTTTTTTGACTTTGGAAATAGTTCTTGAATTATGGGAAAGTTTTTGCAGTAAAGCTCAAATAGGAAATTACTCTGAAGGTCTGTAGTTCATTTTTACTTAAAGGAACAGCTGCACTCTTGTTCCATTAAATTTTGGATTATTTTTAACTAGAAATGTGTCAGTTTTTCATTAGTTCTTTAAACTCTTCTCATAGAACAATAATTCGAATCACTGTTAAATGTATTTTGAGTTTATCTACATAGCAAGATCACTGAGTGATTGTGGAATTAAGAGTGCTGCTGGCAGCACATCAACAAATAAAGGTTCAATAAATATCTGTAAGTTACAATATTTCCTTTTATGTTTTTTATTGTCCTTCCTTACATGACACCTGTGACAATCGTAGGATCTGCCTGAGATTAGTAATGGAAGAAGGAACACATAGTATCAAAGAAACAAGAAGCTGTTGATTTGTTTTATGTAGGATACAAAGATCTGTGTCAACTCTGAAGAGTTGATTTACTTTATGCTTGTCTGTGTGCTCCTGTTGAATAGATGAACACCACCGTCTTTTTGTGGATGGTGTTCCTGCTGGAGGTGGTTCCAGAGGTGGTGGAACAGGAGGAAACAGTTTCCTTCCACGTGGCAATGGCAATGGCTATAGCCCAGGAGGAGCAGGATTCATTCCCATCCATGGAAGCAATTGTTTCTCCCCAGGTGTGGTGGAGCAGGGGTAGGGATAGGTGGTCAATGTCCCACTGGACTAGTAATTACAGGGCTAAGTAAGTACTTGCATTGTGTCTTGTTTCTCTCTCTTTTTAAAAAAGTCCTTCTATTTTTCTTTAGTTTTTAATATGGAAGTTATAAGATGTGCTTAGCACTGAAAAACTACCTCTGTATTCAGATTTTTTAGTAAGAGGTCAGAGATCTTTTTCTTCAGTTACAGAGTCCTTGAGAGTGTGCTGTCCTTACTAGTCTGTCTTGGTGAGCACTAACAAAACAAATTTCGGAGTGTTTTCCAAAAGAACAACAGTGATGAAGTTAAGTTGTTCTCCTTTCTTGTTCTTCCAAATGTAAAACTTACCTATTCTACAGGAATGCAGCATTGACTGAAAACTCGAGTAATATTCAGAAGGAAGTCTCATACCTAAAGTTGCTTGCAACATGTATAAGTACATGTCTAGAACTGGAACTATACAGTTAATAAAATGCAAGGAATATCACTAAGACAAGTACACAAAAATAGGAAATTTATGGGAACAGACTGCTTAAACCTTCACCCAAACTCTGATTTATTCATGAGGCCACTGACAATCTTATCAGGCTATACACATACATGATATATCATAAGAGACACTGTTTGCTTTATGTGTTCATGCTTCTGAGATCTACTTTGATTTGTTAGTTTACTGTCCTGTCAACAAAAAATGCTTGGAAAAAAATACTTAATTTGGTGCATTTGATTTATTCATACACCTTATAACATATTTTCTGAAGCCAAGTGTAACCTTGTATTTACTTCTATCTGAAGATACAGATATATGCTTCAGATTCTCTTTTTATTTTTATTAGCAATACTCAGTCAGACAATAGACATCTGTAAACACCAACCCAATGTTTGTTTAAATGGACGTTGTATACCAGCCCTTTCTAGTTACCGATGTGAGTGCAATGTGGGATATAAGCAGGGTGCAAATGGAGATTGTGTAGGTAAGTATTTCTGATATCTATTGTTCACTTTTAAAATGATATTTTTCTGCTTTAAATTTCAGTGGTTGGTTTTCTTTTATAATGCATATTCTTTTTCCCTCCACACATGTTAGTTTTAAAGATATTGCTCATGATGAAGAATGCAAAGACCATGCTATTACTCACAGTATAATAGTTTAAAATCTTCATGGGATTTATTAATTTCCTTTTAAAAACCCCCGAAACACAGAAATCTTTAATCATAAATATTAGTATTGAGTGTTCTTGTGCTTGGTGGGTATTATGCATGTTCTCTCACATACCTCCTTTTTTGCTACAGTAGTTAGTGTCAAGTACATTCAAGGTAATGAAAGGTAGAATTTATATTTTGCCTACTTGTAAGGGTAAATGACAGTTTGGAAGATATAAAATAATTTTAAAAAACGCATTAAGTAACTTTTTCTTATATTCACATTTTACAAAAAAATGCTGAATAATAACTTGAAATTTGGAAGTCTGCAGTTTTATTCAGTTACTGTGCACTTCACTTTGCAGTGCCAAAGGCTAAGTATTTCGGGGAAAATAGAAAATTCTTGTGGGATAGTTTCTTTGTTTCTAACCATGATTAACCTCTCTGTCTTCCTTTTTCAAACAAACAGTATATTACACCTGAAAGTCAGCTAATTAATCCCCTTAGCTAGGCCATTCATACTCCAGCACCAGAGAGCTCGTTTCTGACAACTTCCTCATTCCTCTTCTTAAGAAATCTCAGTTGATGGGGATTCCACCAGTACCCAAGGCAGTGCTCCAATAGTCCAGAAAATTTTATGAATGTCTAACATGACTGAAATGCTATTTTGTAAAAAACTTCAACATGTTGTTTCTCATGTTATTCATGGTACATAAATAAAACTCTTCAGTAGCTTTCACTTTGCACTTCTGTGTGCTTGACTGTTAGAGTTCTTCTTCTGAGTTGTCCTCTATGATACTGCAAGGCCAATTTTTTCAGCTTTCCTTGGGTGAATGTTTCCTTTATTTTTTACCTCTGGCTCAGAAATTCAAGTCTGTTGATGGATTTTTGGGCCTCAGGAGCTATAAGCCCATTGCAAGTGGGGATTGGAAGTTCTGTTGTCAATCTGTCTTACTCTATAAATCTTTGTAGTGTATGGAGAGTCCTGGCACTTTTGTTCCCAGCAATACATTTTGTACTTTTAAAACCTTGACTCTGGAGGAACAGTCTTGAAATGTGCTGAGCGTCTCTTGAAAGCTGGCATATCGAACTAATATAGATATGAATACAGCATATATAAATATATTCATTATTACTTTGTAGGGGGGCGTGGATGTTGAAAACACCATATGAAGCACACAGATGTTTGTTGCCGCTTTGATAACACATGCTGGATTTATTGCATTTGTGTTACTTTTGCTTTCTAAGTTCAAATGAAAAAGATGAATAATGATAAAAATGTAAATATATGATTGCTACAAAGCTAGCAGTTGAGGGGGGGAAAAAAAGCAAAAGGCCTGTCTAAACTGTACTTTTTGAGGCAAACATCCTGTGCTTAAATCATTAAATGCAGCAATTAAAATTGTAGTGGATGATAAATGCATGCTCATGCTTACAAGAAATTATTCTTCATGAAGAAATACGTCGAAGAGCACATATCTGTGATAAGTGAACCTCCATTCCATGGAACTGCACAGCGTCACCTGTCCTTATGATCATTTTGTGTAGAGGAAAGGCAAGTATAACTGAGCTACTTTGTGCTTCGTAACAGCAAATGGCATAATGGTGGCATACAATTAAGTATTGGTTCACTGTATCACATGAAATTTGAATGCAGTTAAACTCTCCAAGCCCTTTTTTAAATTTGCAGAACATGGAAAATAAATGGCTTTGCCAAGTAAAAATTAGTATGTTTTGAAACTATACATTGATAATGGAACATGTACAAGTTAAGAGTCTAGGGTGAAAATTAATTGTAAAAAATAAAGTCAAAATAAGTCTTTATGCAAGTGGTAAGGTTAACTCCTGAGTAAGAGATAACTACAAATTAGATACTAGGTATTGAGAGTACTGGGAAATTTCAGATAAGACAATAAAGAATTGTTCACCTCCTGTTTCTTTAGCACACACTTACATGTCCACGAAAAGGTGGATTCACTTCAGAAACTTAGTCTCAACTTTGTAATGCACAGCTCAGCATGAATCAGACTGAGAACTGGGGCAATCTTGGATGCTTTGAGATCAAAGCAAAGACTGAAGCTGATTTAACAAAAGCAGAAGATACTATGCCAGATACAGTAATGTCCTAGACTGAAAGTGGGAGGGAAAAACAGTAGTGGATTCCAGCGAGTTTAAGGGTCACATAGCCTATTTTTCTCTCTGTGAAAAAAAAATCAGTTGTTACTAATTATTTTGACTTTTCATTGGGGTACCTTTTGAGCAGCTGCTTGTATTCAGAAGACTTTTTATAGGAGAGTATACTTTATGAATTTTTAACTTAGGTAAGAATGGTAGTCACTATCAATCACACAAAAAAGCTTTCTTGCAAGTGTAGGCAGGAATTTAACTTCATGAAATTTCTGTGTGTACCGACATATTTTAAATTAAATTGAAGTCTTGCTTGAATGTAACTGGGATTGTTCTTATTACTGAAATAACAATCTTGGGCCATTGGAACAGGAACAGTGCTTTCAGACTGCTCTATCCTTTGCTGCCTGTTCCTCAAACAAAAAAATTAAGAAGTCAGGAATCATCAGATATTTTTGTATAGAGCTCTAGAAAACGCCTTATATAAAAAATTATCCTGCCAAATGAACAAATAATAGTTTGACATACTGCTCTTGAACCTAAATGTGTATTGTGCTGCAAGATTTCTGATGAGTAAAGGACCTTAAGTGTCCTAAGTGATCTGACTCTGAATGGTCAGGCCTTTTCCCCAAAGAGGTAGAAAGTTGTAATATTATGACTTTCTCTTACTTCGTTCTGTTTATGCAAAATCTGGGTAAAGTGGTAGAGGCTTTGAGAGAGGCAGCAAGCATGTAGCTGTGATGTGTTGAATTTCAATTGTTTTGTAGATACAAATCTCTCTATTTAAAATTTTGTAATGTATTTTTAGACTTCCTGCAGTAGGTCCAAAGGGGTGTTTAGAAGTTGTATACTGTGTCTAGTGAAATTCTGACAAGTGTTACAGATGAAGCGCTGAAAAACAGAGATAAGTGTAATGAAATTGGTCAAAGGATAAATATTTGACTTTAAAGAGAGGCATGTTGGGGGATAAAATAAATGGGTTAAATATCTCTGTCTCAGATGTTTCCATTTATACTGCTAGAACATGCATGCTTACAATGCAAACTCAAAGCCAGCAACTCCTTTACATTAACATATACTTGCCATTTAATCTTTTGTCAATAGCATATAAAAATAAGAGCATCTTAAGATGCGTATTTTTTGTGGAAATCATATGATGCACGTGACTTTGGAAGAATTTTCTAAGCTGAAGTCTTTTAATAGAAAAACACTGCATTCCTGCTGTACAATTTATGAATGAATTTAAAATGAGATCTGTTTCTAGTGTGGACATATGCTCTTTAAGAAATGAAACAAACGGAAACCTTGTTTATGGTTAAATTAGAGCAAAAGTTTGCCTTCATGGCACAACACAGTCAAATTAACCAAGCTGAAGGCAGAGATTTCATCAAGGGATCTCTTCGTTATCTGTGAATCTAGTTGCTGGGACCATCCTCTCATAGCTGCAGGTGAGACTGAGCCATCAGTCCTGACTGTCAAAATGGAGGGATGCACTTGCTCTACATCCTGGATTACATAGGGCAAGCATTCAGGACAAGGGTTTCAGGAGGATTTGGGGAAGCATAACAGGAAGGAACAGTCAGTGTGTCAATATAGCTGTTTTGGGACAAACTTGGGAAGGCTTCTTGAAAGGAGTTGAAGTTTTCAGAGCCTTGTGTCATATGTGTATTATTTCTGGTCAGTTACCAAAATCTAAGGTGATTTAGGTGTGTTCCTTTACACCCAAATGTCAAAAACCTTTGGAAAGCAGAGTGAGGTACATTATAGAGAAAGACTACAGTAAGTCTGGTGTTGCTCAGATGCTAAGATGGAGGCAATGGGGCATAAATTACTGAAATCTGGTATACAGACTGTGGTCTCATTAAGAATCTCTCCTGATGGTGTGTCCTCCCCACATTCAACAATACAACTCTAATATAATGAGGAGCTCAGATTTTGGAATGCCAGTTTTGATTTGTATTTGGTTTATTCCACAGAAGAGTGAATAGTCTTTTGGTTAAGTGGAACTATGTTGCGTGAAGTGTTGTTCACTTTCACTAGGCAACTGCCCCATGTCTCAAAATCCTCATATGTATTTTTTTTTGTGTGTTTCAAGATTTGTATAACTTACGTAGTAGCATTTCAGTCTTTAAAAATGTCTGCCTAGTTGGATAAGCAACATCTTTGTGTCCTTACAAAACTAATGCTTTTGATGAAGAACAGGTTTTAGCAGTTAGCATTTTATGTTTAGTTACCATCTTTTTCACTTAGAAACTTCTAGACTTGAAAAATATCTTGCATATGCTGTGAAGTTGCTAATGCTCCACTGTGCTGCCAGCAGATGTTGATGAATGCACATCAAACCCATGCTTTAATGGAGACTGTGTCAACACACCTGGTTCCTATTACTGCAAGTACCATGCAGGTTTCCAGCAAACTCCTACCAAACAAGCTTGCATTGGTAAGAAAAATTTGCATCATATCATATCTGCTGCCATTGTGGATGTTCTAACCCCTTGTCACAGAACCACAGAAACATCCAGGTTGGAAAAGACCCTCAGTATCACCAAGTTGAGCCTATAACCCTACTCTACAAGATTCATCTTAAACCATATCCTTAAGCACTACATCCAGATGACACTTAAGCACATCCAGGGTCAGTGACTCAACTACCTCTCTGGGCAGTTCATTCCAGTGCCTGACCATTCTCTCTGTGAAAATCTTCCTAATGTCCAATCTAAACCTACCCATTCTCAGCTTGATGCCATTCCCTCTTGTTCTGTCTCCAATAATCTGATTACGTCAGATCCTATGGGAGTTTGAAAAGTTGTTACCAATGCATTCTTAGTAAATGTCAACAGTTGTTATATTAGTTGGAGCTCTAGTTTGGGGCTACCACTCTATTTGTTCTGTTCTTTTCTTTTAAGGTTTATCCATTTTAATGGAATGTCTGTCATTTGGCTAGGGAATACCCCAGCTGCAAGTTAGGGTATTCAAACACTGGCACATGGTGCCCAGAGAGGTGGTAGAAACATTAGAGTTCAGTTTGGAAGAGGTTCTGAACAACCTGATGTAGTAAAAGATTTCCCTGCCCATCACAGAAGGGTTGGACTTAAGGACCTTTAAAGGTTCCTTCCAACTCAAAACATTCTATGAATCTAGGGGGAAAAACCAAACCAGAAAATAGTCTATTTATATGGATATATATATTTATGTATGTAACAGATGAATATGTGAATAGGTTTTAAAGGGTATTCATAAAGTAACTGCTTAGCATCACAAAATGTAGAATTCATTGTACAACTCTGATGCACTAATTCCTTAACCATGTTTGGAAAATGTTTTTTAATATTAATATTTAGGCAAGAACTGATTGTCATTAATACACTTTAATCTTACACTAATTCTCTGATTTTTTTCCTTTTTCCTTAGATATAAATGTGTGTATCCAGAATGGTGTTCTTTGTAAAAATGGATGATGTGTAAACACTGATGGGAGTTTTCAATTTGCAATGCTGGGTTTGAACTGACTATGGATGGGAAAAATTGTGTGGGTAAGAATCTTCCAAATAGTGGGACAGGATTGGTGATTCTAGAAATTGTGCTCCATACTACAATTAAAGATCATTTTTAAAAATAAGTTGTGACCTGATGTGAACTTGCAGCCCCTGAATGCATGTAGTTATTTTAGGGGACTGGCCATGACTTGAAGTAATTTTTGCTTCTGAAGCTCCATCTGTCCTCAGAAGTCCCAGGTTACTCACTACTAGGAATAACATTTTTCCATAAAGCTACACAGCAAGTGCTTCCATAGATCAGAACTGACTAAGAAGTAACTTTTAAAAATTTCACCTATACTGTGTCAAAAAAGCTTCCCTAATAAACAACAAACTCATAATTCTATCAGGTGGTTGAGGGTTTTTATCCTATCATGTATGAGAGACAGAAAGATACACCATGTTCTTGTGTACACAATCTGCTCAAACATGCAAAGCAACAGGTCAGAACAGGAACTGTTGGAGAGTGGCTTGAGTGCAGGGGTCACCCCAACTATGTACAGCTTGTGGGCCAGCAGAATGATGCTTATTTGGAGGCTGCTAGTGCAGCAGGACTTGGTGTGAGAAAATCTTAACAGTAGCACATTCCGTTTAGAGTGGGCCCCTAGCATACCAATAGTTCAATAAGGGCAGGGTGTCCTTGGATCAAGCTGGAAAGCCCCCGAGCCAACTGATAAGCGATTAGGGAGGATGTTGGTCCCGATGGGAAGAGGAAGCTAGCCAAAAAGCAGAAACCGCAAGTAGGTGTACACATGTAAATTTAACCTTCAGTGCTTTAGCCAATGCGAGAAGTAGTCTGTGCATAACATGAATGCTTAATTTCACCTTCTATATAAGCGCGCGCATGTTACAATAAAATCGGCACTTTTCTATCATCCATATTGGATCGGCGGTGTCCAGGTGTTTTGTTTCCTTTCCGCAAGGAACAAAATTGTTTCTTTGTCTATAAAGTAAAAAATCTTGAGACACTTATCAGAGTTATGAGTATAATTCAGTCTTCTAGTGAAGGAATATGTTATATCAATCCTAGTCATTTATTTTTACTGTTATCTTCTGGAAGGTGAAATAATACAAGTAGTTGTCTTTGCAATGTTTTGCAGACCATGATGAGTGTACTATTGTCAACATGTGTTTGAATAGGATGTGCATAAACGAAGATGGGAGTTTTAAATGCATCTGCAAACCAGGATTTGTTCTGGCTCCAAACGGGTGTTACTGTACTGGTATGTAGAGCTGAGAAGTAATGCAATAAGATAATCTTGACTTAAAATGGCTTTTACTGTACATTCATTCGTGCTAGGATAGCAATATCATACTAACACCTTGGCAGCTCATTACAGAGGATATTTCAGGTGGTCTGGACTAGAAATAGGCCTTTATCCTACATAAATTAGTTATTTAGTAGCATTGCAAAAGCTACAACAGAAGTAAATCAGATTTTTAAAAGTCTTAGAATATTGTAAATGCAGCAAGAAAGCAGAGCCTTTGTTAATCTTTCTATATTGCTGTTAAAGTGAGCAGCAATTTGGGAAGTTTAAAAGGTTGAAAATATTTTACATTGATGAACACACACAAGTATGTTTTCCACATCATTATTCTGTCAATTGCAAGTGTGTGACACTTAAGACATCATATGTACCACAAAGCATTACAAACTTTTTAAAGTAAAAGTTATTGAAAACTTGGGTTACATGTTTTAAGAATGGAGTCTGATTTAGGGTCAGTTTAGGAAAACTAAGGGAAGATTCCTGTTGCTGCCAATAGGAGTATGCTTGGAATTGAGTCATTTCTAGTAAGTGCAAAATTATCTAAATTGCTTGTATTCTGGTTTGAAGTAGAATCATTTCTGATTATTGTGGTTTTCTCAATGTACATGCAGGTAAGATGTTGACTTACATAGAAATGGATCACTACTGAAAAGTTCTTAAAAATTAAATTTTACTATCATATAGATATTCTGTGATTAATGCTTTCTTAACCAGTCTTTAAAGAAAAGTTACCATGGGATGGACACAGGAGAATCAGTGCTTTTATTATTAATTTTTCTTAATACAGAATCCTACAGTTTTATAGGTTTTGAGTGATGTTTTTTAATTGGAAGGGGGAATTTTGATGAGGTTTTTATTAAAAAGAAACCAAGGATATTGAAGTCATTCAGTATAATTCTAAAAATATTAATTGTAATCTTGCTTAAAAATAGCTAATACATTGTTGAATTGTTTTGCCTTCTGATAGATATTGACGAATGTCAAACATCAGGAATTTGCATGAATGGTCATTGCATAAATACTGAAGGATCTTTTCAGTGTGAGTGTCCACCTGGCTTGGCTGTTGGAGTTGACGGTTGTGTGTGTGTAGGTGAGCTAAGACAATTACTTTTTTTTTCTTTTTAACTGAAAAGCAGGTAGAACTATCAAATCTTTAAATTTTAAAAAATGTGGCAAATTGCATCCTTCTGGATGATGTTGACATCAAACCACAGAGGATTTGGTTTAGAGTAAATTTGGACTATTTTTCTTTTTTGTGCTCTGAATATTCATGTATGTATATATGAATATTCATATATCTATATATGGATATTCATATTCAGTTGTGCATCATCCACTCCAAATCACTAAGCCAAATATATATCTTCCCTCTAACACCGGTATTTTATCACTCACCTTTTAATTTCTTTCTCTAATCTGAAAGCTTTTTGTTCTTCTTGTACCATTGTGTTTAAAAAATATATATAAAAATAAGTAGTACTGAAAAATAGATAGACTTGTTTCTGTGAACACAAAGATTGCTATTTAGACTTATTAGGAGATTTTCGATAATGCTATCCCATAAACCTAGTGTTAAAAGATGAGCTTAAATTTCTCTGTGGAACTAGGGTGACACCACTTCTTATTTACACAGAATCACAGAACTTTAGAGTTTGTAAGTGACCTTCAGAGATCATCAATTCCAATCCATGAGTAGTTTGCACAGGAACATGTGGGCGGGTTTTGAAAGTCTCCAGAGAAGGAGACTACATAACCTCTCTGGGCAGCCTCTTCCAGTGCTCTGTCACTCTCACTGTAAAGAAGCTTCTCCTCATGTTGAGATGAAACCTTTTATGCTCCAATTTGTAGCCACAGCTCCTTGTCTTATTGCTGCTGACCACCAAAAAGAGCTTGGCCATATCCACTTGACATCCACCCTTCAGGTATTTGTACATATTGATAAGATCTCTTCTCAGTTTCTCCAGTTAATTCAAACCAGCACAACAGAGTCATCCATTACCACATTCCAGTCGTGGGAACTATCCTATCATGGTTCTGTAATTGCAATGAGATCATAGTCTCTGGAGTACACTCAGATCTCTAATTCATCTTGGTAGTTTCCTGTGCTCCTTACATTAGTATTGATAATAGATGCATATATTTATTTTCTGCCTATGTTTTATCTGATTGTGTTCAGATAATGGCAAGACTACTTCACAGTGTTTGGACGTCATCTCACATCAAAGAGATTATAGAATAGAATGGTCTAGGTTGGAAGAGACCTCAAAGATCATCCAGTTCCAACCCCCTGCCACAGGCAGGGACACCTCCCACTAGATCAGATCGCTCAAGAC
>VWZI01008478.1:32292-46730 GCA_013396835.1 Psilopogon haemacephalus | reverse complement strand
TCCATGATGGTCACATCCAGAGGGCAGTGCTCAGTGGCTTGGAGCCCAGCTGCAGAGCAGTGCCAAGTGGTGTCCCTCAGGGGTTCCTGCACTCTTTGCTATTTGTATCACTGCTGCAGGCAGTGGGGCCAAGGCACCAGCAGCAGTGTGCAGTGACACCAGGCTGAGTGCTGCTGTCCATGGGCCAGGGGCACAGGAGGGCAGCCAGAGGCACCTGCACAGGCTGCAGAGGGGCACAGGTGAACCTCAGGAGGCTCACCAAGAGCAAGGGCAGGGCTCTGCACCTGGGCTGGAACAATCCTCACTGCCAACACAGCCTGGGGGAGGAGCTGAGACAAAGCAGCCCTGAGGAGAAGCACTTAGGGGAGCTGCTGGGGAGAAGCTGCAGAGGAGCAGGCAGGGAGAGATGCAGCACAGAAGGCCAAGGGCAGCCTGGGCTGCATCCAGAGCACTGTGGCCAGGGATGGAGAGAGAGGATCCTGCCCCTCTGCTCTGCTGAGACCTCACTGCACTGCTGGGGCCAGCTCTGGAGCCTCAACACACGGAGGACATGGACCTGATGGACAGGGTCCAGAAAATGATCAAGGGTTGGAGGAGATCTGCTATGGGGACAGGCTGAGGGAGCTGGGGGTGTGCAGCCTGGAGAGAAGGCTCCAGGGTGACCTAACAGCAGCTGCCAGGACCTGAAGGGGCTACAAGAAGGCTGCAGAGGGACTGTGCCCAAAGGGCTGCAGGGACAGGACAGGGCAATGGCTGCAAACCAGAGCAGAGCAGATTGAGATTGGATGTGAGGAACAAGTTCTGCACCAGGAGGCTGCTGAAACACTGCAACAGGCTGCCCAGGGAGGTGTTTGGGGCCCATGCCTGGAGATATTCAAGGTGAGATTGAGCAGCCTGCTCTAGTGCAGGATGTCCCTGCTGAATGCAGGGGGTTGGGCTGGATGAGCTTTGGAGGTCCCTTCCAGCCCAGCCCATGTTGTGATCCTATGACTTTCAAAAGCAGATGAGTGGTGGGGGTGGATCCCCAAAGCCTGAGGTCCACTCTGGCTGTAAGCCTCCAGATCAGTTCAGCCAGTGAGGCCATCCAGGGTCCCAGCTAAACCTTTCCACACATCATGCAGAAGCACAACAACATCCCCATGCTGCTGGTTTGCTCAGGGGCAGTGCAGTTATCTGCTTCATTTCAGGCTTCCACAGACTCATTTATGCTGGGAAAAAACCCTTCAAGATGATCAAGTGCAAGCATTAACCCAAGTGCCAAGTCTGCTGCTAAAGCACATCCCTCAGCACTGCATCCCCAGGGATTCAGCCGCTTCCCTGGGCAGCCTTAGGGGCAATAAACTCTCCCTAATGTCCAACCTAAACTCCCCTGGGACAATTTCAGGTTGCTTTCTCTCCTCCTGTCACAGAAAAGGAAATAAAGGACAAAAAAAAACGGGGCGGGGGGCGGGGGGGAAGGTTTTACCAAAATTCAATCTTTTTTGTTTGTATTTCAGAGAGGAGATTTTAAAGCCTCAATACAACGACACATGAGAGATCAGAGCATTTGGCAATTTCTATCAGGACTCTGACACTGGCATCACACCTCTGCTCTCAGTTGGTACAACACAATCCTATGCAGCAGAAAAGGGCAAGCAGCAGAGGATGTGTCTGTGCCTCATTGGTCTGTCAGGCAGGTTGGGTACTGGGTTGGGTTTTAAAAGCTTCTTTCAGGAATAAGATGAAGAGCAGCAGACAGTCCCTTTTAAGAGGCAAATTTCCCCTGCTGTTTAATTCAGAATCCACCATGAAAACACTGCCCCTGGGATCTCAGGTGTGAACAGCTCTTGAGCTAAAACTCACCACAATTGTGGCTTTCTAGGGATAGATTAATTAATATTAATGCAACTCAGAATGATAGAATGGTTTAGGCTGGAAGGGAGCTCAAAGCTCAGCCAGTTCCAATCCCCCTGTGCCATAGGCACTAGATCAGGTCGCTCAAGGCTTCATCCAACCTGGCCTTGAACACCTCCAGGGAGGGAGCAGCCACAACCTCCCTGGGCAACCTGTGCCAGTGTCTCACCACCCTCACTGCAAAGAAATTCTCCAGTCTAAATCTGCCCTCCTCAAGCTTCAATCAATCCCCCTCATCCTGTCACTCCCAGCCCCTGTCCAAAGTCCCTCCCCAGCTCTCCTGCAGCCCCTTCAGGCACTGGCAGGCTGCTCTGAGGTCTCTCTGCAGCCTTCTCTTCTCCAGGCTGAGCAGCCTCAACTCTCCTGTTCTGCTCCCACAGGGCAGTGAATGCTGCTTGTTAGGTGGAGGTGTTCAAGGCCAGGTTGGATGAGGCCTTAAGCACCTGGGTTGGTGGGAGGTGCCCCTGCCCATGGCAAGGGGTTAAAGCTAAATGACCTTTAAGGCCCCTTCCAACCCAAACCATTCCAGAGTTCCATGAACCCCATCCTGACATGCTGTGGACTACCTCAGCACACACACCTGATTGTGTTCCAACACCCAGTGCCCACCAGTTTCACTTACAAACTCCCAGGCATGCACTTGCTCAGTAGCTCAGGAATTACTGTGGATGCTCCACCACACAGTGACACAGACACATCCAACATTTATGCTTGCAATCCCAAGCAGAGCTCCAGGCTGGGTGGGGAATGGCTGAGAGCAGCCCTGAGGAACAGGACCTGGGGGTCTGGGCTGGTGCAAAGCTGAAGATGAGGCTGCAGTGTGAGTGCAGCCCAGACAGCAACTGTGTGCTGGGCTGCAGCAAGAGCAGCTGTGGGCAGCAGGGCAAGGGAGGGGATTGTGCCCCTTGGCTCTGCTCTCCTCACACCCCACCTGCAGCACTGTCTGCAGCTCTGCAGCCCCCAGCACAAGAAGGACATGGAACTGCTGGAGAGAGTCCAGAGGAGGCCACCAAGATGCTCAGAGGGCTGCAGCAGCTCTGCTATGAGGACAGGCTGAGAGAGTTGGGGCTGTGCAGCCTGGAGAAGAGAAGGCTGCCAGGAGACCTTAGAGCAACCTTCCAGTATCTGAAGGGGGCTACAGGAGGGCTGGGGAGGGACTGTTCACAAGGTCTTGTAGTGACAGGACGAGGGGGAATGGGTTCAAAGTGGCAGAGGGGAGATTGAAACTGGATGTTAGGAGGAAGTTCTTCAGAGTGAGGGTGGTGAGACACTGGCATAGGTTGCCCAGGGAGGTTGTGGCTACTCCCTCCCTGGAGGGGTTCAAGGCCAGGCTGGATGAGGTCTTGAGCATCCTGATCTAGTAGGAGATGTCCCTGCCTATGGCACAGGGGGGTTGGAACTGGCTGAGCTTTGAGGTCTCTTCCAACCTAAACCATTCTATGATTCTATGAACTCCACACTGTCCCCAAGCCCAAAGCCCACAGACCAGGGCAGTGCTGCCAGCCTGTGCATTACAGCTTGCTGAGGCAGCCTCAGGTGCCAGCCTGCAGACAGTTGTACTCTTCCCCAGACACAGGCTGCTCCCAGGTTTTCACTGCAGCCAACTGAAACCTCTCCTGGAGGAAGCAAACATTGCAGAGCACAGGTCTGAGAGCAACTCATGCACAGCAAGCATGCAGCAGCACTGGCAGCAGGACGTACAGAGGTCAGAGGCTGTGTGTTGGTTTGAGCTAATTGGAGAATTTGAGTGAGAAATTAGACTGTTGGCTGAGAGAAAGTTAAACACACAGTGTCACTTCCCCAAGTTTCACTGAGACAGAGAAAAAAAATTGTTTTAAGAAATGTTCCCAAAACAAATGAGATTAGCAGAGGGCCAGTCTGGCTTGGGTCCGTGCTGGCTCCAGCAGCTTTTTTCCTTTGTCTCTTGGTCTTGCTGGCTGAATTCAGAGTTAAATCACTAAAACGACTAATTTCTGCTCCTATTACTAATCTCCCTGATCTTCAGCTTATCTGCAGCATCATCAAGTGGTGAGATAAGGCTGGGGAAAGGGGGGAAAGGTGGTAGGGGGGTTTCTCACCCTCTTCTGGGGATTTTGGTCTCCGGGAGGGCTGTGGTGTGTTTATTACCTTTTTACTGTATCTTTCTGTAAATATCCGATATGTCTTGTAAATATTTGCTTGTATATTTGTATTGCTGTAAATATAAAGCTTCATTTATTAACTTCCAGTGTGTTTTACTGAGTTTTAGCCAGGGTTTAAAAAGGTGGGGGAGCAGGTCACTGCAAACCCACTACAGGCTGCTAAAGCAGAGAGCAAGCCACAGCTCCTCCACCAGAGCCCCTCTCTGCCCACTGACCAGCTGCAGGAGCCCTGGCCCCAGGGCTTCTTCTCAGTGGCACCTGCCCAGGGCACTGCTTTATGGCCACAATTACAACAAGTTCACACTCTGCACTCCAGACTGTAGTAGTTTAAGCAGTTCCCTGCCCCCCCACCCAGGCTAGGACTCAGCACACTGGAAATTGATAAATGAAGCTTTATATTTACAGCAATGCACAACAGCCAAGCAGATATTGACAAGGTATAACAGATATTTACAGATAGATACAGTGAAAAGGTAATACAGAAACACCACAGCCCTGCCAGAGACCAAAATCCCCAAGAGGGGTAACCAACCACCCCCTACCACCTTTCCCCCCTTCCCCAATCTTATCTCCCCACCTGTTGATGCTGCAGATAAGCTGAGGTAGATCTGCCAGGGGGGGTTAGCAGTAGGAAAGAGATGAGTAGAATTGCTGAGAATTAGCTACCAAGGCAGAGACAAAGGAACCATGCAAGAGAAGCAGCCACAGCCCAGGGCAGTCTGAAACTGTCTGCACTATCTATATTTTGGTTATAATTTTTAAAACAACTTTTTTTCCTTTCTCAGTAGAGCTCTGGGTGCAGTGCCATCCTGTGTTTTCCTCTCTCAGCCAATAGTCTAATTTCTCACTCAAGTTCTCCAATTAGTTCAAACCAGCACACTTTCAGTGGAGCTTCTCCTCCAAACTCAAGCTTCCAGCACTGTATTGCAACACTAGAGTAAGGGATTCCACTGTGGTTAACAGCCTTGACCTGCCCTGTCTGGATGCTTTCCTGTGTGACCTATCCTAGGTGCTCCTGCTCTGGCAGGGGAGTTGGACCCAATGATCTCTGGAGGTCCCTTCCAACCCCTCACATCCTGTGACATTCAAACTTCAGCTTGTTTCATTGCAGGTTTATTATTTCAATTGTAACTCCATTTAATGTCTCATTCCAATAGCAGCCAGTTTTAATTCCACCTTCGGGAATAACTACCAGAGGAGAGAGCAGCATCTTCAAGAAAGGTGAAGAACAGAGACCAAAGCATCCCCAAGAACCTGTTTCAGTAAAACTCTATCAGGACTCTGACACTGGCATTATACCTTTGCTCTCAATTGGTACAACATAATCCTATGCAGCAGAAAAAGGCAAAAGGAGGCAGAAAAAGGCAAAAGGAGGCAGAAAAAGGCAAAAGGCAGGAAAAAAAGGCAGAAGGCAGAAAAAAAGGCAAAAGGCAGAAAAAAAAAGGCAAAAGGCAAAAAAAAAAGGGAAAAGGCAGAAAAAAAAAGGCAAAAGGCAGAAAAAAAAGGCAAAAGGCAGAAAAAAAAAGGCAAAAGGCAGAAAAAAAAAGGCAAAAGGCAGAAAAAAAAAGGCAAAAGGCAAAAAAAAAAGGCAAAAGGCAGAAAAAAAGGCAAAAGGCAGAAAAAAAGGCAAAAGGCAGAAAAAAAGACAAAAGGCAGAAAAAGGCAAAAAAGGCAGAAAAAGGCAAAAGGCAGAAGAAAAAGGCAAAAGGCAGAAAAAAAGGCAAAAGGCAGAAAAAGGCAAAAAAGGCAGAAAAAGGCAAAAAAGGCAGAAAAAGGCAAAAAAGGCAGAAAAAAAAGGCAAAAGGCAGAAAAAAAAAGGCAAAAGGCAGAAAAAAAAGGCAAAAGGCAGAAAAAAAAAGGCAAAAGGCAGAAAAAAAAGGCAAAAGGCAGAAAAAAAAAGGCAAGCAGCAGAGGATGTGTCTGTGACTCATTGGTCTGTCAGGCAGGTTGGGTATTGGGTTGGGTTTTAAAAGCTTATTTCAGGAATAAGATGAAGAGAAGCAGACAAAGTCCCTTTTAAGAGGCAAATTTCCCCTGCTGTTTAATTCAGAATCCACCATGAAAACACTGCCCCTGGGATCTCAGGTGTGAACAGCTCTTGAGCTAAAACTCACCTGTGTGACTGTGGAAGAGAGGAGCAGGTAGGATGGATAATGGTTTGGGAGCAGTTAGTATCATAGAATGGTTTAGGTTGGAAGAGACCTTAAAGATCATTCAGTTCCAACCCCTCTGTGCCATAGGCAGGGACACCTCCCACTAGAGCAGGATGCTCAAGACCTCATCCAGCCTGGCCCTGAACACCTCCAGGGAGGTTGTGGAGCACAGAAGTGTGCTCCACAACCTCCCTGGGCAACCTGTGCTCACCCTCACTCTGAAGAACTTCCTCCTAACATCCAGTTTCAATCTCCCCTCTGCCAGTTTGAACCCATTCCCCCTCATCCTGTCACTACAAGACCTTGTGAACAGTCCCTCCCCAGCCCTCCTGGAGCCCCCTTCAGATACTGAAAGGTTGCTCTAAGGTCTCCTCAAAGCTCCTCCTCCTCTTCTTCAGGCTGAAAAGTCCCAACTCCCTCAGCCTGTGCTCATAGCAGAGCTGCTGCAGCCCTCTGAGCATCTTTGTGGCCTTCTCTGGACTCTCTCCATGTCCTTCCTGTGCTGGGGACTATCAGCTCAGGGAGATGTGCCAAGCACCACAAGCTGACTGCTTCCTTTCACTCCCCAGCCAGCAGCTTGTGCTGCTCACTAAAGGCTCACCTGCTCCTTGGGCACACTCTGTCAAGCTACAAAGCCTCAATACCTGGTGTGGCACATTGCCACCTCTGCTGCTTTGAGGCTAATTGGAAGATTTTAATGAAGAACCAGATTACAGGCTGAGAAAGGGAAACATTCATGAGGTCTCCTTCACTCATTCATTTACTGAGTCATGCAAAAGTAAGAACTCAAACACAGATGAGGCAGAGCTGCTCAGGGTGGCTCTGGCTGCTGAGCTCTCTCTCCCTGCCTTCCAGCTGGATCTCTGTAACCCAACTAATCCATTCTGCTTCTAACCTCCCTGGCTGATCTTCCTAATTCACTTTACACCTAAGGCAGATTCTGGGATAAGATTGGTGGTTGGGAACCCCTCTGGGGGACTCTGATCTCTGGGGGGGCTGTGGTGTTTCTGTATAACCTTTTGGTGGTTGGGAACCCCTCTGGGGGACTCTGATNTACTGTATATACCTGTAAATATCTGTAATATATTGTCAATATCTGCTTGGATATTGTGCTGAGCTCTAACTATAAAGCTTCATTTATTAACTTCCAGCTGGCTGAGTCTAGCCTGGGTGAATTCAAAAGTATGTGTGTGTGGAGATAACTTCCTGAACTACCACACCACCAGTGGAAAACCTTCCACAAGACACCAACCCAGCCTCTGGAAGGCTCCAGGGACTCTTGAAACAGAAGCCAGGTGGCATCCTTCAGGTTTAAATGATTTAGCAAGCCAAGACTCAATGGAGCATTCTGTATTACCTTTTTACTGTATATACCTGTAAATATCTGTAATATATTGTCAATATCTGCTTGGATATTGTGCTGAGCTCTAACTATAAAGCTTCATTTATTAACTTCCATCTGGCTGAGTCTAGCCTGGGTGAATTCAAAAGTGTGTGTGGAGATAACTTCCTGAACTACCACACCACCAGTGGAAAACCTTCCACAAGATACCAACCCAGCCTCTGGAAGGCTCCAGGGACTCTTGAAACAGAAGCCAGGTAGCATCCTTCAGGTTTAAATGATTTAGCAAGCCAAGACTCAACGGAGCATCAAGTACAGCTTCTTAGAACTGCTCTCTTCCAAAGAGCTGTAGTAAATGTGTTGAACACAACTACACTTCAAGCACACATATTTAAGAGGGAACACTGGTACTGGTCTTTGGCACCCTGGAAGCAGCATTCCACAGCCACTTCAGTGCCTCGTGGGTCTGGAGTTCCCAGCTACTCTGAGAGCTGCAACTGGAGAGGAGCAGCCAACCTGGCATACAGCAGGGTAACAGGAGCCACAGAAATACCTCCTGGGGGAAAAAGTGACCTCACATCCTTTCCACTTCTCTGAGTTATCATATTCACCACAAATACAAAATGAGTCCTCTTCCCCTACCTTGTTTTTCTTTGCTCTGTTGTGGGGCTTGCTGGTTTGTATTTTAGAAAAGCTAAATCTCATTTGTGTGTGACATCAGCTCGAGTCCTTGGAGGCCCCCACAGCTTTCTGGGCTATCCTGGAAGGAGATGCTTCCAGGAGCAGCAGATGTAGATCTACTGCTTCTGGTTTTGAACTCCAAATACCTTCACCTTCAACACAGGCACTCAGAACTCAGCCCAAGGGCAGGCAGCAGCTGTATGGAACACTCAGCAGAAAGCAGAGCTAAGGTCTCCGGAGAACAGTTAGGGCTATGGATGCAAACACTGACACGGAACTTCCCTTCAGCAGGATAGAAGACAGACCCAAGATAGAAAGGGAAACGTCTGGACAGCAGCCTGAAATGAACCAGGTAAAGCCTTCGATGAGAAGGGAGCAGCTGCACAGCTCCCTGAAGCAAGAGCAGCACTTGGCACAGGAAACAAAATTCCCTCCACAGCTGTGGCTTGGGAAATTGCTGCCTGCCTCTCAGATCAGATCTTTTCCAGGCAGGTGTCCATGAAGCCAGACTTCAGGAAGCAAGCTTTAGTCAGTTGGCCACGACACCAGCACGGCCCTAAGAACACAACACACTGCAGCAAACGCTGCTCAGAGCTGTTTCATGGGCAAGGCAACTTCGGAACTCTTAGCTCAAGGCAGTGTGGCAGCAGCAGAGTAAATCCTCCCATCAATGCCTGGAATTAGTGCTGCCAGCTCCCCCACTACAGCCCTGCCTGCAGCCTGCAACCCTGCTGTGACAAACCCAAACACTACCAGCAAGGTCTGCAAGACAACCACCAAGCCTGCTCCACAGCAAGGCCACCTCAGCAGCCACAGTGCCTGCTGCCACCTCACCCGGGCACGTCTGCTGCTTGGAGCTAATTGCAGAATCTGAGGGAGAAATTAAACTATTGGCTGAGAGAGGAAAACACAGGATGGCACTGCACCCAGAGCTCTACTGAGAAAGGGAAAAAAAATTGTTTTTAAGTATTGTACCCAAAACATTTGATATCAGAGGGTTTCAGACCACTCTGGGCTGTGGCTGCTTCTCTTGCATGGTTCCTTTGTCTCTGCCTTGGTAGCTAATTCTCAGTAATACTACTAACTTCTTCCCTACTCCTAACCCCCCCTGGCTGATCTACCTCTGCCTATCTGCAGCATCAACAGGTGGTGAGATAAGATTGGGGAAGGGGGGAAAGGTGGTAGGGGGTGGTTGGTTACCCCTCTTGGGGATTTGGGTCTCTGGCAGGGCTGTGGTGTTTCTGTGTTACCTTTTCACTGTATCTATCTGTAAATATCTGTTATACCTTGTAAATATCTGCTTGGCTATTGTGCATTGCTGGAAATATAAAGCTTCATTTATCAACTTCCAGTGTGCTGAGTCCTAGGCTGGGTTTATATCAAAGGGTAGGGGGCAGGGAACTGCTTAAACCACCACAGCACATTTGCTGCAGACCAAACAGTAGGTTAACTGCAGCTATAAAACAATAGAGGAGGCAAGTTCCACCCTTACCCTTGACAAGATCATGCTGCTTCAATAACTCTGCTTTAGGAGAGCCTCCCAAAATGCCATATCAAAGAAAAAAGAAAAACTCTTTCCTAGTGATATGACCCAGCCCACAAGAAAGAGCACAGTGACTGGAGACAGAGGCTAGGCAAGCTGAGAGACCAAGCAGCAGGTGATTTTTCAAACACCAGGTTGATAACTCTCCAAGGGGGAGTGAAACTGTGCTTTTCCAACAGCCTGGAAACGCTGCACAAAGCCTCCCCTAACCCCCTCCAAAAGGGAAATTCTCCCCTAAATTCTCCAGGACAAGTCACAGCACTCACTTTCACCTCCAGGAGAGCTGAATGGCCATCACAGAAGGGAAAAAAAAAAAGAAGGTCATAGAAGAATTGCACTACAAGAACTCTGCAGAACCCAACCAGCACCTCGGTAGAGGCAGAGCCCTCTGCAGCACCACCAGCAGCTGCCTGCAGATGCAGAGAGAAGCTGAGCACCACTCCAGCACAGCAGCAGCTCCGAGGAGCCTCTGCTTGCACAACCTCCTGCCACAGCTCCAGCTGCCTTCTGCAAAAAGGACTCCCCTAGAAGCACTCACACCTGTGTGCCCAAGGAGCCTGGGCACAGGCACTGCTTGGGAACACCTGAACCACTCTGGGTTTGTGCAGAACACATCCCAGGGGACACCTGCTGAGGCAAGAAACATTCATTTGCCCTGAAACAGAGCTTTTATGTATGCAGAACCCCAATCACAGCTCACAGGATGTCAGGGGTTGGAAGGGACACAAAGAGCTCATCCAGTCCAACCCCTGCCAGAGCAGGACCATCCAAGCTAGCTCAGGGCACACAGCAACACAGCCAGACAGAGTCTGCAAAGGCTCCACACAAGGACACTCCACAACCTCTCTGGGCAGCCTGTGCCTTCCAGATTACAGAATCCTACACACTGCAGGTACCAACCAACCTGCAGCATGCTGTGACCCACTGCCCTTAAACACTTTTCCAAGGACTATCTACAAACAAACAGAATCCAAAGCTGTCTGAGACAGTTCCAGTCAAGAAGTTGCCTCTTGTGTTGAGCTGCAACCTCCTGTGCTGCAGCTTCCATCCATTGCTCCTTGGCCTATGGCAGGGAGCAGTGAGCAGAGCCTGTCCCCCCCCTCCTCACCCCCAGCCCTCACACACTTCCAAACATTGATCCAATCCCCTCTCAGCCTTCTCTTCTGCACACTAAGCAGCCCCAGGTCCCTCAGCCTCTCCTGAAGAAAAAAAAAAAATAAAACCCCATAGCAAGCCAGAATGGTTCGAGTTGGAAGGGACCTTCAAGATCATCTGATTCCAAGCCCCTGCCATGGGCAGGGACACCTCCCACTAGCCCAGGCTCAAGGCTTCATCCAACCTGGTCTTGAACTGCTGACTCGTGCAGACAGTGCCACTGCTAACACAATTTGTCCCTACTGGTTGTTAAGTGTATTTTCAGGCCACTAGCAGGTCAAGAAATCCTTCAACAGTACTTAGGTCCAATTTCTTCTCTCTTTTGTGACAGCTGCTACTAAAATCCTGAAGGCTTTGGAGTGGGTGAAAAAAAAGGGTGGTAGATATAAACTGCCAAATACCTACATGGAATTGTGGTGTCCTGCCTAAGCAGGTCAAGAAATCCTTCAACAGTACTTAGGTCCAATTTCTTCTCTCTTTTGTGACAGCTGCTACTAAAATCCTGAAGGCTTTGGAGTGGGTGAAAAAAAAGGGTGGTAGATATAAACTGCCAAATACCTACATGGAATTGTGGTGTCCTGCCTAAGCAGGTCAAGAAATCCTTCAACAGTACTTAGGTCCAATTTCTTCTCTCTTTTGTGACAGCTGCTACTAAAATCCTGAAGGCTTTGGAGTGGGTGAAAAAAAAAAGAGTGGAAGCTATAAACTGCCAAACACCTACATGGAATTGTGGTGCCCTGCCCAAGCACTGAAATGACAGGACAGAAGCAAAGCTGCTGCCAGGAGTGTAGGGTGGCTTTGGGTCTCACACAGGGTAACCAGGAAGGATTTTACCCTCTGCAGCACTGCAACAACCCAGGTTGGTTTCCCTGGGACCTCTGCTCTGCCCTGCTCAGACCTCACCTTGAGCACTGCCTTCAGTCTGGGGCTCCCCAGTTGCAGAGGGACAGGGAGCTGCTGGAGAGGGTCCAGGGGAGGGCTGTGAGGATGCTGAGGGGACTGCAGCAGTGGCTGGGGAGGAGAGGCTGAGGGACCTGGGGCTGCTTAGTCTGCAGAAGAGAAGCCTGAGAGGGGACTGAGTCAATGTTTTTAACTATCTGAGGGCTGGGGGTGAGCACAAACTCAGAGTGGGATCCCTCACTTGGCATTTCCCAAGGGCCCAGAGATGCTGTGACTGGTAAGGTTTGTGAGCTCACTGACAGACAAGCAAAGAAGCTTCTCTCTGTTTCTTTCAAGCCTTGAGACTCAAGCTGGGGGATAACTGAAGCCATCGACCTCACAAAGTGCCAAGGTTTCCAGTGGAGTGGCTCAGCAGGAGACAGAGCAGATGCTGGTGGCACAGTGCTGCTCCACTTTGGAGCATTGGGCACATTCACCAAGCTCTAACACTGCTGTGGAGCAGCTAAAGTGCTAGGAAATAGCTCAAAACCAACTCTTCAAGCTACTTTCTCAGAGCACTGCTGCTGTTCCAAAGGGGATCCTCCAAAGGCTTGACTTGCTGCAGCATTTAGAGGAGGGGAGAAAACAAATGTTAGCCCAGGAGGAAAGAGAGCCAGGGCCATCTGGACCACTGCCACTGCCATGGAATCTTGTCACAGTCTCTCCTGCCTGTCCTTACAAGGGAGCAAGACTGAGCTTGGGCTGATTAACTTATCTCCTGGAGATGGGGGAGCAATGTTCTTGCTGTGCCACTAGAGCCTGCCACGAAACAAATCCCAGCACACTGCCCTTCCATTCCCAGCTCTGTCCTGCAGATCACTCTGAAGAGCTGCCATTTGGTTTCTCACTAAGCAGAACCGATGAAAATGTGGGTTTGAGGTACCAAAAGGAGCCAAAGCTAAGGCCATGATTCGTTTGACTTGAGGTGACTTCTACAGGAGGTTTTTTCTCCATTTGTNGGGGAAGGAGGGGAAGGAGGGGAAGGAGGGGAAGGAGGGGAAGGAGGGGAAGGAGGGGAAGGAGGGGAAGGAGGGGAAGGAGGGGAAGGAGGGGAAGGAGGGGAAGGAGGGGAAGGAGGGGAAGGAGGGGAAGGAGGGGAAGGAGGGGAAGGAGGGGAAGGAGGGGAAGGAGGGGAAGGAGGGGAAGGAGGGGAAGGAGGGGAAGGAGGGGAAGGAGGGGAAGGAGGGGAAGGAGGGGAAGGAGGGGAAGGAGGGGAAGGAGGGGAAGGAGGGGAAGGAGGGGAAGGAGGGGAAGGAGGGGAAGGAGGGGAAGGAGGGGAAGGAGGGGAAGGAGGGGAAGGAGGGGAAGGAGGGGAAGGAGGGGAAGGAGGGGAAGGAGGGGAAGGAGGGGAAGGAGGGGAAGGAGGGGAAGGAGGGGAAGGAGGGGAAGGAGGGGAAGGAGGGGAAGGAGGGGAAGGAGGGGAAGGAGGGACAAGAAAAGCACAACACTCTTGGAAGCCTACAAGAGGTGAGTGAGTAGTGACCTGTGAGGGGCTGTGCTCCAAAGCCAGCTCCAGGCAGAACAAAAACTATCTCCTGTTTCCCATGCACACCAACTCTGGCTTTGCAGAGGTTCCCAGTGTCTAAATCACAGAACTGTTTCAGCTGGAAGAGATCACCCAGTCCAACCATCAAGCCAACTCCACCATGATCACTCAACCATGTCCCCAGGTGCCATGGTCACACCTTTCTGCAACACCTGCAAGGACAGGGACTCGACCACCCCTTGGGGCAGCCTCTGCCAATCCCTCACCACTCTTGCACCAGAAACATTTTTCCTCCTCTCCATCCTAATTCTCTCCTGGCATAATTTCAAGACGTTTCCTGTCCTTCCATCACCTGAGCCTAGGGAGCAGAGCCCAACCCCCACCTGACTGCAGCCTCCTCTCAGGACGCTGCAGAGAGCAATGAGCTCTGCCCTCAGCCTCCTCTCAGGGAGCTGCAGAGATCAATGAGCTCTGCCCTCAGCCTCCTCTCAGGGAGCTGCAGAGATCAATGAGCTCTGCCCTCAGCCTCCTCTCAGGGAGCTGCAGAGATCAATGAGCTCTGCCCTCAGCCTCCTCTCAGGGAGCTGCAGAGATCAATGAGCTCTGCCCTCAGCCTCCTCTCAGGGAGCTGCAGAGATCAATGAGCTCTGCCCTCAGCCTCCTCTCAGGGAGCTGCAGAGATCAATGAGCTCTGCCCTCAGCCTCCTCTCAGGGAGCTGCAGAGATCAATGAGCTCTGCCCTCAGCCTCCTCTCAGGGAGCTGCAGAGATCAATGAGCTCTGCCCTCAGCCTCCTCTCAGGGAGCTGCAGAGATCAATGAGCTCTGCCCTCAGCCTCCTCTCAGGGAGCTGCAGAGATCAATGAGCTCTGCCCTCAGCCTCCTCTCAGGGAGCTGCAGAGATCAATGAGCTCTGCCCTCAGCCTCCTCTCAGGGAGCTGCAGAGATCAATGAGCTCTGCCCTCAGCCTCCTCTCAGGGAGCTGCAGAGATCAATGAGCTCTGCCCTCAGCCTCCTCTCAGGGAGCTGCAGAGAGCAATGAGCTCTGCCCTCAGCCTCCTCTCAGGGAGCTGCAGAGAGCAATGAGCTCTGCCCTCAGCCTCCTCT
>VWZI01008478.1:17329-31923 GCA_013396835.1 Psilopogon haemacephalus | reverse complement strand
AGCAGCAGGGACAGGAGGGGACCATCCCCTGTGCCCAGCACTGCTGAGGCCACTCCTCGAGTGCTGTGCTCAGCTCTGGGCCCCTCACTGCAGCAAGGACACTGAGGGGCTGCAGCCTGCCCAGAGCAGGGCAGCCAGGCTGGAGAAGGGCCTGGAGCAGCTGGGGGGGAGCAGGGGCTGAGGGAGCTGGGGGTGTGCAGGGGGAGCAGAGGAGCCTGAGGGCAGAGCTCATTGCTCTCTGCAGCTGCCTGCAGGGAGGTTGGGGCAAGGAGGGGACAGCCTCTACTGCTGGGGGGCAAGGGACAGGAGCAGAGGCAATGGCTCCAAGCTGCCCCAGGGCAGGCTCAGGCTGGAGCTGAGGAACTGTTTCTGCCCTGGAAGGGTTCTTAGACCTTGGCCCAGGCTGCCCAGGGCAGTGCTGCAGTGCCCATCCCTGGGGGTGTTCCAGCTGTGTGTGGAGCTGTGCTTAGGGACATGGTTTCGCGTTGAGCCTTCAGAGCTGGGTCAAGGGTTGGAGTGGGAGAGCTTGGAGGTGTCTTCCAACTGGATGCATTCTGTGATTCTGGTTCTTTGATCCTATCTATGCACAGAGTTTTCCTGAAAAGCACCAGCAGAGTTTGTGGCTGTACAGCAGACAAAAGCAAGAACACACAGGACCCAGCTGAGTGGAGCTGTGCATTCCTACATGCTCTCTCTACATAAGAGTTAAGATCAACAACTGAAGATCTTCTGAAGATCCTTCAACCTGACTTGGTCTGGTTTCAAACACTGCTCAGTGTCATGAGCCTGTCAAAACCATGGGATCCTGTTTAATTACCCCATCATGTTTAATTACCTCACTGCCAAAGCCCGCAACAAGCAGGGCAGAGCCAGCAGCAAGATCTTACGCCTGGGGAAGCCACCACAGAGCTACCCCAGCTCACAGCCCTGCCCCTCCTCAGAACTCAGCTGCCCCTAGCAACAGAAAGTGAGACCTTCTGGGGCCATAGACAGTGAACCTGGCTAGCACCTTCAGTTCTGCCACCTACCAACACTCTGCACCCCCAACTAGCTGAAACACAGACATGAAACCAACAGGGAAAGGATGACCAGAAGAGATCCTGCTGCAAGCTCATCTCCTTGCCACACCACAGCAGTTTGACAGCAGAGATGCTGGAGCAGCTGCTGCCTCCAGAAGTGCCTGGAGGACACCAGCAGCCTTACCTAAGTGCAAGCCAGGAATGCCCAACAGCACCACCTCTGCTGCTGAGCTTTTCTGATCCACTTTACTTCACCTAACACATCAGGGGCCCTGCTCTCCCCACAACAAAATGCCAGTGTGACAGGCAGGAGAGCTCTCAGGGCACCCCTAAGCACTCAGCTCCTCCATGCAGCACAAGGGCAGGAGCTGTGTCAGGCACTGCTTTGCAAAACAGGGACCAGATGCTGCTGCTGCTGCAGGAGCCCTGGGGCCTCACTCCTGATGGAGACTGACCTGGCAACTGCTGCTCCAGATCACCCTGGCTGATCAGAAAGGTGAAACTCTAACCTCTGGCACCTTGAGCCTTTATGGCTTGAGAGAAAAACACACTTGAAATTAGAGCACAGTCTGAGAACTGCTTATGGCTCTTTACAATTCTTGGCACTCCCTCAGGAAGAGAAGAGGATGGTTTGGGGTGGAAGGGACCTTAAAGATCATCCAAGTTCCAACACCCCTGCCAAACACAAGGACACCTTCCACTAGCCCAGCTTAGAATCACGGAATCAGTCAGGGTTGGAAGGCACCACAAGGATCAGGCAGTCCCAACCCCCCTGCCATGCCCAGGGACACCCTACACTAGATCATAGAGTGATAGAATCAGTCAGGGTTGGAAGGGAGCACAAGGATCAGCCAGTTCCAACCCCCCTGCCATACCCAAGGACACCCTACTCTAGATCACAGAATCCTAGAATCAGTCAGGGTTGGAAGGAAGCACAAGGATCAGCCAGTCCCAACCCCCCTGCCATGCCCAGGGACACCCTACCCTAGAGCAGGCTGCCCACAGCCTCTGCCAGCCTGGCCAGAAACACCTCCATAGGTGTTGGTTTCTTCACCCCAGGAAGAAGTGATAGAACAAGCAGAAACAACCTCAGGTTGATTCAGGGGAGGTTTAGGTTAGAAAAAACTGAAAGGGGTCTCAAAGCCTGGCACAGGCTGCCCAGGGAGGTGATTGAACCCCCAGCCCTGGAGGTGCTTCAAAGAGGCAGAGATGTGGTGCTGAGCCTTGGCAGACTTCATGATCCTGAAGGGGCTTTTCCAATCACAACAACCAATTCTATGAGCCTGTGGTTGAGTTTCCTCCTCTTTTCCACGCCTCTAGATTTAAAGATTTTTCTCTTAAGTCCATTTCCTTTTTTCTGCTCTGCCCAAGACAGGAAGGCTGCTGCTCAGCAGACAGCACATCCTGTATCATGTCACCTCAGGAAATGAGCCCTTGACAGCTACAGCTGAGAGTAACTTTGTACATCCCCTGTGTGACTGCAGCTCTGCTGCACACACAGCTCTGCCCTCAGCCAAGAACTTCCCTGATGCTGTGAAACCCAAGCTAGGAGAACAAGAGCAGCTCAAACAGCTGCCTCTGTACAGCTATTTTCTCAAAAGCTTGAGAACCTCAGAACCATGGAACAGCCCAGGCTGGAAGGGGTCTCTAAAGGTCATCTGGTCCAACTTCTCATGGGAATGGGAACCTCAGTGAACTGCCCAGCAACTGGGAGGCTGTGCAGGGATTGACTGCTCACAGAGACACAAAACCTCTCCCACTGCAACTTCTGCTCACCACCCCTCATCTTCTGCACATGGCTCCATCCTCTTCAGAGCTACCCTTTAGGAACTCAAACACTGAGAAGGCATCCTCCAGGGAGACTCCTTTAGTCTTCCCTTACAAGGCAGGTTCTCCAGGCCTCCAGTCATCCTTTCCACCCTCCCTTAGACCCTGTCCATGTTGATTTGTGTATGCAGTAGTGCAGGTGCAGCCTGACCAGCCCTGGGGGGGATGCTCTTGCCTGTGCTTGCCAAGCTGACTCACCTTCAGCTTGCTGCACAGCAGAGCCTCCAGGTCAGCAAGGCTGCTCCTAGCCAGACAGATCCAAGCCCTTGCACTTGTTCTCATGTGCCCACTGTTACGACCTGCCCAGGTCTCTGGGATGGAGTAGCCACTTCACCTCCCAGTTTAGTGCCATCAGCAGACTGGGGAAGGCTGCCTGCCATCTCGTTGTCCGTTCCTGAAGGTGATAAGGAGCTCCAGCATTCATCTCTGGGAGATCCCACCTGTGGCAGGCTGTCAGCCTGAGCACAAACCACTGACCAAAGGACCTTTTGGGTTTAGAAGAGTACATTTGATGTCTCACTAAAAATCACCCTAAATTCAACTACAAATTAGCCAACTTCACGCGGACAATTTCCTGTACCCTTTTGGTGCCTTCGCACAAGTCACTGAAACATTCTCAATTCCTTCTAAGGACACCTAGAGCAGGAAATTGTAGTTTCACAGTGACTGAAGACAAAAACTTGATTATTATGAAGCTTACTTCAAGTGAATTTGCAGGGGGCTTTATTTTAAAGCAAGAAGTATGCCAGGGCTTCACCCCACGTTCACATATGGGTGTAGGTGCCATGACTGCACTACAGAAATCCTCCTACCCAATTCATTTGCTTAATGATTACCCCAAGTGGTTAACAAAGCTTTTCCCATGAAGGCTTTGCTGGAAGCTTGGGCAGCACAGCTTCAGGAACAACAGGCAAGCTGCAGCTGTGTGAGCACAGAGCACTGCCTGCTCTCTCGGTGAGAAGCCAGCAAGGAGGTGAAGTAGTGCAGAGAGCTCATGAACTTCATTACAGCCCCCAAAACACCCAGGGACATTTCAGTGACCTCTCCCCACTCCCTCCAGCCATTGCAGCTTACAACTATTGGAAACCCTGGCAAACAGGACCAGGCTCCTGCTCCACTACTGACCACAAGCATTTGGGAGTGCAGTCTGTAAGTTTAGCTGCACTTTGAAAGGCACAAATCTTCATGCTCAGTTTCACATACACACAACATAGCTCAGCCATATATATATATATATATAGATAGATATAGATATAATAAAATAATATTAAAAAATATATATAATATTAAATATATGTAATATTACATATGTATACATATGTGTGTGTATATATATATATATATATATTATAAAAAGCATCCAACTTCATGAAGCCCTTAGTTTGTCTCCAATTTCCCCCCCAAGGAAATACAGCCAATCCCCAGCAGAGTCTGTGCAAAGCCACAGGCCAGCATCATAGAACAGAATCAGGCAGGTTGGAAGAGAGCTCCAAGCTCATCCAGCCCAACCTATCCCCCAGCCCTATCCCATGGCACTCAGTGCCCATCCAGGCTTGGGTTCAACACCTCCAGGGATATGGACTCCACCACCTCCCTGGGCAGCCCATTCCAATGCCAATCTCTCTCTCTGCCAACAACTTCCTCCTCACATCCAGCCTCAACCTGCCCTGCCACAGCTTCAGCCTCTGTCCCCTCCTTCTGTCCCTGGCTGCCTGGCAGCAGAGCCCAACCCCAGCTGGCCACAACCTCCCTGCAGGGAGCTGCAGAGAGCAATGAGCTCTGCCCTCAGCCTCCTCTTCTGCAGGCTGCACACCCCCAGCTCCCTCAGCCTCTCCTCTTGGGGCTGTGCTCCAGGCCCCTCCCCAGCCTTGCTGCCCTTCTCTCAGCACCTTCCAGCACCTCAACATCTCTCTGCAATGGAGGGGCCCAGAGCTGGACACAGCACTCAAGGTGTGTGCTGAGCAGTGCTGAGCACAGGGGCAGAAGAACCTCCCTGCACACTGCTCCTGCTCCAGCCCAGGATGCCATTGGCTCTGCTGCCCACCTGGGCACACTGCTGGCTCCTCTTCAGCTCCTGTCTCCCAGCATGTGATGAACACGAAGGTTTCCAAGGCACTGCCAGAGCTAAGGCACTGTGAAAATTGACTGGCTCTGAAGCAAAGTGATTCTTAGGTTCAGGTACTAATACACACTAACCACCAGAAAAAAAAACAAACTAATTTTACTTCTAAAAAACAGTGTCTGGCAGTCAGAAGGCTAAGTTCAGACAAAAGTTTGCCCTGCAGAGAACACAACTGCTCAGCACCTGAGAGCCAAGGCTCCCATTCCAACAGCCCCATCCAGCACTGCACCTTCAGCCCTGTGCTACACAGAGCCTAGCACCTTCTTTTCAAGGGAGTTTGAAGAGCTTTCTTGGGGAGGTTTGGGGGCTTTTTTGGCCACGTGTCTGCTTGAAGCTTGCTGTGTGCTTCTGGTGGTACCAGTGCAACTTCCCTGCCTCTGAAGAAGAGCACAGCCAGTAGGTTGCCTCCACACCATCGAAACCACAGATGGGGGAGGTGGGGGAAGCACTTCCTTATTTTAGATGCAGGAAACAGAAATTCAAAACAGTCTCTCAAAAAGCCTGAAGAAATCAGGAAGCCCTGGCTGAAGTCACCATAGGCCAAATAAACAATTTCAAACCCCAAATCATCTGCAATTGGAATCTTCCTGATTTCCCTGCCCATTTCCCAAGCTTCCTATTTATATTTGAAGCCCGAGGACGGGCATGGTTTGATCTCCTTCTACACAAAGCGTTTTCCTTTGCTTCCTATACCCTACCACCACTCCAGAGCTAAATCTAGACTGTGTTCTGCACAATGTGGACTGTGACACTGCACTGCTGCTCCCTCTTCGTTGGCATTTCATTTGCTAAGCAGGAGAAGAGGAGGGCAACATAGCACAGCAATTTTGATTTCAATTTCTCTGTCTTGTCAGGGGAGATTTTGATTTGCATTCAAAGAAGAAAAAGGATTGCAATAGTGTGGCTGACTTGCCACAAGTGGACAAGGGCTTCAAACTAGAGCACAGCAGATGGAGATCAGCTGTGAGGAACAAGTTCTGCACCAGGAGGCTGCTGGAACACTGCAGCAGTTATCCCAGGGAGGTGTTTGGGGCCCATCCCTGGACATACTCAAGGTGAGGCTGGACAAGGCTGTGAGCAGCCTGCTCTAGTGCAGGATGTCTCTGCTGAGTGCAGGGGGTTGAGCTAGATGAGCTTTGCAGGTCCCTTCCAGCCCAGCCCATTCTGGGATTTTGGCAGCCCTACCATCTCTCTCCACTGGGACCTCTTCAGAGGCTTCCAGCACCTCTACAAAGCCTTCTAAGAGCCACAACATGGAATGAGAATCCACCAAGCTACTGCATCTCCAAAGCCAACTTACAGCTGCATTTTGCCTTGCACTGACATAGCAGGTTACATCTTTTATCATTCCTGTCACATCTACACCATTGCTGGTGGTGAGCAGGCACCAGGAGCCTGCCATCACAATGACACAAAGCCTGAAGGTACAGAAACACATTTCTAGCTCAGCCAGAAGGCTAACTACAGAATCACAGAATGGGTTGGGAAGGACCTTTAAAGTCCATCTAGTTCAATTCCCACAGCCATGGGCAAGGACATCTTGCACTAGATCAAACTGCTCCAAGTCCCCTCCAGTTTGATGTTGAATGCTTCCAGGGATGGACATCCATGACCTCTGGACAACCTCTTCCAGTGCCTCACCATCCTCCTAGGAACAAAACATCCTTTCTACATCCAATCCCAACTTATCTCTTTCAGTTTGGAACACTCATCCTTGCCTTGTCACTACAGGCCTGAGCATAAAGCCTCTCTCAGTCAGGAGATGTTCAGATGTTCTCTCAGAACATAGAATCATAGAATGATCTAGGTTGGAAGAGACCTCAAAGATCATCCAGTTCCAACCCCCCTGTGCCATAGGCAGGGACACCTCCCACTAGATCAGGTTGCTCAAGACCTCATCCAGCCTGGCCTTGAACACATCCAGGGAGGGAGCAGACACAACCTCCCTGGGCAACCTGTTCCAGTGCCTCACCACCCTCACTGTGAAGAATTTCTTCCTAACATCTCCAAGTGCCCTGCCAGGCCACTCTCAACCCACTCCACATCCAGTTGCACTGGATGAGCTTTGGAGGTCCCTTTCAGCCCAGACCATTCCACAACAGTTACTTTCCAGCACTACTAAGAACTTCTGGCAGGCAAATGGGCACTGCACAAGTGCAGGACTGGCTGGAGAGCCTGTGAATAGCCAGCACTGGGGGGGACAACACTTCTGATGTCAGCTGCCACTCCTCCTCTATCACAAGTTCATTACTGCTTTTCCTCTGCAGCAGCAAAAAGGCAGAAAGGAAGGGATCTGAACAGTAAACAATGAGCTCCTGCTAACAACCTCCCTGTCAACAAATAAAGTGACTCTTGTGTCTGGCAGAGCTGAGGACATGGGAGTCTTGCCCAACTGAAACTCGAGCTCCTCTGCTTGACACTTTCCATTTACTTCTAGATGAAGAGAAGAGGCTCAGCTCATGACCCAGCTCACTTCTGTAGCTCTAGGATGGAGAAGCTACTCCATTACCCCCAAAATCTTCTGGTTTATCATGATGCAATTCCAAGGCAAGCAGAGCTACAGCACATTGTCTGATCTTTAGCTCAAAGGTACAAGTCACTTGTTGGAACAAGAAGACTCTCTCAGTTGTTCTGAAAAGGGTCCTGCTGGTTCCAGCTCCTGAGAACACAAATACTTTGTGAAAACAGATTACTCCCAAAACTCATCCTTCAAAACCTCAGTGGTTTCCTTTTTCCTTCCCCCACTCTGCCTTACAAAGTTTGTTAGCTCCATGTGAAGACTCAGCCCTCAGCCTTGCTGCAGAAGGAGGCTCACCCTTTCACCAGCTGGTTTCCAAACCACACCTTTGTTGGATATTGCTGTGCCCTGCCAGAAAAGGCAGCACTGGCAGGTGAGCTTGCTGATGCATACAAAATGAAAGGTGCCCTGCTTTGGTGCACTTACTTAACCTCTCACAGCCTGATTAGAAGGGAAATCTTCAGCTGCTTATCCTGCTTCAATTTTCAACTTAAAGAAAAAAAAAAAAACAACAAACAAACATTTCTACTCCCAGGGCATCAGAAACTCAGAAAGAAACCTCCCAGCCTGCAAGTAATGGTTGTAACCAACCCTTGTAATCAACTCCTGACCACATCTATGGCTTTGTCAAGCTGCAATTAAAAAGGGGATAGAAAAAAACTTCCATTTTAGCTTCCCCTAGAACGTGTGGTGCTCAGACCCTTCTTTTCCATGAACTTATCAAGGATTGTAACAGAAGCTTATTTATACAAAGATGAAGCTGATCTGAGGAAGCTTTCATGCTCAGTAAGAAAGGTAAGGTCAAGAACAATGCAGCCACCTCCACTCCTTCCTGATGCTGGCCAACATCAGTGGCACTATGCAGGACAGCAGCAGCAGTGCAGAGTAGCAGGGCAAAGGTGTGAGGCACCAGAGCAGCTTCAGGCTGTGACTGACATGGTTCTGAGTGCCCAGCATGGGGCAAGGACAACCAGCACAACCTCCTTCTCCTACCTTCAGTCTCTTTCCTCCCTGCAGGATCTCTGGAATGCAGCAATCAGCAGAAGGGTTTCTGTCAGTCGCTGTCCACCAGCAGCTCTCCTGCTCTGAGCCCCTGACAGTGCTGCACAGACACTGACAGAGACCTTTCTGCTAAAGCAAATCCTCTACGAGAAGCTGAGTATCAGACTTTGACTTATGCTCCAGTTTGGGTACTGACCCTGTGCAGCTTCTCCCCTAGGAGTAGAGGTAGGTAAGTGGCCCAAGAAGCTGCTGCTTGCCTAGACCATCCCTCAGCTGCTGTACCTAGCTGAGATGCACCACAGCATGCTGCACCCTGCCAACACTGCCTGGATGTCCATCACCACTGAAGAGCCCCAGAAGAATCACAGAATACATCCAGTTGGAAGAGACCTACAGCATCATCCACTCCAACCCTCCCCCCAGCTCTGAAGGCTCAACACCAAACCATGTCCCTAAGCACAGCTCCACACACAGCTGGAACACCCCCAGGGATGGGCACTGCAGCACTGCCCTGGGCAGCCTGGGCCAAGGTCTGAGAACCCTTCCAGGGCAGAAATTGTTCCTGAGCTCCAGCCTGAGCCTGCCCTGGGGCAGCTTGGAGCCATTGCCTCTGCTCCTGTCCCTTGTCCCCCAGCAGCAGAGGCTGTCCCCTCCTTGCCCCAACCTCCCTGCAGGCAGCTGCAGAGAGCAATGAGCTCTGCCCTCAGCTCCTCTGCTCCCCCTGCACACCCCCAGGCTCCTCCTCACCCCCAGCTGCTCCAGGCCCTTCTCCAGCCTGGCTGCCCTGCACCTGACTAGAGATGACACACAGGAAACACAACCACCTCAGCAGAGCAAAATCCTACAGCCATGAGGAGCTCCAAACCACTTTCATTCTTCCAAAAATCAAGCCTTAGCTCTTGCTCAGCTACTGCTCAACAAGTTCAGGAGTTTCTTTGCAAAAGCCAAAAGATGGCATTGCCTGCACAGCTTGAAATGAGCCACAGCTGCCTGCTGGCTGCAGAGTGCCTGCAGCTCTGCCACTGCTGTCTCATCACCCTTCTGGCTTTACTGCTGCTTCAAGGACTGCACAAAGGCAGAGACAGAAGAGTTTTCAGCCATTCTCTAATCTGGTTCTCAAAGAAGGATGTTCAGCTCTTCAGGCTCTCAGCTCTTCAGGCTCTCCACTTGGAAGTTCAATTCCTTGACGAGAAAGGAATTTCAACTAACAGCATCAGACAACATCTACCAAGAAAACCCCAGAAGTTTTTTAATCACATGTCAAGAGACTTCTCAAAACTCAAGACCAACATCCTGTACAGAGCAACATCTCAGTGTCCTTCAGTGAGGGAAATAAAAAGCTCCATTTCTGTATGGTGCTGCAGCACGGCCCAGGGAGCTCTGCTAAGAGCAGTTCTGAGGCTACCAAAAGCATCTGCTTAGAGGGCATCCAAGGATGCACCAGGGAGTGCTCTCCTCATCCTCACTAAAGATTTACAGACCAACAGGTTGATTTTCCATTTGTCCACAAACAAATTGCAGGTGCTTCCCTCTTCCTTCCTACCATTCCTTCCCCCCCCAAAAAAAAAAAAAACAGACCCAGATAACTCCAAGCACTCCACAGTTGCCAGGGGAAAGGGCATTGTTTACAAATATTTGTGCTTGATAAGAACATGTACAATCCATTAACCTGTTGGGGAGGGGTTGCTCCTCTTGCCAAAATATGCCTTAACAGCAACTTCCTATCATCAGTCTTGATTAGAAGTTTTTAGAGGGGAAAAATAACTCAGTCTGTACAGGCTCCAGCTCCTCTTTGTGCTCCTGGGAGCACTGCTGGCTCCGTTACCTGTCAGTGCTGTGGAACACTGCCACACCCCGAGCCCAGCACCAACAGGATGGCATCCAGCTGCAGGGCACTGCCAAGTGGGGTCCTCAGGGGTTCCTGCACTCTTTGCTTTGTATCACTGCTTCAGGCAGTGGGGCCAAGGCACCAGCATCAGTGTGCAGTGACACCAGGCTGAGTGCTGCTCCTTTCCAACCTAGCTCACCTCTCAGCTCCTTTCCAACCTAGGTCACCTCTCAGCTCCTTTCCAACCTAGGTCACCTCTCAGCTCCTTTCCAGCCTAGATCACTCCATGATGGTCACATCCAGAGGGCAGTGCTCAGTGGCTTGGAGCCCAGCTGCAGAGCAGTGCCAAGTGGTGTCCCTCAGGGGTTCCTGCACTCTTTGCTATTTGTATCACTGCTGCAGGCAGTGGGGCCAAGGCACCAGCAGCAGTGTGCAGTGACACCAGGCTGAGTGCTGCTGTCCATGGGCCAGGGGCACAGGAGGGCAGCCAGAGGCACCTGCACAGGCTGCAGAGGGGCACAGGTGAACCTCAGGAGGCTCACCAAGAGCAAGGGCAGGGCTCTGCACCTGGGCTGGAACAATCCTCACTGCCAACACAGCCTGGGGGAGGAGCTGAGACAAAGCAGCCCTGAGGAGAAGCACTTGGGGGAGCTGCTGGGGAGAAGCTGCAGAGGAGCAGGCAGGGAGAGATGCAGCACAGAAGGCCAAGGGCAGCCTGGGCTGCATCCAGAGCACTGTGGCCAGGGATGGAGAGAGAGGATCCTGCCCCTCTGCTCTGCTGAGACCTCACTGCACTGCTGGGGCCAGCTCTGGAGCCTCAACACACGGAGCACATGGACCTGATGGAGAGGGTCCAGAGGAGGCCACAAAAATGCTCAGGGGGTTGGAGCAGCTCAGCTGGGGGGAGAGGCTGAGGGAGCTGGGGGTATGCAGCCTGTAGAGAAGGCTCCAGGGTGATCTAACAGCAGCTGCCAGGGCCTTAAGGAAGCTGCAAGAAGGCTGCAGAGAGACTGTGCCCAAAGGGCTGCAGGGACAGGACAGGGCAATGGCTGCAAACCAGAGCAGAGCAGATTGAGATTGGCTGTGAGGAACAAGTTCTGCACCAGGAGGCTGCTGGAACACTGCAGCAGTTATCCCAGGGAGGTGTTTGGGGCCCATCCCTGGAGATACTCAAGGTGAGGCTGGACAAGGCTGTGAGCAGCCTGCTCTAGTGCAGGATGTCTCTGCTGAGTGCAGGGGGTTGAGCTAGATGAGCTTTGCAGGTCCCTTCCAGCCCAGCCCATTCTGGGATTTTGGCAGCCCTACCATCTCTCTCCACTGGGACCTCTTCAGAGGCTTCCAGCACCTCTACAAAGCCTTCTAAGAGCCACAACGTGGAATGAGAATCCACCAAGCTACTGCATCTCCAAAGCCAACTTACAGCTGCATTTTGCCTTGCACTGACATAGCAGGTTACATCTTTTATCATTCCTGTCACATCTACACCATTGCTGGTGGTGAGCAGGCACCAGGAGCCTGCCATCACAATGACACAAAGCCTGAAGGTACAGATACACATTTCTAGCTCAGCCAGAAGGCTAACTACAGAATCACAGAATGGGTTGGGAAGGACCTTTAAAGTCCATCTAGTTCAATTCCCACAGCCATGGGCAAGGACATCTTGCACTAGATCAAACTGCTCCAAGTCCCCTCCAGTTTGATGTTGAATGCTTCCAGGGATGGACATCCATGACCTCTGGACAACCTCTTCCAGTGCCTCACCATCCTCCTAGGAACAAAACATCCTTTCTACATCCAATCCCAACCTACCTCTTTCAGTTTGGAACACTCATCCTTGCCTTGTCACTACAGGCCTGAGCATAAAAAGCCTCTCTCAGTCAGGAGATGTTCAGATGTTCTCTCAGAACATCTCCAAGTGCCCTGCCAGGCCACTCTCAACCCACTCCACACCCAGTACATACTGACACCAGTGACAGTCCCCACTCAAGCACAAGGCTTGGAGCTCATTTGGAGCCTACAAAAAAAGCTGGGGAGAGACTTTTGAGGCTGTGAGGAGTGCCAGGACTGGGGGGAATGGAGCAAAGCTGGAGGTGAGGAGATCGAGCCTGAAGATGAGGAGGAAGTTGTTGAGCATGAGAGTGGTGAGAGGCTGGAATGGGTTGCCCAGGGAGGTGGTGGANAAGCACAGAATGTGATCAAAGATCACATTCTGTGCTTCTGTGCTCCACCACCTCCCTGGAGGTGTTTTTGGTCAGGCTGGCAGAGGCTGTGGGCAGCCTGCTCTAGGGTAGGGTGTCCCTGGGCATGGCAGAGGGATTGGGACTGCCTGATCCTTGTGGTCCCTTCCAACCCTGACTGATCCTAGGATTCTAAAACCATGCCCCAAGGAATCCAACCACGACATCTCCCTTGACTTAAAACTACCTCCAGACACTCTGCAAACATTCAGACTCTGCTTTGGCTATTCAGGAGCCTCAGCAGCAAACAGAAAAGCTTCTCAGACAGCAACTCTGGGTAGCATTTGGTGAGCTGGATTTGAAATGTTGAGGGGGTGTCAGGGAAGGTGTTTTTTGACAGCCATTTTTACTTGAGAACTTCTTGCCTCTCAAGGCACTTAGACTTTTATTCTTCATTTAAAAACAAAACCAAAGATTTCCCAAAGTCCCAAGCACAGGCAAGGCCTTCAGAAGATTGTCCAGAGTTAGAACTCCAAATCCCAAGGGAGGATGTGATCCTCTCACCTTCTCCTGTGCAGGACAGACGAACATCTCATCCAGCTGACTGAAATCCCAAAGGGCCTAGGGAGAACAGGGGACTGCAGCTGTGCCCTGCCTGCTCCTGGTGCACCAAACCCAGCAGCCTCTGGAGAGCAGCTGAAGCCAGGCTGCTGTGCAGGCTGTACTGCTGTCAGCTGATTCCAAGCTGGACTGCTGAACCACTGAAACCTTTGAGATCACTGAAGATTAAGACTGAGGTCCAAAGATTCAAAAATTAGCTGCTCAGGGAATTGATCAAGTACTTGACAAACTGAGTTGTTCAAACTGTCTACAGGAAAAACCTCTTTGGGAGTTACCAGAGCAAACCAAGCAGCAAAAAGCATTTCCATGCAAATCTGCCAGGGAGTCTGAATCCAGAGCAGAGGCAGCTTCAGGCCCAGCTGTGCTCCAGCCAGACACAGGGCATCAGAGGCTGGAAAGGATCTCCAGAGATCCTTGAGTACATCCCACCTGCCAAAGCAGGAATGCATCCAGGAAGGTCCCAAAAGTCTCCAGAGAAGGAGACTCCACAGCCTCCCTGGGCAGCCTGCTCCAGGGCTCTGTCACCCCCCACTGTAAAGAAGTTTCTCCTCATGTTGAGGTGAAACCTCCCTTGTTCAAGTTCATACCCACTGCTCCTTATGTTATTCCTGCAGGCTACCAAAAAGAGCTTGGCCCCGTCCCCTTGACACCCACCCCTCAGATATTGACAGACATCTCAATCTCCTCTCAGCCCCAGGGCTCCCAGTCTCTCCTCACAGGGGAGATGTTTAAGTCTCCCAACCATCCCAACCTCTCTCCAGCAGGGCTCTGTCTCTCCTGAACTGGGGAGCCCAAAACCAGACACAGCATTGCTGGTGTGGTCCCACCAGGGAAGAGCAGAGGGGGAGAAGAACCTCCCCAGACCTGCCAGACACACTCTGTGTTACGCACCCCAGGATCCCATCTGCTGTCTTGGCCACAAGGGCACATACCTGCATATCAGACCCCTCCCTCCTCCCTCTCCAGACACTGGAAGCCCAAAAGCCCCAGGGATTTAGTGAAAAAAACACCGAGGAGTAAGAAATCTGGTTTGAGGCCAGATCTGTAGTAGAAGTAAGCTCATGGAATACGAATTTCCTGGCACAGGACTGCAACAAGGGCAGGCAAGCCACAAAGAAACAAATTCAGTTACAGACAGTTGCAACTTACTTTTCTTACTACAGTCAGAAAAGAGACAACAAGAAACAGCACCACCACCCTCCTGCACACCAGCTCTGGGGCACTCCTCACCTCTCTCCTGCACACAAGCCCTGGGGCACTCCTCTCCTCCCTCCTGCACACCAGCCCTGGGGCACTCCTCACCTCTCCTGCACACCAGCTCTGGGGCACTCCTCTCCTCCCTCCTGCACACCAGCTCTGGGGCACTCCTCACCTCTCTCCTGCACACCAGCTCTGGGGCACTCCTCACCTCTCTCCTGCACACCAGCTCTGGGGCACTCCTCACCTCTCTCCTGCACACCAGCTCTGGGGCACTCCTCTC
>VWZI01008476.1:1897-17877 GCA_013396835.1 Psilopogon haemacephalus | reverse complement strand
ATCATTGCTAAAGACATTAAAGAGGGCAGGCCCCAGCACTGAGCCTTTTTATCCAGGGCACTGACCCAAGCCTTGTGCCAGGAGTTTCTGAAAGAGAATGCTGTGGGAAGCTGACATGTCCACCTGACATGTCCACAGTACAGTCCAGCTTAATAGAATTCCACAGCCTTGAGTGCTGACATCATCATTTTCCCCCTATTTCATATATATATATATATATATATATATTTACATATAACTCTACCGCCTTCCCTTTTGCCACTTTGTGACTAAGATTCTTTGCCAGCCTGCACCGCCAGTCGCTGTCTCAGCTCCCCTGAAGAGCTTTGTCTGCCCAGCAGATGTCCTCACCCCACCGCTCCTGCGCTGCCTGCGCCCTTGGACAGGTTGTGCAGCCTGAACTTCATTTACCTTCTTGAAGTGCCTGGAAGAGGGCCTGGCCAGAAGTCTCTTTAGAGCCCCAGTAATTAATCAGCTGAACATTGCCCAATCCAGAGACTCATCCACTGCTCTTAATTACTTGCAGAGGTGGTGAGGCAAACCTTACCTTTGCAAAAGCCTTTTTTGGATTGTTCTCTACAGCAGCATCTCCACCCCACGTACAGCAGCACTTGTTCACTGCAACTCCTGTGGACTGGCGAGGTCCAGACACCCTGCTCACCGATCAGCAGCTGGGGAAGGAGGTGCCACAGCAGCTGACAGTCGGCAGCTGCAAGGGGAGTTATGCCCCCACTGACAGCACTGCACTTCAGATCTCCAGTTGCATCAGCTCTGGATCTGAGCACTGGCTGGCGGTGAAGGTTTGTTGTTGTTTGCTTTGGCCCCACTTGTAACACCCATGTCTAGTGGTCAGGCACCCCTGAGTTAGCCCAGTTTCTCTGCAAGAAATTTCCTTTACCTTCTCTGGTAGTTTTCTTTGTTTGGTTTGGATTTGTTGGCCTGCTTGTTTTCTCCTACCTTCACCATTCCTTTGACTCTCCACCTCAATAAAAGCACACTTCAGAGCTGTCACTTTTCCAGTCTAAGAAATCTCTTTCACATAAACACTGGGCTGGTCACACATCCCAAGTGGGAGAAAATCTAAACCAAATACATCAGAGGGACTGATCAGCAATATTAAAGACAACAACAATATTACTTAAAAACTGAAGCCAAGGCCAATCTTGATTTCAGTTACTAAGAGAAGCTGCATGAAGCCTTTCCCACGTGCTGCAAGTATCAGCCAGTGCTCACCATCAGAACAGTTCTAGCAACATGGAAGAAAATGAAGAACACATCACCCACCCACCTGCATCTGAACAAGCTTATTAATAGTCCTGTTACTTCCAACAGCTGTCAATCACTGTGGGGAAAAAAAAAAATCTGGTGTGAAACATGTTATTTGCAGTCAAATGAGCCAGTACAGAGATCAAATTAATTACTAATTTCCAATATATCAGTAAACAGCCTGGAAGAAAGTCTGATGGAATCCAGACAATGCCTCAACAGATCCAGAGTTAGTGAATTGATTTCTATAAATGTCTGTCTTCCTGTGATGTGCTAACCAAAGGAAAATAACCCAATTTATACAGACATACTCCAAGCCAGGTATTTATCAGGTACCCAGAAGGAGTGCATTGGCTGCATCACAAATAAGGCTGTGGAGACTGAAAGCTACTTCCGTAAGTAAATGTACACCCTGCAGTGACACATCTGCTCTGCCCTGCTGAGACCACATCTTGAGCACTGCCTTCAGTTTGGGTTCCCCAGTTGCAGGCGGACAGGGACCTGCTGGAGAGGGTCCAGGGGAGGGCTGGGAGGATACTGAGGGGACTGCAGCAGTGCCTGGGGAGGAGAGGCTGAGGGACCTGGGGCTGCTTAGTCTGCAGAAGAGAAGACTCAGAGGGGATTGGATCAATGTTTGGAAGTGTCTGAGGGCTGGGGGTGAGGAGGGGGGGGACAGGCTCTGCTCACTGCTCCCTGCCATAGGCCAAGGAGCAATGGATGGAAGCTGCAGCACAGGAGATTGCAGCTCCACACAAGAGGCAACTTCTTGCCTGGGTGGGTCCCAGAGCAGTGGCACAGGCTGCCCAGAGAGGTTGTGGAGTCTCCTTGTGTGGAGCCTTTGCAGACTCTGTCTGGATGTGTTGCTGTGTGCCCTGAGCTAGCTTGGATGCTCCTGCTCTGGCAGGGGTTGGATTTGATGATTTCTTTGGGTCCCTTCCAACCCTGACATCCTGTGAGCCTGTGATAGGACTTTCACTGAGGTCCTCAGAACCTTTGGTAGCATAATTTTGTGTTTAATAAAATTGTACACTTGTGCATACTGAGAAAGTCTTTTGGTTTCAAGACATTCACATAGCACTCTGAGCAGCTCCACCCATCCTGCTTGGCAGAGATGTGTCAATAGCCCTGCAAGGCAGCGAATCGATATTAGTAATTGGATTCAAGTAAAACAGATGAACAGAGCATGTGGCCCTGAGAATTTTTGTTATTTACATAGAACTCAGTTCAAGAAGGACCTCAGGGAACTGCTTGAGAGAATCCAGGACAGAGCCACAAAGATCCTGCAGGCAGTGAACATCTCCTGTGGGGCCAGGCTGAGGGAGCTGAGGCTGGCAGCAGAGGAGCCTGAGGCTGCCCTCAGTGCTGTGCTCAAGATGTGCAGAGCAGTGCAGGGAGGATGCAGCCAGGCTGTGCCCAAGGGCAGCACAAGGGGCACTGGGGGACAGCTGGAGCAGAGGAGGTGCCAGGGGAACAGGAGGGGAAACTTTGTCCGTGTGAGGGTGCTGGAGCCTGGAGCAGGCTGCCCAGAGAGGCTGTGGAGTCTGCTCTGGAGTCTTTCCAAAGTCCCCTGGATGTGTTCCTGGGTGCCCTGCCCTGGGTGCCCCTGCCCTAGCAGGGGCTTGGACTGGATGATCTCTGGAGGTCCCTTGCAGCCCCTAACATTCTGTGATGATGTGAACTCGACCTATGTGATTCTGAGTGTTCCCTGTGCCAACACTAAAATATGTTCCTCATGAAAAAATTACCCCCAGGAGCTATAGACTTATGCAGAATGATTAGTCAGAAATAATCCTTCCCTTACAAGCAGTAAGGTGTCACTATGCAGTGTGGAACTGTAAAATAGACATGCAAATGATTTTAAACCCCAGACATGCTGTAGCTCCTAAACAGAGCTGTGATTTACTGCAGCTGCTTGGAAGCTCCTGGGCTCTGTGAACAGCACTTGCAGGCAGTGTTGTGCTTGGAGATGTGCACAAGAATGGCCATAAAAGTGTCTTAAAACCTATAGCCAGTGCATTTGCTTAAGGACCCAGCTTCATCCACTCCAAATCACCTCTGCAGTCAATGGACTTCTGCAAATGTAAAGTTCCAAGCTTCAGGAGCTCTGAATACACTCTTCAAAGTTTCCTTGAGTGTCCCTCTCTGTGATGCCTGTTTTAGAGTCTTTGTTACTTAGTGTGTGAGTTTATGATCATTACCTAAAACATTACCTATGTAACTAAAAAAAAAAAAGTAATTAGGCTGTGGTTTAAATTAGTATATAAGGATGTAGTGAATTTTAGTTACCATCTAGCTAAAATGAGTTTCTTCTCAACAGTTTGATGTTTTAAATTACCTTTTACTCAAGGGAAAATCTTGAACAGAGGTCAATGACTTCCCTGTTGAAGAAGAAAAAAAGAAAAGAAAAAATTAATTTGCTTAGGCCACTGACACTGAGGGAAAACAACATGAACTCTCAAGCAGTCGTTAAAGTAAGGACAAGAACATCAAGGAGAAGAGAAGAAATGCACAGACTTGCAGATCCTGATGCCCTGGGAGCCCAGCAGGAGGAAGAGGCCATTCAGCGTGGTCAGCCCAGAGCAGTCTTCCCCTGGACCTGCTCCCAGGGCAGGGCTTCCATGGTCTCAGGAGTGAGGAGTACCGAGCAGAACCTGATGAGTTATCATCTCTAGATAGTCTTAGTGTCTCCAGCTTGTGCAGTTTACAGTCTGGGTACTTGCAGGCCATGGGCTGTGGTGTCTGCAGTTGTGTTTAGAGTGTTGAAGGCATCAACCTCTGCTGTCCCTCTGGCTCTCCACCAAGCAGGACGTGGCAGGTCCTTACTTTTGCCCTCTGGAATTTGGACATCATGGCTGGAGCACTTGCTGCTGAAGACTGAGGCAAAGAAGTCATTGAGCACCTCAGCCTTATCCATGTCCCCTGTCACCAGCTCTCCATTTCCCTTCTGAAGGGGTCCCACGTTCTCCCTAGTCCTCCTTTTCTCACTGATATACCTGAAGTCAAGGAAGGATGGAGCAAACTTAGACACGTGTGAGCATGATGAGAAACCAAGGCACAGAGTAACTGTGGAGGGAAGATACTTGACAGCAATGACACAGCCACTGCCACAGCAAGCAGCACTGTCACCAGAGCCTCTGGCACCACTGGGGAGAGAGCAGCAGCTCCTAACTGTAGGCCACCCCCTGCAGCTCCCTCTCTTCTTCACCTCAGGTGTGGCCAGGACTGACCACAGCCACCATTGATACACCTCCAGTGGTACTGAAGATTTCATAGGGGAGGAACCTTTTGGTCAGTTCCTCTGTCTGTACATTCAGTGGTTCCTGGGAAAGCCTGGGAAGTGAGGATATGTAATAATGTCTTAATACCCTGAAGAGACTGGAGAGGCTCTTTTCCAGTCATTAACAAGAAGGGAAGATAATTTAATCCCAGGAAAGAGTAGTTAAATGGAGAAACAATTTTAGAAAATGCCATGCCCTTTGGTCTAGCAGAAGTCTTAGTTCAGGTTCTGGAAGGTGAAGTGTGGGAAGAGAACACACTTCAGCTCTTGGTGCTAACCACTGGGACTGTCCCACAGTTCAGGGTCCTTACTCAGAACCAGGTTTTCCTTTTGAGGAGATGCTTTGTGCTCCAGCTCTGCAGTTACAGAGTGCAGTGAGGGCAAGGGGAGCAGTTCCAGCCTGGTTAACTTACAAGAGAAAGCAAATGGCAGCTGGGACAGGGCAGGTAAAGGTGCAAGCAGGAGGCTCCCTGGGACAGTGCCATCGGAGGGACTGCAGAGCTACAGCCCTGCATGGAGACCCCCAAGGATTGCCAAAGACACTCAGCTAAGAGTGCAAACATCTCTCTCCCTTCTGGAGGACAGGGAGGGCCCTGCAAACAATGATTTTGTGCTGCAGCTGACAACAGTTTCTGACAATGCTCAGCCCAAAGAGAAAGCCTCGGTGCACGCCTGCGGATCCGTGCTGGAGTGAGGTCAGTAGTGTGTACAGCAGTGTGTTGAAATGTGTACTGGCCTGAATCAGAGCAAAGCAGGTCAAACTGGACCAACCTGCCTGTCTTCCCAACACACATGTGAAGGAAAAGTAACTCACCAAAACAGTGAGATAGGAAGAGAGTACAAAATGCGTCGCTACCTAAGCTTGTGTGCAGAAGGAGCAGGGCACAAAGCAGCAGCAAACAGAATGATTCAAAGGTCATTTTCTCTCCCATCTTTTTGTAACTGATTTTTCATTTCAATTACCTTTTTTTTTTAAAAGGTATATTCTATCCTGCTGAAAACTTGACCAGAAATATAGCTACTCCCTGTCTGAGCTGACAAACAGCAGATGGCACTCCCAACAGGAATCACACCTTGGAAAGAACATTTCATGGGAGAACTCAAGAGAGGGAGACAGGTTTTAATAAGTTCTTGCATATTTGGGACATCTAACTCAAGCATCTGACATAAGGCTCTGTAGAGCCTAACCTGGAGACAAAAACTGTGTTCAAACACCATGAAATACATTTATGACAAGCTACAGAAATCTGAACCAAATCTGAATGCAGATTCTGGAAGAAAAATAAGACAATGCCACAGTGAATTGCAGTGAGAAATGAGATACACATAAAAGGCAGAGTCTGCACAAAGGCTGATTAAAAAAAAAAAAAAAAAAAGTAAAATGCAATGTGAGCAGGTTTGCACCAGCACAACAGAGTGGATATGGTGCCAAAGTAAGAGTAGTTCTAGGCAGTTTCCTAGCTTTGGATGATGCTGTCTGACACATATCACATTCTGCAAAAGCTGTCAATAAAACAGAATAACCTGACAGGAAGCAAAGTGGATCTGTACCTTGCACAACGAAGCAGGACGAGGCTCCCTGTGTACTGGGGAGAGTGCCACACTGCTGCCACAGATACAGAAGCAAAGTCATTGGAGGATTAGTTTAAGAAGGGCAATGGGAGCCTGGCCACTTGTTGCCCACAAGCCAATGTGGAGTTGAACTTGAGTCAGCACCTCGAAAAGAAAGCAGAGCAACCTAGAATAGAAGTGTCCTCATGTGGTAAGGTGATTTCAACACTGCCTACGGAAGCAAAACAAGGGGAACCCACCAAAGTGCCCCAGTTGTCCTGAGACAAGCTGCCGAGCCCCTGGGAGAGGATGAGCACAACTGCAGTTGCTGGTTTGCTTCCCACTCAAGCAAGCATTGCAAGCTGGAAGGATGTCACAGTTTTGGGGAGAAGCCAAGAGCGTGCACAGGAAGCAGCAACAAAGGCCACAGGAAGGTCAGGCAGCACTCACAGTGAGAGTTTTCTTTGCACCTCCATTCCCACCCAGCACTGTGCACAGCTGGCTGACATTTCCTACGTCTCTGGCTCCTGCTCCTCTGCTGTCTCATGCTCTAACCAGGGAGCACTGAGCAAGGTTCAGCTTTGCACCACCTCTGCTGGCAGGAGGAAACAGCTGCTGCTCACAGCCTCAGCCTCCTCTCCCTCTTCCACAGCCTCTAACCAGGGCTGTGTGCTCTGGGCTGACAGCATGGAGTCACATCCCCAGTGCAGGCTCTTGTTTGGGTAAGACTCTTCCAGCACAGCAGGAAGGGTGGGTTCCTCCTGCCTACCTGCCAGTGCACACACCTGTGCTGATCAGTGTAGGCACCAGCATCTAGAAACACCTCTGTGCATCTGGGTAGCAGTTTTCACCTGCTGATCCCTTCCTGGCATGTTACATAGGGCTCTGGTTCCTGGCCAGTGCAGGCTCCTCTGCTAGGAGAAGAAGTGGTTAAAACCTTCCCTACCTCTGAGCTGAGTCGGTAAGAGCTTGAGTTTACCTCTGAATTTCTCCTGCATGTAGGGAGCAGCAAGGCCACTGTGTTCCTGGCTAGACTTGGTTATTCTGGTTACTGGGGATGTCCAAATGCAATTCACAACACCAAACAACATTTGAATGCAGGAAGGTAGCTCAAGAAACAGAGCTCTAATACTCTGGGTCCAGGCTAGCTTGCACCCTCCTGACTTTACTTGCTCTGAAAATGCCTTCATCAGCAGGTCTGAACTCAGTGCACTGATGCACTTCAGGAGCTGTCCAGTCCCCAGTATGAGGAAATTACAGATCTCAGCTACCATAATTGCAGATTTAATGATGACAGATAGGAGTTCATTGTGTTTGTTACCATTTTCTAAGCTTTTTTTTTAGGAAAAGAATATTTGCTTTATTAAGTTAGGTGTTTGCTGATCTATCAGCTCTGTTTGCTAGGGGTAGAACATTTTCCACTGACATGAGTACTCTTCTTGCCCCTTACTTCAGTGGTGCATCACAATACATCAATGTTCAGGTGGGGTTCATCACAGTCCATTCAGACATCTAGAGCTCAGTCAGAGGTGGTCAGGCCTCACAGGCAGCCAAGCCCTTAGGGCTGAGCATCTCTCTTTGGTGACTGCAGGGAGCTGGTGCAGAGCAGTTGATGTTTCTGGAGAAGTACTCAGGACACTGCTGACTGCCCTGGCACAGTTCATGCAGCACAACCACACCTCTAATGCTAGAATTATTGTGAATAAGTTGTAAATCAGGTATGCCTGTTCTGTTTCTTTGCTACAGAGAACAGCACTCTTCATAATAAATTGTGTGCAAAGCATTTCCCATTCAAAATGAGCAGCTATGACCATTGGCTAGCAATTTACTGGCAACATTTAATACCTTTCTCTTCTCTCTGCACCTTCTGTTTTCACTCAGCTTTCACGTATTAATACTTTTTTGCCTCTTGCCTTTACCCACAGCCAACATACATTAGCACTGGGTTGAGTAGCTAACTAACAAGTTATGGCTTGCACTTACACCTCTCTGCTATTAATATTCAGTGTCATATAACAAGTGAAATTCTGAGGGCCAGTGAAATACAGTGGGTGTGAGATTGCAATGCAGCCTGAGTCCAGGTACCTGCAAGGTGGGATCAGGAACAGGCAGAGAGCCATTGACTGATCTGGATAGTCTTAACTGATGCAGAAGGCCTGACCTGGCAGAGGTCATCATCCCAGGCTCTCTCTGTAGAATTTAGTTTTGTCTCATGGTTTGGAAACCTGAAGCTTCTTTAGAAGCTCCTGGAAGCCTGATTTAGGTAGTGCCCATTTCTTTCCAGTACCTGCAAAGGAAGCCTGGAATGCCTCCAGCACTTAAAAGGCCAGTGTGAGTTTATCAGCCTCTGCTGGAGTCTGGAAGCAGGGGACAACAGGAGAGTCAGAGCAGTGATGGGAGATCAATCAGAGTTCTCCCAGGAACATGTTCCAAACCATTTTATGATTCTATGATGACTGCAGGGCAGTGCTGGCTCGCTCCAGCTCCTTGCTCATCCCCAGTGTGGTTCACATCCACCGTTTGATGCATCACATGACAGTGACAATCCACTGGCTCCAAGAGAGAAGACAATGTGCTGGAAATCCTGGCTTGCATTCCAGCAGGTGCATAAACATAGATGGGTGAAGGCCCCAGGAGCAGAAGGTTACACTGGAGATTCCTGGCTTTGTGCTGCCACCCACATGGAGGTGACGTTTGGTCACCGTCATGCCTGAGGAGTGAAGGAAGAGGCCAGGCAGCTGTGTCACTCGTGGCACACACAGCAGGACTGGCTGGGATAACGCTGAGCCAGCAGCCACAGACACAGCTCAGAGCCGCTGTCACCCGAAGTTTCCCCAGGACGATCCAGACTGAACGACACTGTTTAAGTGTTCCCTTCATGTGCCCGGTGTCGCCCTGTAGTCGAGGACCAAGCTTGCGCTGTCCATCACAAATTCGATCCCAGCTGTGGGGGCGAAGCCTCCTTCCAGGCGAACCCGCACGGCTCCCGGTGCCTCCCGGCTCCGGCTCCCGGCGCTCGGCCGAGCCTCGGGAAGGCGGCGCTGGACTGGGAACTCCGCTTGCTTCCTCGGCCAGCGCCCACCGACCCGGAGCGACCCCGCCTCAGGCCTCGGTTCNCCGCGGGGCAGCCCCGAGCGCCGCTCCCTGCCCGGCGAGGCCAAGGCACCGCCAAGGCGGACACCTCGCTGGGCTCCTGCCGTAGGATCCAACTTCAGCCGGGGACCCGCGGGCGTCGCCGGCCCAACCAGGCCAAACGGGGGAGGCAGCCCGAGCCGTCGGTGCGGAGGCAGAGCCCGGCACGGCCCCCGGCATCGCCCCTCATCGCCCCCGGCATCGCTCCTCATCGCCCCGGCACGGCTCCGGCACGGCCCCGGCACGGCCCCGGCAGCCAGCACTCACCTGCCGTCCCCGCTGCCGCCGGCTGTGCCAACGCCTGCCCCAGATACCGGCGGCCCGGGCTGGGCTCGCCTGCGCCGCCGCCGCTCCTGCCGCTCCGCTCCGCTTCACTTCGCCGTCCCGCTCGGCGCTGGGGGCTGGGCCGGGGCTGTGCCCGTCGGGCTGGGCCGGGGCAGCGAGGGAACCCGAGCGGGGCTCTCGGGTGGGGTTTGCCCCTTCCTGGGTGTTCCTCGCACCGAACCGCGCTGCGCCAGCCTCGTCCCTGCAGCAGCGAAGCATTGCTCCGGCCGGCCGCGGTGCCGAGGATCCTCGCGTTGTTCCGGGGGATTTGCAAACCGCTAACTCACTGAGATAGCGGCGGAGCCCTGCAAGGTGGCAAGAGGCAACACCTTCGGCCGGGAGATGCCGGCTCAGAGCTTCGACGCACGGCCCAGACCAGGCTGCTGTGGAGTCACTTGGGGCTCGCAGCCGCTCCAGCAGCGCAGACCCCTGGGAGCCCCAAAGCCTTCATCCCAGCTCCTCAGAGTTAGTGTAATTAGGGGGTTCAGTCCCTAATGAGAAATATAAGCCAGAGTTCTGGGGGAGAAGCAATGACTTTGTTCGCGCTAGACAAAACATTTATATAAAGGCAAATAAAATGGAGCCGAAGTCTTGAAAGAGTGCGAAAGTCACAGCCCCTGTGCAGAATCATTTGGCCTTAAATAGATTTCAGATCAGCCATTGCCAACCAGCTGTCTCCCTTTCCCTCAGGCAGATAATTTACATATTGGATTACTTTCAGAAAAGCAGATAATCTCATGATTTCTGAAGACTTACTACCGCTGGTAGCCAGGCTCTGCTGCCTGCACTGTGCTGTCTCCGTGCGGCTGCTTGGAACCCATTAGCACTCAGAAAGGTTTGCGACTGAGCCTGGTCCTGCAGTAGCTGCCCCGAGCTCGGGCCCCGCAGAAGTGTCACACACCCTCTAAAGGTGTTAAAGGGTCCCAACCTTCAGCACCTCGCACGGGGCAGGAGCAGTGGCACTGCATTTATTCTCCAGTGCAGTGTAGGGTTTAGAAGATGTTTTTGAACCCAAAGAGGCTGGGTGCCATCAAAGTCATAGAGCTGCAGCCTCTCTTAAGAATGAGAGGGAAATGGCTTTGCCAAATGCTCCATAGTGGTGTGACTCTCATTAAAACAACTCAAATAATTCCCTGCAGCACTGCTTGGCATGCAGGCTGGGAGAGGACATGTGGTGAATCTTCCCAGCCTCCAGTATTTCCTAGAGGTTGACTGGGACAAGTGTAGCTACAATAGGAATCTAGATTCCTTCTTCAAAGGTCTAGAGAAGATACTCCTCAGTTTATTTTCCTTCCAAACATTGTGGGTGTTGGTTCGTGGGTGGAAATGTGTTTGGTGTGACACAGTGTGCAGGGAAAGAGGTTAGCAATTTTCTGTCTCCAACTGAGCAATAAATTCCACCCTTGGGGCAAGAGATAACTTGAGGGAATCTTGCAGAGCTTTGCAGCAGAAAGTGCAAGATGCTCTGGAGTCTGCAACCACCCAAGGCAGCCCTGCCAGTGGACATGAAGAATTCATCTGCCATAGGCAGAGGGCAGGTTCTTTACAGCATAGGAGGAACTTTTGCTGTGAAGTCTCCACTCTCCCATGCCAGGACTTCACAGATGCTGGATACTTTTCAGAAATATTAATTCTGTGCAGAAAAAAGAAGTTTCTGGTGCATTTCTTTAGGCTGACTGCGAAAACCAGAGAGAATTTTGGTGTGCAAACTGGTCCTCAGATACTTAAATAAATAAGGAAATTCTTCTTCTCCATCTAACTTTTCTCATCCAATCTCTTTTCCGATGACAGCTACAGCTCATTTCACTCATGCTTTATAAGGTCAGAATCAGTGTTGTATTTAATATCCTGTGCTCAGTGTCCTGCTTAGAAAAATAATGCAGCTCTTCCTTTTTGAGCCAGATAGCCTTAGTTTGGTGGTTTTGGGGTTTTGGGTTGTTGGGGTTTTTTNGTGGGCAGGCAGGGATGGGTGCACAGGAAGAATTTGTGCTCATGTCCAGAGCTGGTGTGAATGTGCACCAGCAGGAGAGGGAGATACACAGATAAAGGAGGGCTTGAAACAAGTCTACTGTTTGGTGTAACACTAGGAAAAGAAGCCACATTGGCAAGGTTGGTGGTGTCACAAGGAGTCTGATGGTGATGCTCAGTCTGTGGACTCTTGTGCTGGAGCAGTTGTCACTGTACATCAGTGTTGCTCAGGTACATTTGCACTTGGTGCTGTCTGAGGCAAGCCCTTTGGAGCAGATCTGGCTTCACACAGCTCTGAGTGAGTTTCTTCACTGCATCACATTGTTTGACTTTCACTTGGCTGATTCCATTTTCTGTTTTCAGATTGATCCCATCTCAGCAGTCCTACCTCTCTGATTCTGTTTCCTGTCATGTGTGATGACTTAAGAATTTCACACTACTGTTTCATACAGCTTAATTTCCTTAGCAGTCTGAGCCCAGGTTATGATGCAGCTTGAGCCTTGGAGCCCAGGGACATGGGAGGGGTAAGGGGCACAGACACATACAAGGAGAATGAAATCTCATACTTCAGAATCTCAAGAAACTCAGCAGTGTTGGCTGGACTGTTGATTGCTTAAGGTGGTGAAGTGCATCTCCTGGTGTTTGATTTCACAGGGGTTTATACCCTGACTGACTGCAGAAGGAAGGAGGAAAAACCTGAGATTTTCAGTGTGAGAGTTTCCTTGCTTGGCAATCGAAGCCCAAACAAATGCTTTGCTTTGCAAGGGTGGGAGGGTACTGCCTGCCCAGGCCTTTGCAGTGAGCCCAGGATCTTTGGTCCTGAGCCCTGCTCTGGTCTGATCCAGCTCAAGACTGAACAAACACAGATCAGAGGAACGCTGCTGCCCTTACTGTGGCTCCTGAGGGAGTTGACATGGTCATTAATTATTTAACCAGACATGCTACTAGGGGAGTGTTTGCACTTGTCTGAGCTGACAGGAGAGGTGCTGAGCAGTCTCAAAGAGCTCTGCAGCACTGTGCACATGCACAAACGGATGATTTTCTGGGGCTAGAATTATTTAGCTGGTGTTACAAAAGTAATACCAAATATTAATTATGGATGTTAATTGGGTGCATAAATGTCAAGTATTATTTATTAGTATTTTTTAAATTATGAAATCCCATAAAACTGGTTTGCATTTTCTCAACAGTAAGTAGTTGCACACAGGATATTTATAAACGTGGAATTGAACAGCTTAAACAATCAGAACTTGGAAAATAGAAATGCAAAGCCAGGAAAAATTGTAGCCATGCTTATATGTGATGGTTTGGCAGTTCCCTGCCCCCCACACACACTATTTAAAATCACCCAGGCTAGGCTTAGCTGGCTGGAAGTTAATAAATGAAGCTTTATGTTACAGCTTTGCACAGTATTTACAGTGTATTACAGATATATACAATGAAAAGGTAGCACAGAAACACCACAGCCCTGCCAGAGATCAGAGTCCCCAAGAGGGGTTCCCAACCACCCTGCCACCTTCCCCCATGACCCAATCTTATCCCAGTATCTGTCTTATGTGGCAGGTAAGTGAGGAAGATCAGCCAGGGGGGTTAAGTAGGAAACTGCTTGGTGGAGTTACACAGATCCAGCTGGAAGGTAGGGAGAGAGATGCAGCAGCCCCAGAGTGGCTCAAACAGCTCTCTCTTGCCTGTGTTTTGACTCTCACTCATATACATCTCAGCAAGCCTGTGAGTGGGCTGGAGATGATTTTGTTTTCCATTCTCAGCCTATAATCTAATTTCCCGTAAAAATCCTCCAATTAGCCTCACACCAGCACATTATGGAGTAAGGCATTGCTCTGGCACAGCTGCTCAGGACGTGGTGATCCCTGAGGGCAAGTGAGTTGCTGCAGGGCTTTGCTGTGAGCTGCAGGCAGGTGGCTGCTGTGAACAGTGCTTCCTGCAGGCAGGGACCCTAATGGGGCTGAGGTGACAGCATGGGAAAGGCATTTTCAAATCTTACCCCCATGAAATACACTGAAAATCAAGCTGGGGAACTGACACATGCCTCATCCAGCCTGGTCCTGAGCACCTCCCTGGGCAACCTGTGCCAGTGTCTCACCACCCTCACTGCAAACAACTTCCTCCTCACATCCAGTTTCAATCTCCCCTCTGCCACTTCAAACCCATTCCCTTTCATCCTCTTCTTACAAGCCCTTGTGAATAGTCCCTCCCCAGCCTCCCTGTAGGTCCCTTTCAGATATTGGAAGTCTACTATAAAGTCTCCTCAAAGCCTTCTCTTCTCCAGGCTGCAGAGCCCCAACTCTCTCAGCCTGTCCTCATAGCAGAGCTGCTGCAGTCCTCTCAGCATCTTCCTGGACCCTAGCACACAGGAGGAGGAGAGCAGGTGGTCAAAACCAGTCTGGCAAGACTTCTGCTCTGCCAGGACACCTGGCTGAAGCTCTTCTGTCATGGTCACATCACTCAGTGGACAGAGCAATGCAGATGAACTCAGAACAGGATGGAAACCACCACCTGAATTCATTCTCTGTGGGAGAAGGGAAATGACATTAAGCTGGCTATGGCCTGGATGATGTCCAAGTGAAAATACCTCCTCCTTCATCAGCAGTGTGGCTCCTGTGGGTGCATCACAGTCAGATCCATGGCTTATGTGAACAGCAATAATGCTTTTTGTTCCCTGTAAATCTTAGAAGCTCAGACTAGAGGAGAAGAGGGGACAAGTGATGCCATCCTGAGAACCACAATAAGTACCTCACAACTGCTTTTGCCTGTGGCTGAACTGTGGTCAGAATACACACACAGTATCCTCCTGGTTTGCAGCCTAATTTTGCTCACTGCTAATTGGCAACTCTTTCCTCTGCATCCAGCAATGTCCTTCCTGGAGGTTTGTCCTGCCTTGTCCTTACCAGCATGCCCTTAGCCTCAGCCTTTACCCTATCAATCAGTCATAGAATCATAGAATGGTTTAGGTTGGGAGAGACCTCAAAGATCAGCCAGTCCCAACCCCCCTGTGCCATAGGCAGGGACACCTCCCACTAGATCAGGATGCTCAAGACCTCATCCAGCCTGGCCTTGAACACCTCCAGGGAGGGAGCAGCCACAACCTCCCTGGGCAACCTGTGCCAGTGTCTCACCACCCTCACTGTGAAGAATTTCTTCCTAACATCCAGTTTCAATCTCCCCTCTGCCAGTTTGACCCCATTCCCCCTCCTCCTGTCATTACAATCCCTTGTGAACAGTCCCTCCCCAGCCCTCCTGTAGCCCCCTTCAGATACTGGAAGGTTGCTCTAAGGTCTCCTGGCAGCCTTCTCTTCTCCAGGCTGAAAAGTCCCAACTCCCTCAGCCTGTCCTCATAGCAGAGCTGCTGCAGCCCTCTCAGCTGCATCTTGGTGGCCTCCTCTGCCCTGGCTCCACCACTTGCCTGTGCTTCCTGTGCTGGGGGCTGCAGAGCTGCAGACAGTGCTGCAGGTGGGGGGTGAGGAGAGCAGAGCCAAGGGGCACAATCCCCTCCCTTGCCCTGCTGCCCACAGCTGCTCTTGCTGCAGCCCAGCACACAGTTGCTGTCTGGGCTGCACTCACACTGCAGCCTCATCTTCAGCTTTGCACCAGCCCAGACCCCCAGGTCCTGTTCCTCAGGGCTGCTCTCAGCCATTCCCCACCCAGCCTGGAGCTGTGCTTGGCATTGCTCCCACCCAGCTGCAGGACCTGACACTTGGCCTTGTTGAATGCCCTGAGGTTGGGCTGGGCACAGCTCTGCAGCCTGTGCAGCTCCCTCTGGATGGATCCTGCCCTCTGGCAGTCTCCTGTGCCACACAGCTTGGGGCCAGCTGCACCCTTGCTGAGAGTTGGAGGTGTATCCTTACCAAGCAAGTCTTTTCTGAGTCAACAAAAAGTGCTGGTTTCTTCTCAAGGAATTACCCCAGTGAAGGCAGATGGATCAGGTGGCAGCCCTGCTTTTGCCTCAGGGATCATCTATGCCCTCTGGTGTTTGCTGTCACCTCACTTTGGACACTGAAAACTGAAGTAAAGACTGGGACATTCTGAAACACCATACTGACTTTTCCTGCCTGAGTCATTTTCCTCTGGATTCCATGTTTCCATCACCTTCACAGTTAGATGCAGGCATGTGGAGAGCTCCTCAGGTGCTGCTTCTCTGCAGAAGGTGTTTGGACTTTACAAAGCTTTCTTTTCCATCTTGCAAAGACTGCAGTCCAGATCCCAGTCAATGCTTCCTTCTACTGAGGCTCCTTGCTCTGCATCGAGCTGAGAAACACTTAGAAACTGGTACAGTGTCCAAGTACAGAATCTGCCTTTTAATTGCTAAGGTAACCTGCACAAGAGCCTCCCTTGCAGCTCCCAAGAGGCTGTGCTTGCTCACACAACCTCCACCAGGTCACAGGACTCATTGACATGCTGCAGAACCTCTTAGAGGTAGGGAGGGGAGGGGAGGGGAAGGGAGGGG
>VWZI01008474.1:47324-70299 GCA_013396835.1 Psilopogon haemacephalus | reverse complement strand
TATTTATATATATATAAAATATTTTATAATATATTGAAAATATTTAGTCTACTATTTGATTTCATAATAGTTTATAATATATTAAAAATATTTATATATATAATATACATTATATGTTATAATATATTGCATTTTATAATATATTGAAAATATTTTATTTAGTCTACTAAAGCTTATTAGCAAACTTTATTTACCTTTTACTCACAGCCTCTGGCAATTTCCTACTCTTGTTTGCTGTTAGGAACCAGGCTAAAAAGTATCAACTCTAAACCATAATATGGATGCTTCCCAAGAAACCACAGTGAATAACCACACAGACAGTGGTGGAAAGGAGCATTCTGCCTTTTCTGCACCCACCTGCAGTGGACAACGATGGGCCCTGCACTGGGGGGGTTGGACAGTTTGACTCTGCGTATGAAGGAAAGCAGCCCTGTGGCGTTGTAAGGGACTCCGTGATCTGGCCAGCCAGTGAAATGGAACTGCTTCACTTCACGGATTTCATTGTAGCCCCTCTGCAAAGGCAACAAAACAGACAAATGAACAAACAAGGGGATGAAATTCCAACCATCTCACACACCAGATACTCTCTGACTCCCATAACAACCTTCCCCAGACCTTGCGTGTGTTCAAGATTGGGTTGGACAGAGCCTTGAGCAAGTGTAGTGGGAGCTGTCCCTGCCCGTGGCAGGGTGGGTGGAACTAGATCTTAGAATCATAGAATCAGTCAGGGTTGGGAGGGACCACAAGGATCAGCCAGTTCCAACCCCCCAGCCACAGGCAGGGACACCCTACCCTAGATAAGACAGATGATCTTTAAGGTCTCTTGCAACCCAAACCATTCTATGGTAACATACACCAATGGAACCCCCATGCTGTTTTCATCCTTTCACTGATTTATTTAAAGCAAACAAAGCTTAGGTTGGAAGAGACCTCAAAGCTCATCCAGTCCCAACCCCCTGCCATTAGAACAGGTTGCTCAAGGACTCATCCAACCTGGTCCTCAACAACTCCAGGGAGGTTGTGGCTAAAGGTTGTTTGGATGTGGTGCGTGGGGATATGATTTAAGGGTGAACTTTGCAGAGTAGGGATAATGGTTGGACTTGGTGATCCTGGGGGTCTTTTCCAGCTGGAATGTTTCTGTGATTCTCTGGTTCTGAATGGGTGTCTCTGGTAACCCAGTACTTAAGCTCAGCTCAGAAGCATGGCTAGGGAGGAGAGCAGGCTGCCAGAGATGGAGGGAGGGAAAGTCCAAACCCCACAGCGAGCTGCGTGTTTGGATGGCACCAATGCAACGCATTACTGCCAGGGTGAGGTAACGCTGCCTGCACCACAGACCTGCTACACAGGGAGAGGGATTTGGGGTCCTAAAGGAACACATACAAGCAGAGCCTACTCCACACTCCTTGCTACCAGGGAATTTTGCTGAGCCCTTCCAAAATGCACTCACCCTTCCCAAAGTGAAGGTCCTGACGACGTACTCGGCCAGGGGCTCCATCTCCACGCAAGTCACTTTGAAGTCCCCATAAACTTCTGTGTCATCAGGCCAGTACTTGTAGCACTTGACCTAAAGGCAAACCAGGGAAGCACTTTGCAGCAAAAGAGCTTGAGGACACCTTCCTGCAGGGCCTGCACTCCATCAGCTGTGTCTGTTTCCAAGCTGACCAGGCCCTCACAGGCTTTGTCACGCATGGCTAATGGCTGCTCTGTCAAGCTCAGCAAGCAGCCCCCACTGCTTTGCACACCTCTGCTTAGATGCCAAATTAATTCCTAAACGAGCATTTATACGTTGCTTTTCTTTTGAAGTGCTGAGCTATGCAATACATTCCCATTTGCCTTAAGCAGAGATGCACTTCACATCAGCCATCAAAACTGTTGCAAGTCATCCCAGATAACTTCCTATTACTCCCTGAGGGAGATGCTGCTGCTGAAGTGTAAACAATTTGCTGTTTCCCAGCCACTGATATTGAGGCACATTTGCTCAGGAGTCCGCTTAAGCCGCTCACCTGAGTGACAAGACAGAAATCTGAACTATGAATTTTGGCTCCAGACAACTTCTCTCACTGCTCAGGAAGGCAAGACAGCATCAGCCTACCGGGGAAGTTAGCTTTGGTTGTAGACAGTGCTGTAACCACAACAGTGTCTGGACTTTCCCTTCCCTTCTGCTCAGGATGCAGGGTCCTCCTTCCACATCCTGCCCTGAGTGTGTCTTGCCAGCAGATTTCTCTTTAAGGCTTGTAGCACCAAAAGAAAAGCTAAACGAAAAAAAAAAAAACCACAACTCACTCTCCCAACTTCCACTAAGTTTGTGACCATCACCACGCAGGCTGATTGCTCCTGCCATATCATTCTCCAGAAGTCATACACGGTCTCGTGCACTGGACCTGCAAGAAAAATAAAACCAAAATTCCAGGTAACAACATCATGCAGAATAAAAAACAAAACAAACCAAAAATTAAAAAAAAAAACCAAAAATTCAACATTTAAACCCAATGCTAAAAATAAAACTCCAGTGCTCTTCAGAGCTGATCGAGATGAGCTCACTGGCTGGAAGATGAAAGCTTTGGAAACCACATGGTGATACCACCCTGCCGGTTTCCAGCAGGCATTGTTATTTCTAACCAAGGCTGAACCTTCTCAGTTTAACTGAATTACCACTTGAAAGAATCCACCAGCAGGTGGTTCAGGTGGGGAGATGCTGGAAGTTGCTCGAGAACTAAGAGCAGGCAGCAAGGTGGGACTGCATCTACAGATACACTTCCAGGTCTGCTTTACATTTGTTCAGCATAAGGTGCTGGATGTGTGAGCATCTCCAGATGTTGATGGAGGAGGTACCCACAGTGGTATCACCCAAGGGGGCTGGCGGTGCAGGTCCTAGCTCCTGGCATGGTCTGTGTGCTGGTCTGAACTAATTGGAGGATTAGAATGAGAAATTAAGACTCTAGGCTGAGAAGGGCAAACTAAATTTGATTCTTCTTCACTCAAGAGGTTACTGAAAAATTTATAAAAGTTAGAACCCAAAGAAAGCTAAGGCAGAGTGCTTTGAGCTGTGGCTGCTGCTGCATCTCTCTCTCCCTGCCTTCTTAGCTGGATCTGAATAATCTGGGTAATTTCTAACTACTTTTCTGCTGCTAATCCCCCTGGCCCATCTACTTTTGCTTCTCTGGCACATAAGACAGCTAGTGAGATAAGATTGGGAAGGGAGGAAGGTGGTAGGGTGGTTAGAAACCCCTCTTACTGATTTTTTTTTTTCATCTCTGGGAGGGCTGTGGTGTTTATTACCTTTTTTACTGTATATATCTGTAAATATCTGTTATATATTGTAAATATCTGCTTGTCTTTTGTGCAAAGCTGTAGATATAAAGCTTCATTCCCTTAACTTCCAACCAACTGAGTCTTCTGGCCTGGATTATTTCTAAGTGGCAGGGAACTGCCAAACCACCACAGTGTGCAAGCAGATGCTGAGCCATGAGATGCCCATGGAAGGGAAGCTGAACTAAACTTCAGTACTTTTCTGTGAGGCAAAGGAGCAACACTTGCTCAAGCTTTGCACTAGAACAACAGACAACTGCACATCAGAGGCTCTTGCACCACTACAATCAGCTCAGCAGCAGCTCCCTGACCACAGCCCAGCACCACTACTGCATATAACACACACCTAAAGCCTCAGCTGTAGCCCTCCCTATGCTTTACTCAAGCAGCAGTTAATTTTTGGTGCCCTTTAATCACCATTAACATGCAGTGGTTTTAAACCAGAATATGAGCAACAATTTACGGAGTAAACCAGAAAATAAAAACACAAATGCAGGTTTAACTGCCCGGGAGAGACCTGTTTAGTTGCACTCACACCAAAAATAACAAAAGTGTGTGGGCAGAAGTGTAAGTGTCCTGCTTTAAAACAAGCCTTTGGCTGATCTTTGCTGCGTGCAGCCACAAGTAACAAGACATTTCCAGCCAGCTCCCTGATTGCACTCACAGATCAAATAATGACACATCTAAACCCAATTATTTTTAGTTTAATTCATAGCCCCTGATAGTTCAGTGCAATCTTATTTGTTTTTCCTCGTCGTGAGGAGTTTTATCAGGGACACAAAATGAAATCATTTCCATAGAAATGCAATTTTTTTCTACCCCCACCTCTAACTCCCCTTTCATTAGCAGGGTGTTACATGATAAAGGGAGGTTTTGTCCTTCTCTGGCATGACTCTACCCAGATTTTCTCAGATAGCATTTGATTTATTACTACCACCTTTGCTGTCTGCATCCTGGAGAGTAAAAAAAAGGTACATTGGAAATGTATTATTTTACATTTCCAGTAAAATAATGCACGGGGAAAGAAAAGAGCCTGCAGGCAGGCTGGAAGTGTTCTCCTCTCTGTCCAGGTGCCTCTCCTCTCTATTCATCTCCCTAATTGGTAGTGGCTTCTGACTTTATCAGCCGAATTTATCACTGAAAGACTTGCTCAATAGCTAATTAACATGACAAATTAGTGCCATTTTTGCATCTATTCACACTGCACCTGAATGTGCTGTAGTCATTTAGCACCACACGGGCGATGACAGCTCATGATAGTGGAGGTGCTTTACTTTCACCTGCTTCCATTTTAGCCAAACACCTGCTGGACACCACAGAGAGGACTTGGGGCAGCTGGGTTCATGCTGTCAGATTCTTACCTTGGGTTGCAATGTAGTGGCTTGGTCTCTGATATCCCTAAAACAGCAATATAAGGTGGTTTGAGTATCACATGACTTAACAGAGAGGGGGAAAAAAAATAAAAGCATAAGGGCACTACAGTTATCTCTAGACAAAGTTTTTGAGAACAAGCCTAGTACCTAAGAGCAGCATGAAGCTCAAAACCTTAAAAAAAAACAAAAAACAAACCCAGTTCATACTGCAAAGATTTGAGTGACAACAGATAAAATGGAAATCACAACACCTGACCTGAACAGACATTGCAGTGTGCTGGGAGGGGGTACTCTAGAGAGCTCCCTTTGGGTCTAAAAAATGAGTCCCCTGGTGACATTACCTTCCCAGTCGTGTGCATGGGGATGTCTACTGAAAGCTGAGTGAAAATTTAGTCCAAAAATTTGGTCATCAGATTATCTGTGTTTGCAACATGAACACGTGCACACCTTTTGTCTCTGTCTGAACAGAGAATGGCTGCCAGGCACAGATGCTTGTACCTGAGCCTTAATGGGGACAGAGCTGAGGACTGTGGTGCCTGCACAGAACCAAGGACATGCTGCAGTGGAATTTTCTGCAGAAGTATATACACACACATATATATTTAGGTGGACAGATAAGCAAGCCTACATGGTTAAGCCTTTCCAGCTGGCTGGGCCTGTGCCAGAGCTGGGGGTACTGCACAGCTTTCATCAGCTGCTGCTCTTAAGGAAGTAATTCAGGATGTATTTTGGCCAGTGCTAGTAACATTAACTATAAGGAGGAAGGAAACTTCAGTATTGCTGCAGAGTTGACAATACAGAATGTGACCAAGAGAGCTAATGACATCCTTAGGCGTATCAGGAAAAGTGTGGCCTGCAGGGCTAAGGAGGTTCTTCTCCCCCTCTACTCTGCCCTGCTGAAACCACAGCTGTAATACTGTGTCCAGTTTTGGGCACCCAACTTCAGAAGAGACAGGAACCTGCTGGAGAGAGACTAATGGAGAACCACGAGGATGAGTAGGGGACTTGGGCATCTCCCCTATGGAGATGAGTGCCCTGGGGCTGGTTAGCCTGGAGAACAGAAGGCTGAAAGGAGACCTGATTAATGTCTATCAATATCTGAGGGGTGGGGGATCAGTGGCTGAGGACAATCTCTTTTTGATGGTGCACAGCAATAAGCCAAGGAGCAATGGATACAGACTGGAACAGAGAAGGTTTCAGCTCAGCAATAAGCCAAGGAGCAATGGATACAAACTGGAACAGAGAAGGTTTCAGCTCAACATGAGGAGAAACTTCTTTGCAGAAAGTGTGCCAGAGCCCTGGAGCAGGCTGCCCAGAGAGGCTGTGGAGTTTCCTTCTTGGAGACTTTCCAAACCTGCCTGGATGCAATGTGAACTCCCCTGGGTGATGCTGCCTGGGCAGGGAGGTTGGACTGGATGACCTCTGGGGATCCCTTCTAAACTTCCCTGATTCTGTGACATGATGTGCAAATATTTAAGACTAACTCCCATTATTTCCTAGGCTGTGTCTTTATTAGGCAGCTGGACTTAAGCGCTGATGTGACAGGGAAGCACAAGTCCCTGGATTCCTGCTATGCTATAAACAAGTGAACAATTTCAGTGTACCCAAGGAGTTTATATCCTTTTTTTCCCCCACAGACTGCTTCATTATCCTGTCTAGAGCAAAAGCATCTTCCTCTGAGGCTCATAAAAAAAAAAAACAACCAAACTTCTGGCTATCTTTACTCCTGGCTTCACCAAGATTGCATCAAAGGACTAAAAGAAAAATGTATCCTGGAGTCCTTAATATCAGTCCCAGCTTCACATGATGAAAGTGGAACCTGTGCTGTGCTGGTTCCCACTCAGTAATGCTTTCCCAAAGAAGCTAAAAGTGTCACTTGAAAATTGCCAAGTGCCAGTTTTAATTTGGAGCTTTCCTGTCTGGTTATAACGAGATTCAATTTACTCCTAAATAAGAGAAACAACCTCCTGAGGGAGCTGGAATTATTACAAATCTGGGAGAGCTTTTTCTTGTACAAGGCCCCAGGCAAAATATCACAGGGCCTCATACTTCACAGAGATTGACAGGTTAAAACACCACAATAAAGAGACAGCAATACACCTGGAGCTAAAGCTTTCCATCCTGGCAAGTCAAGAGAGTCTTAAATAATTTAGCAACCAACAGTGGACAGGAAAAATTAGTAAGCTGCAATTACAGGAGAGAACTCACCAGAGCCAGGCACTTTAAAACCACTTGCACTGACTATTCCAGGGTCTTTTGAAATACTTTCAACACCACTTGGTTTTTGCTAAGCTGTGAACTAGCTAAAAGCTGGCAGGATTTGTTCAAATGTCCTATTTGTATCAGGGGTTAAAAAAAAAAAAATAAAGATAAGAAAGGATTCTTTAATTTGTCTTTCAATCAAATCATGGAATCTCAAACTTTAAGAGGTGTTATGCATCAGTGAGAGATTTTCCTCAAGTGAGAATTTGTCCTAGGTTAAAATATATATATACATGTATGTGTATATACTTTGCAAGACCTAAATTGGCACCTTAAGACAAATGTCAGCTAAGCACTGCTTGTCTAAAGAGCTGCTTGTCTAAAGAGTTCCAGTATCTGAAGGGGGCCTGCAGAAAAGCTGGGGAGGGACTTTTGAGGCTATCAGGGACTGACAGGACTGGGGGGAATGGAGCAAAGCTGGAGGTGGGGAGATTCAGATTGGAGGTGAGGAGGAAGTTGTTGAGCATGAGAGTGGTGAGAGGCTGGAATGGGTTGCCCCTGCAGGGAGGTGTTTGGGGCCAGATCCCTGGAGGTGTTTTTGGCCAGGCTGGCAGAGGCTGTGGGCAGCCTGCTCTAGGGTAGGGTGTCCCTGGGCATGGCAGGGGGGTTGGCACTGGCTGATCCTTGTGGTCCCTTCCAACCCTGCCTGGTTCTATGATTCTAAACCCAAACAAACTAACAAACCAATCCCACCAAAGACCATAACCCCTCCCTTTTTTTTGCCAGACATATATTACAACTACTTCACAGGTACACTTTCAGACAGCTACAGTACACCATAACTCCCCAGACTCTCACATAGAAATGGGGGCAGGGGAAAGGGAAAGCTATTGGCCAAAATCATCATTGAAAATAAAAAAAGAAGTGACCAGTAAATTCTCCTTAATGGACAGGTTCACCTGACCTGACTATTAATATCTTAAAGTATTCAGAACTCTGTTTAAAGGCTCAATTATCTTTCTGAAACAGGTACAAAGAGTCACACAGAAGGAGAACTTGGAAAGAACAGACGAGAAAAAAAAAATTAGGTGAGGCATGCACAGTTATCAACTGATAAAAAAAATAGAAGGGGAAGGCAATTAAGAACAATATCTATACAGCAAATATTTACAATAGGATGCTGTTATTCACATATAGTGGTACTTACATCCCTGTACAGCCAAATCTACAGCCCAAACCAAAGTCAGATGTGAAAGAAAGCACAACAATGTCAGTGAGTAGTAGGACGCAGAACAAGGAAAGTGTACATTTTTGTTCTTAATAAAAGAAAGCTTTTTGTTTTTTTTGCAATATATTGGTAGGCATAACATGCAATAGTTTTCACACAGAGAAGCTGGCAAATCGAGAGGGAGAAAGCTGTGCAATCCACTCACATCTATGTAGTTGGCATTAATGTAATCTGAAGATGGATCATCTTCAACAGGTTGCAAAATCACCCTGGAGTGGTCATCTGTAAAAACCAAGCGGTTACAGTGCCTTCCTGAAGTGGGATTTTTTTCTTTGTTTGTTTGTTTTTTCTAAAGTAAGATATAAGGGCAAACCATCTAGAAACCCCAAATTGGCTGGTGTAAAAGTGCCTGGCAATTTACAGCCCTTGAACCGTCACTGTTTACACAGAATTACAAAGAACCATTTACTCTGAGGTCTCCAATTACCACCCAAACACTCATTAAACTTCATTAAGTGCAGCTGGAAGGTATCACGCTATTACACGTGGCTGAAAAGGCACAAAGAAAACAGGTTACTTGCTCAAAGCCCCCTTTAAACATCACTGCTCCACTGATGGCATCTAAAACAAGCAGAAATCCTCATCAGTCTTTTCCTTATTTCCATTCCCCATGATCTGCATAAGCTTTGCACTGAGACACTCAAAAAATAAGGAAGTCCACTGATGGCTATCTTAAAAAAGCAGAAATCCTGAGCAGTCTTTTCCTTATTTCCACCTCCCCCATGATCTGCATAAGCTTTGCACTGAGACACTCCAAAACTAAGGAGTCCACTGATGGAAATCTTAAAAAAGCAGAAATCCTGATCAGTCTTTTCCTTATTTCCACCTCCTCCATGATCTGCATAAGCTTTGCACTGAGAAACTCAAAAAATAATAAAGTCCACTGATGGAAATCTTAAAAAAGCAGAAATCCTGATGAGCCTTTTCCTTATTTCCACCTCCCCCCTGATCTGTGCAAGCTTTGCAGTGAGACACTCCAGAACTGAGGAAGTCCACTGATGACAATCTTCAAAAAGCAGAAATCCTGATGAGCCTTTTCCTCATTTCCACCCCCTTGATCTGCGCAAGCTTTGCAGTGAGAGACTCCCAAAACTGAGGAAGTCACCACAGCAGGGGCTTAGCAACACATCTGGGATTCAACGAAGAGGGAACTTTACCCCTTCAGGGGCTTCTCCTCCTCCAGTAGCTTCACTCCTGCGCCCTCAACGGCACTTGCAAAGCAGTACCAAGACTGCAAATCAAAAGTCCCCCAGCATCCACCTGAGCGCTACCTTGCCACTGCTACACGCTCACCACAGCTTGCACAACAGAGATGCAAACACCAAATTCGGCCTGAGTTACAAGAGGAAGAAAGTTGAACTGTGAAGGCCAAAAGCAAAACAAAACAAAACCAAACCAGCCAACCAAAAAAAAAACCCCAAAAATTCCAAACATCCCCCCCCCAAAAAAAAAAAAAAGGCTGGAGCAGGCACTGTCCTTCTTCTCCACTTGGGGTACAAAGCAGCTGTGCCAACTAGGGAGTTGTAAAGAGAGAGCACAGCACGAGTAGCACAGGAGTAGAGCTACCACCCAAGGCAAGCAGCACACCGATACTCACATGCTATAATGTTTCCATAGCGGTTCTTTGTTCTGTTTTGATCCTTCTTAGCGACATCCCAAGAAGCTGACTGCCCCTCAAAGAAACTCTACAAATGAGAAACGTTCCGAAAGAAAACATTCCGACCATTAATTTATCTCCAAAAGAAAAAAAAGGGAGAACAGCTTCAAAAGAACTGCCCCTACCCTAAAGCAAGCTCAGTTTTGCCCATCTGCTCTGCCCACCGTGGTGCAGAAGGGTGTCTAGAGAAAGGAGGGAGGGAGGCTCTCTCCCTCTGACTGCTACAGGTCAGTGGGCCAGTCACTGGAGGGACTCCAGAGGGATTTCAAATCCTGGAAAAACTGGAAGGCTAAACTTGCTCAGACCTCCTTGCTATGGAGGAAGAAGGGCAAGCTGAGAAAGCACAGGGAGGCAGCTCACCCTTCTTACAGGAGAGCCTGCGTGCTACAGCCCTACACTGCTTTCCTCATACTCCTTAGCCAAATGGCTTTTCTTCCTACAAAACCATCAGGAAACCTCCTCTGCCAGCATTCACTCTTTGTGAATTTCCTCCTATCCCTCCCTCTGGCAAAATTATCCTACTTTTTTTTTTCTTTTAGCTCTTCATAAGAGTTTGCTCTCTCAGTAGTGATAGAATCGGCTTTCACTCCTCCTTGGTTCTTCCTTCATTGCCCGCAGACATCTTACAGCTGTTGCAAGTCTATGCTATTCTTTTCCTTCCAGATGTTCTCTCATCCTGATCTGGGTTAAGTTTACCTCCAGAAGGTACAGAGTAGCCATGGAAACAAAACTTTAATGTACATTCAGAAGCTCAAGGCAGGGAAAAGATGGTGTTGGAAGGGTTAGCAGAAGCAGCAGCAAGTACAGAACCATAGAATGATAGAATGGTTTAGGTTGGAAGTGACCTCAAAGATCATCCAGTTCCAACCTCCTGCCATAGGCAGGGACTCCTCCCACTAGAAGAGGCCACCACCCTCCCCCCCCAGCAGCAGGTGACACTTGGGCTTAGCCCTGAAGTTAGGCAGAGCATAACGAAGCGTGTTTAAGGAAAAGAGAGGAAAGGAGAATAATATTCTTTTAAAAACCACACATTTATTTATTCCAGTTCTTATGTTACAGGAGAGACAGCTGCAGAAAGGAGAGAAGGTTGAAAACTGAGTCAGAAGAGATTGCTTACTCAGAGAAAACTCATTTTAAAACCTAGCTGTATTCTGAGAGAGACCATTCCCACCTTTCCTGTGTGTCCTGCCTGATGCTCTCTAATCCCACGGAATCACAGCAGATTCAGAGATCAGAAGTGAAGTGGATCTGTACTCATCTACCTTCAGTGCTGGGAAATTTGTGCCTCCATATTAACATTAAAGTTGTAAGTAGACATGCTCAGGCAGGTCTAATTAGAACTTCAAGACGTTACTACCCTCAGCACATCTTTACTGCTTCTCAGCTGGAGTTTAGTCCCAGTGTTGCCCTAGCAAGCTGCTAGAATACACCATGAGTGTGCTTCCATCCAGCAGTGACTGGGCGATACCAGCCAGGTTACATCTTTAGTTAGGCCTAATCCAGGAGATCCACACTGAAGCTGGCTTAGAAAACTCACAGAACGCATTACAGCATTTCAACGAAAAAGCAGCAATAAAAGGGTGGCAACTTCTTACAACGCCTTGAAAAGATTCAGCAGGGCATGTCCTAGCCTAAGGGCGGTGGGGAGGGGCTTATTTTCCAGGCACTTGTAAAGGCTCAAACCATTCACCATTTCATTTTGAGGTTAAGGAGAGAGGAACCTTGCATCTGCTTATCTCTATGTGCCCTTTGCTTACACCCACAACACTCAGTCGCATCCTTTTTGCAATGCCACCCAGACAAAAAGGGCTGCCCCTCTCCAAGGGGCTTTTTTATTTTTTCCCCCTAGCAAACACCCACCACTGAAGCTCTCACCTCGTACTCCTCTTTAAATCCATAGCTGTCAGAAGTCTTCATCAGGTTAATATGCTGCAGGAGATCAGCCACCCTGATGGCAGGGTGCAGCTGCCCAGTCTGGTAGGGGGACTCTGTGCCTTCGCAGAGGTAGCGAGGGACATCCAGGAGCCGGCTGGACTCGGCCGTGGCGCTGTGATTCTCATCTGCGGCCCAAGAAAGCAACGCGTTACATACCCGTGGAGCAGAAACACCTGCTGCTAGGCACATCAACACCTATTTTCCACCTCCTCCTTCAAAACCACGTCTAATTCCCAAGAAGGCAAAGCACTTAACTCTCCAGCACATAAATACTGCGAGGCGCGCAAAGGAATTTTTTACTGGGGACGCATACAAAAGTCTGCAATCCTTCATCCCGCAATAAAGATGTCTGAGGGGCATTTTATTTGAAGCTACAAAACTTTATGGCATTAATGTACTTGGGAACTCCAGGCCTCCATCACCCAAAGTAACTTTTTTTCTTTTTTTTTTTTTGATGGCCAATATGTATCAACAGCAATGCTACTCCTCCGGCAGTAAATTAGAGTAACTCCGCAGTGGTATCAGCACATCGCCGGTCTGAAGCCCGGCGAACGGTAAATTGAGATCCCGGCAAAGCGAGGAGCAATTATGCTGCCACTTCAGAGCACCACCTCCGCCTGGGAAGATGAATCAGCACTGCAGAGCGGTCACTTTAACTCAGGTCTCGGAGCAGAGGAAACCAAAACTGTTGAGTGTGCTGATTCCAGCCACAGCCTCGGCTCTGCGCGAAACAAAGAAGCCTCCCCTAACGCCCTGTGCCGATGCCAATCCTCTTATCAAAACCCAACGTCAAAGCTGCGTGAAGTGATTACATTTTGTCAAATCCCCGCTGTGAAATGTTTTATTTTCAAATTAGCAATCAGCAGTTCAAATGGACTTACAGAGGGAGGGAAAGATTCTAATTGAAACCCTTTTGGAAAGGACCTGGCGCAGGGCGAAGCCTGTAGCTGGCCCCTCCTAGGCTGGTTTGAAACCAGTTTACCATTTTCCTTGCAAAGCATCCAGGTTGGGAATGGAAACACTCCAGGAGGAAATGAACGCCCCAAGGGTGGGATTTGCTCCAATCCCACCAAAATGCAAACCCCCTCTTAATGCCTCCTGAAATGAGATCTCCTATTAAGGAGCCAGATTCTTCCAACTGTCCCCCAAGTTGCTAATCTCAGTACATTTCTGCCTCACTAAACTGCCTAATAATGTGACATGCAGCAGTCACATTTTATTGGGAGTGCTACCTGTATTAAATCATACACATTTCAAACCACCTCAGGTTCTCATTCCTCGCAGTATACTTACCAGTAATAGGCACTTTAACCCATTGAAGCAGCAAAAAAAACAATGAGTGAACAGAACGTAAGAAATTTATTTCAGGACTGTATTAGAAAACGACTAAGAGAAAATGACATTAAAAGTTGTTAAAGCTTCACAATAGGCAACAATAAAAGCCATTTCAAAAAAAAATCTAAGGGCCACATTATTAAGCCATCAGTGTAATGATAGGGACTCGAGAAAAGCCAAATTGTCATACTAACTTAGTGCTAATGTACACAGAATGGAGAGCAGCATTAATAGCCTGTGCAGGGAGAAAAAGAAACCTACTGCAGCTACAAAACAGGGAAAGCTTCACCCAAACCAACACATTTGATAATTTAGAGCCCAGCAAAATTGGAGCTCATCTCTAATCAAACCCAACAAAACCTGCTTTGTGATGCTGGGCTGAGCAAGGGCTATGTGGAGATAGAACAGGCCAAGTGGTCTACCTCCAACGGATTAAGCTAATGGGTACCCAACTCCCTCTATGTGGTGTGCCCAAAAACTTGTCTACTTCTCTCTGCTATTTCAGCCCACACAATGAAAACCTCTTCCCACTACCATTGGCAAGACTGTTATGCCCCAAATACCCCTAGCAGCAGATGAAAATGCAGACAGAAACTGTTCAGCTGGTCTTCAACCAATTCCTTTTCCTTCTCTTCAACTAACTCCTTTTTCTTGTCTTCAACTAAATCCCTTTCCTTCTCCTCAACTAATTCCTTGTCCTTGCTGTTCACAGCTGCCCCTGTCTGTGTCTGCCACACTGTAGTGGCAGCACACTGACCTTTGCAATGTGCTTATAACTAAAAAAGTGCTATTAGAAAGAGCCTGACAAGTATCACCATGATAGTAGCTATGTAGCTTCTAAGTGCTTGAAATAAAGCTAAAAGAGACAAGCTCTTAGAAGAAGTTGAGGAAAAGGCTCATTTTCTCTAAGCCCTTGGATCAATTTGCAGGGAGCAGTCAGCATTACTGAGTCTAAGCCTTTGATTTCCCAGGCACAGGTGCTATTTTACCACCCTTCACACTTCTTAAACCAGCTGGTTAGCTTTCCTTGGGCCCAAAGTGGAAGGCTCCAGCATCTAAATGCTCTCATGATTCTGAACTTACACTTCAGGCAAGAGGATGGCATTTGCAACATCACCAAAAGGAGATGAGCAGACAATGACTTGATACATCTCCCATGTGCTAAGCACACTCAGCTTGGTGAAGACCACCACACTACTCACAAATAGTGATTTGTTGTCAGGCTTTCATGAAGCTCTCCAAAGGCTCCTCCTGGGTACACCTTCTACCAATGTTACTACCCACACCATGCACTAGTGAGTGCCAGTGTGGGCAGAGGGCACTGAGTGGTGATGCACCACAAGCACTTCACAAGCACAGGATCAGCTGTCAAAGTCGTCTTCATTATTTGGGAGATAATGCAAAAACCAACAAGGTGAACTGAACAGTGAATGCAACACACTGTGTGCAGGAAATGTGTAAGTACAGAAGGGAGTAAGGGGATGGTTAATGGCAACTGGGATTTTGGCAGGGGACTCAGTGTAAGACAGCACTCAGGTGGGATAAAAAAGACAAAATACGGTTCAGGTAGCAGGAAAGCTAGGAGGAGGGCATGGGTTACCTATGGCACTTAATCCAGCACTGAGGCTTCCAACAACTCTGCCTGACTTGGGGCATCTCTATTGAAAAATTTGCCCTCCGAGTTGGAAGAGTGTTCAGAGGAAGAGAACAATAAAAGGCATTAAAAAAAAAAATCTAAGGGCCACATAATGAAGCAAGTTTAGAAAAGCTGCAAGATGATGAGTGAAAGAACTGGTTTTAACTCAACTCAAGAGAGAGAGCTGAGGACATGTGAGCCTTTCAACAGCTGATTTAGAGGCCAGGACTTTTCTCCATATTTTCTGTGAGTCTCTCAAAAGCAAATGGCTTAACCCTCAGCAATGAAGACTTAAGGCTAGATTAGTCTAGTTAGGATGAACTAGGAGTGAGAAGCAGTAACACTTAGCAATAACACCCAGTAAGTAGTAACTAATACCCAGCAAATTGAGCTCTGGGTCTCAAATAATACAGATATGGACCTGAATTTGGTTTTTGATTTAGGAGGCACTGGAACATGCTGCTTGCAAGAGCAGAATTCTCTTCCTTACAAAGTTTTATAACAAAACAGACAATCAGTTGCCAGCAACAGTCTCTACTGCTTCTATAATGTCCCATCTCAACACAGAGCAGGGACTAAGCAGCCTCCAGCTCCCTTCAAGCTTTACTTCTAGGAATCTAATATTCACCAGTTTGTGTTCACTCCCTGCTATTCATCTTTTATCTTAAACTAACCTCAGCAGCTGACTGAACCTCAGTGTTGCACATTTTGTGTATCAAATCAGGAATTCAGGTACAAATTATACTCTAAAAAAACACAAAGGTAAAAAAAAAAAGGCAGCTTGGCCACTCCCAACATCTCTCCTTTTAAAAGTAAGTGTAAAATTGAAAAGCTTCTCAGTTAAAGGCAGCACACAGAGTCAACCAGATCCTGTGTGGGCAGCAGGTCAAGGGAGGTGATTCTCCCCATCTGCTCCACTCTGGTGAGACCCCACCTGAGCACTCTGTCCAGTTCTGAAACCCCCATTACAGGAAAGATATGGAGGTGCTGGAAGGTGTTCAGAGAAGGGCCATGAGGATGATCAGAGGGCTGGAGCTGCTCTGCTATGATGATAGGCGGAGAGAGTTGGAGAAGAGAAGGCTCTGAGGACACCTTATTATGGCCTTCCAGTATCTGAAGTGCGCTACAAGGAAGCTTGGAAGGGACCTTTTAGGGTGTCAGGTAGTGATAGGATTGGAGGGAATAGAACAAAACTACAAGTGGGAAGATTCAGACTGGATGTTAGGAAGAAATTCTTCTCCATGAGGAGAGGTGAGACACTGGAACAGGTTGCCCGGGGAGAAGGTGGAAGCCTCATCCCTGGAGGTGTTTAAGGTGAGGCTGGATGTGGCACTGAGCAACCTGATCCAGTGTGAGGTGTCCCTGCCCATGCCAGGTAGGGTTGGAACTGGGTGGTCTTTGGGGCCCCTTCCAACTCTGGCAATGCTGTGATTCTGTGCAATGTATCACAAATACAGGAGATCAATACCTGTGCAGAACCTACAAAGCTCTTGTTCTTTCTTGAATATTACAGATGGTTTGCCCTTTCCTGTTTTCTTTTTCATTCTTGCCACTTGGAAAATCAAGCTTTGGGGGCCAAATAACACCAATATGGATCTGCTTTTTCCTTTTATGATCCTCTCAACAAAGTTCTAGTTTCACAGGTCAGTTGATCACACCTCAGTCTGAACACTCAGGGGAGGAAAGATTTACTATTGGATATGGAAAGCTTTACCTATTTCCTCATTTATTCCTCAGTTAGCACTGACTGGAGCCAACTCCTCAATGGGAATATAACATCATTTCTATTCCTACAGCAGTGTCAGCTTAATTCTGAACGGATAAGCCAAGTGCAGAGTTATTTTCTGACAAGAGCAGAGCTATCTTTTGCATAACACAAGCTGCTTCAACGTTCAACCATGCAAGGAAAGGAAACTCATGCAGGAACAGATAATGAAGGGCTGGGGTCCTCACCTAACACAGCTGTCGGCACAAGTGGATCATTGGGCACTGCAGGAAAACAAAGCTCATGAAGAAACACATCAGCCTCCATTTGTGTGGTTTCAAGAAGCACAACATACTTCAGAGCACAACCAAGCTAAACCCCATTCACTTTTGTTACACAGGAGGAAACCAGAAGGAATCCACACACTCCCAGAAAGCATCCTGAATAAAAGCGGAGCCAAAGGCAGTGATTTTGGACTTCAGAAATGTAATGATCAAGGCAAAGAGATTCTTACCAGGCATGAAATAAAGAAGGCATTCCATGCAATTTAGTTTTTGAAAGGGCTCCTCCTTCACTATTGTTCCTTTGCCTCGCAGTAAAGGTTCACTTTCACAGAACCAACTCCTTTCCTCTCAGGCCCACCCCCTCCTGTCACAGCTCATCTCAAAATAAAATGCTATTTCCTCAAAGCCTTCCAGGTAATTAAAAAAAAAGAATTATATACATATGCACAGTTAATAGCTTTTCTTTATGTGAAATGCCAGAGATACTGCTCTTAATGAGGTTAGGAAAATCACAGATGTCTGAATAAAATCCTCAGCATTTTATTATTTGCTATCAAAACTAGAAGCGTGCAGACACAAATGTGCTGCTTTGGACAGAAATGGTGGTCTCTAGAACTTGGGTTTGTTCCATCCTGGAACAAAAAACTGACAGCATCAAGAGCTCTGTGACAGAACTGAGCTCCAGTTCTCAAGCAAATCTGCCTGTAAAGGTTTGCTGCATAGCAGGCATCTCAAGAAGCTTGGAAGGCTCTTCACATCAGTGCAGATGACTGTCAGGAGAAATGAACCCTCCAACATCAAAAAAGAATCACCTACCAAGCACAATGTAAAAGTGATGCCAGTTGTCTTCGCCAGCCAACCAGACAGCTGTGGTGGCTGAGCCCCATGGGCTCCTGGCATCATGTTAGTCCACCTGGAAGGCTGCCCAAGTGCCTGGCAGCCCCAGCTCACTAATAGCCATGGAGGTTCCTGATGGACGTTTTGCTTGAGATCCACCATAACTCAGTCCAAATCGAACTGCCTTTGCAGACCTGCCCCCACAACTCCCACTGCCAGTAAGGCATCAAACTTTGGAGGGTTTTCAAACAGTTCCAGACCAAACTGTGTAGGAATACTCACAGGCTAAACTCCCATTTAGAATTGGTTATGAGACATTTAAAATGTTAGCACTCTGCCGTTTGGTAAGCTTGGGTAAATTGAGCAGTAAACTCTCCCTCAAAATCCATTTCCTTTACAATAACCAGGAAAGAACTTAAGGGCCTTAAGGGATGTGTTTTGCTCAAGCATGGTGAGCACTAAGGGAGGCAAGAGAAGAGAGATAGAGTGCCATTCCCCAAAGATGGCAATTTAGAAACAGCTCAGGCTGCTCAGATCTGCTCAAAGACAAGCCACAATTCCACGTGGCCATGAGAAGATCAGGTTCCTGCCAGCTCTGTGGCAGGACTGTCCCCTTCTTTGGCAGTTTACACACCAGTTTTGAGGTACTCTGACAGGGGAGTACCCTGCTTTTGTGGAAGGCACGGTGTAGCTGCTGGAAGGCAAAGGTTGCTGGACAGTGGGAGCTATAACCCAGACACTTAACAGTCAGCAACCAAAACTGCCAAACTTTACCCAAACCAGACAGCTGGCAGGCCTACAGAGAAGGAATATAAATACAGAGCAAATTTGCAGATATGTTAACAAGCCTAACAAACAGCAATGAAAACTGCCAGTTTCCTTCTGCTGTAACCTCCTCACTGCCAAGAGGAAAGGAATTAATTTGGCCCTCCCATTATTATTCATTACAGATATGGAGCTGTGCAGTAACGTTTAACAGGTTGGCATGAAAGATCCTCAGGAGGGAAAACTCTCAGATTTTAACTGAGCTATTCTAGAAGTGCAGAACCTTCTCTGGAACAAGTAGCAGTGCCTACTGGAAGCACATCTAAATCTTTCCATTAGTAAGGGTAGCAACCAAAGGGTAGCAACTCAACCTTGGGTTTATCAGCAGTAGCAGAAAACCTGAAGCCACACCAACATTCCTTACGCAGCAGAGTTGCTTTCCCTGCTTCCCTGTTTGATCCTCTGCTGAATCCCCCGCCCCGGTGTCGCATCGACCACTGCTGTACTTACATCTGGGGCTGAAGTTATGAGAGTCCATAAAGGTGATGGAGAGAGGATCCTCTGCGTGCAAGGTGCTCTGGTCAGCGTAGCTCCTGTCCATGGCGTTCACCATGTGGGTCATCTCCTGCCGGGTGGTCCCCATGGCGTCCTTGCGCTTCTTCGCAAGTTTGCTGCCCAGCCAAAAAACAAACAAACAAAAAAAAAGAAACAAACCAGGCCACCTTCGTATTTGAGGAACACAAATGCCCTGAGCAAGCCTCACCTAGGCAGGCACCTGAGTGGCTCCCAAGCCTGGCACTGGGAACAGTTGCCCCCTGCTAGACGAAGGAGTTTTGCCGGGCGCGGGCTTGCCGTACGCACGCGCAAAATGCTGGGAGGGAAGTGCTAACTCCTGCGCCCTGATAATGTTTCTTGTTCTCCTGTGGAGTAATTACACTAATGTAAACAAATTGGAGAATATAATTACATTTTAACCCAAATGATAAATAAGCAGCATCTGTGCATGCCGCTTTATCAGCCACCGCCATTTAGATCGGCGCTTTGATTTCACAAATGGATTCATTTCATTCCCCTCGCTTGCCTTGTTAGGAGGGGAATAATTTAACCTTCCAAACGACATTGTTAGTCAAAAAAAAAACCCAAAGAAATGACAAAGGCAGCACAATTATTCAATTTGGATGCATATTACCTTTTATGTTCACGCTTGCTCTCCCCATTCAGTGCACAAGACAGAACATCATAACACACTTTGCTCCTGATATTGAACCTTGGCTCTTTAAGAAACAAACAACACCTCCCAACATCACTCTTTGCCCTCCATGCAGACTGGGAACATCTGCACATGTGGCCCAGACAGCAAGAGTGTCCTGGGCTGCATTAAGAGCAGTGTGACCAGCAGGGAAAGGGAGGGGATTCTCCCCCTCTACTCTGCTCTTCTCAGACCCCACCTGCAGCACTGTGTGCAGTTCTGGAGCCCCCAACACAAGCAGCACATGGAACTGTTTGAGCCAGTCCAGAGGAGAGCCACGAAAGATGATCAGAGGACTGAAGTGCCTCTGCTATGAGGACAGGCTGAGAGAGTTGGGGCTTTTCAGCCTGGAGAAGAGAAGGCTGCCAGGAGACCTTATAGCAGCCTTCCAGCATCTGAAGGAGGCCTACAGGAGGGCTGGGGAGGGACTATTCACAAGGTCTTGTTATGACAGGACAAAGAGGAACAGGTTTAAACTGGCAGAGGGGAGATTGAAAGTGGATGTTAGGAGGAAGTTCTTTACAGTAAGGGTGGCGAGACACTGGCATAGGTTGCCCAGGGAGGTTGTGGAGCACAGAATTACCCAATGTAATCAAAGATCACATTAGGTGATTCTGTGCTCCACAATCTCCCTGGAGGTGTTCAAGGCCAGGCTGGATGAAGCCTTGAGCGACCTGATCTAGTGGGAGGTGTCCCTGCCTATGGCACAGGGGGGTCGGAATTGGATGATCTTTGAGATCTCTTCCAACCTCAACCATTCTGTGATTCTATAATCCTCACTTCTGCCCTTACCAGTCTTACCCTGAATGCATCACACTTGAGCAGCACCTCAGTGGTACAACCACCCCCCTCGAACGAACAGCCTGAAAGTGCACACCTCAGAAATATCCCTCAAGCCTTTCCTTTTGATGAAGAACTGGAAGTGATTTTTTTTTCTCCAGAAGTCAGGTGGAAGCAGAGAAATATATTTTAATTATCACTTAAAGCCTCCCATTCTTAAAGCATGCATCTCAAGCAGCCAGAAGTATGCAGAGCGGTGCTCGGCACAGCCTGGTTCTGCAGGAACCTGTGACACACATTAGGCTGCTCTGCAGTCTCCCTGTTTGCCACCTGAAGCTGTGATATAACAGATAGGCAACCTGCTGCTTTGGCTAGATCTGACACCATGGGGTAAGAGGCACCACTGCCACTGAAAATATTGGATTCTGGAAAAAAGAGTATGTTTAAAGCACAGCTTAGCTCCACCAGCTCTGTTTCTGCATAAAACATCACCAAGCATCCTGTTAACCATTTGGACAGTGCTTATCTTGTACTTCTTTTGACTAAAAGGGAGGGGATTCTGCTCCTTTACTCTGTTCTCCTCAGACCCCACCTGCAGCACTGTCTGCAGCTCTGCAGCCCCCAGCACAAGCAGCACATGAAACTGTTGGAGCCAGTGCAGAGGAGGGCCACAAAGATGCTGAGAGGGCTGCAGCAGCTCTGCTGTGAGGACAGGCTGAGAGAGTTGCGGCTGTGCAGCCTGGAGAAGAGAAGGCTTCAAGGAGACCTTATAGTAGCCTTCCAGTATCTGAAGGGGGCTACAGGAGGGCTGGGGAGGGACTATTCACAAAGTTTTGTTATGACAGGATGAGGAGGAATGGGTTTGAACTGGCAGAGGGGAGACTGAAACAGGATGTTAGGAGGAAGTTCTTCACAGTGAGGGTGGTGAGACACTGGCACAGGTTGCCCAGGGAGGTTGTGGCTGCTCCCTCCCTGGAGGTGTTCAAGGCCAGGTTGGATGAGGCCTTGAGCAACCTGATCTAGTGGGAGGTGTCCCTGCCTATGGCACAGTGAAGTTGGAACTGGATGATCTTTCAGGTCCCTTCCAACCTAAACCATTCTATGACTGCTTGCTCTTTCTATCTTTTCAAATAGCCTTTCAACATTCTGTGTTGCACTCTAACAGCAGACATAAAGAATGTTAGTGTGAATTATGCAGTCATATACTTATGAAGTCCTGGGAACATCCACCAGCAAGGACCTACATCATTCTCTACAGCTAGAAGTGCTTCATGCCCCTGAATATTTAAGAAAATTTTGGAGGATTGCTTAAGGTCACATAGTGGACAAAGCACTCCCAAAAAGAACATTTTCCCTGACCAGGCTTATTTTGTATGCCTCATTTCCTCCTTTTCCTTTTTGACAGACAAGAATAGCTGGAATATTGCCACTTAGTACCTCCCTCACTACAAAATCCCCAAAATGGTCTCTAGAGGTGTTTGTTTTTTTTTTCCCCATCAAACTTTTGTGGTGTACACCACAAGCTTCTGTGTGTATCAGTTGTCGAGCAAAAACTAACCAACCAGTGCCAGGTGGATGTCCCCCTGAAGTGCTTTGCCCTGTGCATTGCCTCCCTGCTTTCCTATTTCCTCCAGACAAGCCGGTTTAAACCATGCCCTGGTAGAAGTTAAGTGAAGACCAGCAGAACTTCCAGACATGAAACTGCTTTGGCTTTAGAACTGCTTCCCAGCACCATCAAAGCATTCACAAAACTGGCATTTCTAGTTCAGACTGTTCCAAAGCCTTTCACTGTGCGCTGAAGATCTCCTTTCCCTAATGCCACCTCAGAAACGGAACAAAAGGACTATTACATCTCATCTCTTGCCTATATTAAGCCCTTCTTTGAAGCATCACTTTGTAACAAAACTTGCAAGCCACGCTAAATAAATCAACAGCTATTAAGGCTTTCAAGTTATTAACTTATTACAGCAGCTACTTTCTAATTCTCCTGCCATGCTTCGGCTCCTAAAAAGGTCTATTGTGCTAGCAGCACCGCAACCCAAAGCTGCTGGGAGATGGGAGGACAGCTTCATTGTTCAACAGCTCACAGCTCCCTCAGGGTTTGATGGCTTCGCTTTCCTCTCTTTTCCCCCTTCCCTCGCCGGCCTAAGGGCACATGCAATCCGTGCTTGAGGACAGCTAAGCAAATCGCTTAGCTTGAAGCACTTGGGGCTGGCAGAAAAGTGCAAACGATTCTCTTCAAAGGATCCAGTTGGGTGAACCCGCCCAGGTAGGTGTTGCGGTGGGAGCTGGAGGGGAGAAGTGCTTCATCAGGGGATGAAACTGTGTGCTTAATTTATCTCCAGCCAAAGCAATTGTTATTTAACAAGGAAATGATAATTTGTCACAATAAAGCAGAGAATGGCTAAGCCAGCTTAGCTCTCCCTTAATTTTCAGTTTGTTTAACGAAATGAACTAATCTGCTTAGAAACCTGGAAAAGCATCGCTATCAGGACACCGCTGGGCCAATCATCAAAGCACTTGAGTGCACCCTTAGATCCCTTCTGAAGGCAAAGGCATTATCCAGTGATGTAGAATTAAGAATGTGTTTAACTGCTTTGGCTCTCAAACTGCTGCAGCC
>VWZI01008474.1:31555-47254 GCA_013396835.1 Psilopogon haemacephalus | reverse complement strand
AAAACAAAACCCCAAAACAACCAACAAAAAGAAAAGTAAAAAGTCATTTGGTGAAGACATAGTAAAAAAAGGTCTCACAAAAAACCCCGAAAAAGTCATTTGGTCAAGACATAATAAAAAAGGTCTCACAAAAAACAAACAAACAAACAAACAAAAAGTAAAAAGTAATTTGGTCAAGACATAGTAAAAAAAGGTCTCACAAAAATAACCCCAAAAAAGTAAAAAGTCATTTGGTTAAGACATAATTAAAAAAGGTCTCAAAAAAAAAAAAAAAACCAAAAAAGTAAAAAGTAATTTAGTCAAGACATAATAAAAAAGGTTTCTCAAAAAAACAAAGTTAAAAGTAATTTAGTCAAGACATATTAAAAAGGTCTCACAAGAAACCAAAAGAAGTAAAAAGTAGTTTGGTCAAGACATAGTAAAAAAGGTCATGCACACCAATGTCAAAAAAGAAGTTCCACATTTCAAAGTGTGTATGCAAAACACCTCACAACCACAAAAGATATTCTTGCAAACTCCCCCCAAGCTGGTCTAGAAGAAGCCACTGCTAGGGCAGAGACTCATTTATAAAGGTTTGGCATTTGGCTGCGATCTGAGTAGGAGAAGTGGTGCACAGGATCACTGCTGGTGACTGATGTGCTAGGAAAGAACAACTTGTGTTTTAGAAGCACAGTTTCTAGCTAGGAAATGGGAAGGATAATTTATTTTTCCCTTAGTGTGATGTGTCACTGTGAATCATAATGCAAATTAAATTATGATTACAACAAAACTGAAATGATAGCTATGGGAAAAAAAAAAAACCAAAAAAAACCAAAACCAAACAACCAATCCTGTAGCAAAAAAAGCAAAAGTCTCAATATACAGTTAGAAATACAATATCCCTTTAAAAAAAACAAACCACAGGGTTAAGAGCAACAGGAACAATGATAGGAGCCTGAGAATAAAGAGAAGGTAATCACCAGTTAAAGGCAATAATCAGTAAAAGCTTAGGTCAATTACAGAGGCTGTTTTTCTTTTTTAAAAAGGGATACTGCATCTTTAAAACATGTAAAATAGTAAGTCACCCGTATTCTACTTACAGATAGTAGGAGTAAGAATAGTAGCTCCTCCTGGCAAGCAAATCACAGACAGTGGAAAAAGAGAAGCAATGGTGAATGAGAAGCGTGGCTCTGTCACAGTCAATAAAGCAGAGAAATGTGCGTTTTAAAAAGAAAAAAATAAAACCAAAACACAACCAAACCAAAACCAAGAAATAAACCAACAAAAACTCCAACTGAAAACTCATGTTCCTTCGGTTAGCATCTCGACTTGCTCATGCACAAACCAGCCTTTACTTTGCCATGCAGTTAACAGAAAGAAAACCAACCAAACGAGCAAATCCACCCAAAAAACCAAAACCCCAAGAAGCCCAAAGTAGCAATATTAAAAAAAAAAATAAAATAATAAAAATGATTTGTCTGTCAGAAAGATCACTTGAGGAAGCGACATGCTTGGGATTTCGCTTCTTGTCCCCTCCCCTCACCCCCACCCCAATCCAAAGAAAGAAATGGATAAATAAAAGGTTGGGAAATCGAATGGATTTTGTTTCTCTTTCCAGCATGCAGTTGGGCAGGATAGAATGAGCACCACCTGGATGGCCATGACAAATGAACAGCTGTGTACAAATCGTGTGCGGGAAAGATGCCTCTTCTCTTTTCGGTTGTTTTGGGACATTTTGGGTTACAAAACCAAAAGATCGCACTCGTAAAAGACACTCAGTGAAAAGGAAATTAACAAAACAAAACAAAAAATCCCAAACAGATTTCATGTCGTTGCCTCCACCACCTATGTCAGTACACAGGTGTCTGGGTATATGTTTGTATGGTCGCTGTATGGAGCTATAGGAGCACACAGGTCTTAGAGGCAGGCTGCCCTACAGGCACCACACAGCTCCTGAATGCAAACATATGCTCCCTATTTGCTTTTACAACTGGAAATGCTGGATGTAGTCATGCTAAAGCGTTTAGAAATATGGAAGGTAAACAAATGAAATGAAAGACATTTGGAAATAGTCCAACAATGACTTGGGAGGAAAAAAAAAAAAAAAAAGAAAAGAAATGGCATTGCTCGTTAAAGATGCAGTATCCCTTTTCTTAGCTGGTTTGAGGATCCCCAGGAAAAAGGACGAGCTGCTAAGAGCTTCATTGGGGGCGGGGTGGGGAAGGCTTCCACCCAATTTGTACCAAATGATCAGGCAAAGCCTAAAACATCTCGAGCTCATCAACAAGGCTGTTTAGCACTCCGTATCTCAGTCAGAATGTACTGCTGCATTTAATCAGGTAGAGGTAGGCTGTGCGTACGACTCAGTACCCCAGTGGCAATGCAGGACACATCGTTTTGATGACTTCCCCCTGCAATAAGCTGTGGTTAACTCAGGTACCAAAAGGGATACTACATAATGCATCACTGGAGATGTACACTACGGAAGATGATTCGAACAGATTTGGGTGTCCAGTCCCACCACGACTAAGTGAAGTGTAGCTTCTGTAGGTGTGAATGTGTCAGGGGTCTTACAGCCGTTCCTGGCTTTGTTCAGAGGACTGCCCTGGCTCCCTAGATGGGCTGAGTTATCTAAGGTGTACAAAGCTTTTCTCTTCTACACTTTTGGGAGGAGATTCTGACTAAAGCTGGTAGGAAAACCACCCTAAGCAAGGGGAGGCAATGGCACACCTACAACATACGCCACAGACAACGGATTAAGCTATCAGGATGAGAAACTGCCAAACACTAAAGATTCATTTAAATGGGTTCATTTCTCACCTATTCTGAATACAAAACAGCACAGGAGCTGAGAAATGTTAGGTGCTTTAGAATAATGACCAAGTATCATTCCTAAGAGGGTACTGACTTCATGGGTTCAGAAAAAAGGGAAAGGGGAAAAAAACAGAGGGGAAGTTTTAAAGCATCATTTAGTGGACAAAATTAATGACTTCTGTCAAACAATACGAGAGGGAAAGTAGGAGTCTGAAAGGACTCTGAGTGCCAGAGGTAGAAAGGATAGGAAAAATGAACACTTTGAAATGTAAGCTCAGTTTTACTTCTGCCAAACTAGTCAATCCCACCTGGGAGAGACAGTATCTAGACAGTCTCTCTCCCTCTCTCTTTCTTACACGCACACACATGCTCGCAGAGAGGCTTGTCTGAGACACCAGGGGACCACTGCGACATGCACTGAGAAGCTGTGACACTCCCCAGCACATACCTGGCAAGAAAGCTATAAACCCCAGAGTTCTTCCTGTAAGCTGGAAACCAGCTCTTTGGGTTGGCTGGTTTGGTTTTCAAACCTGGTGTAAACCCAGAGAGGTTGGCTGGCTGCGTGTGAGTCTTTGGTGCGCGTGAGAGGAGTCGGACCTTTTGCACATGTGTCAAGTCTCAACCACAGAGGTAAAGGACAGAGAAAAGTGAAAGCACTTTTGGGAAAGAAAAAAATCACATATGCAGCTAACTAACACAGAACACTGGTAGGCATACCTAATGTTTCTAATGCAGACGTTCCTTCTCCAAGTTATATATCTCCAGGGACAATTGTAAAGAGGCAATAAATTAAAAAAATCTAATGCAAACCAGTAAGTACAACAGAGAGAACGAGCTTAGGCACAACTTTAGCACTTTCTTTCTTTCTTAAGTCTATAAAAAAAAAAAGTTAAAGAACAGCAAGCTGCATTTCAGAAGAACATTGGCAACATTTACAAACACACTTTTCATTAAGACTTCTGCAGAAGGCAAAGGGGGGGGTAGGGGGGAAAAGCAATGCACGCACTACGGGAAGACAAAGGTCTCCTTCTACTCGGGAGGAATCGGCTTGTGCCCTGCAAAGCAGATCCACCAGGGAAGGGATGCACGGGGGAGGGAGGAGTTGGGTTTGCTGCTATAACTAGGGATCCAGTACACACTTCTAGAGCAGATGAAGAGAGCTGCAACCATTGGGAAGCTGAGGCTTTTAAAACGGGAGCAATAGGGTAGCACAACCGACTACAGGTAAGGAGCATTGGGATGCGGTTAGCATCGGGCAATGCCAGAAGATGGAGCTATTGCTTACTGGCTAAGAAAGCGCTGCAAAAAAGAATTAACATTCAGTCAAATTAATGCACTTTTAAACAATTTCATGCACCGAGGACTCGCTAAGATAATTTTACAGCGATGCAGTAGGAGTTTTAAGGAGAAGGGAAAAAAAAAAAATTAAACCCCGTTAAGTTTACGAGAGCAGAACTAGAGGTATAAAATTACATTCTTTGGCAAGTTGGATAACACACACAGATACAAATAACTCATTAGAGCTGCACACAGAAAAATCAAATTCATTAGATGATAACGACAGGAAAAGTGCAATAAGTTATTAGTCTTTTTTTTTTTTTCTTATTTGCTTTAAAAAGGAAAAAAAAAGGTAATAATAATTTTTTTTAAAAGGCTCTGTGAATTTCAAATTCCACTCACTTGAATACTCTGTGCATTCCTCCAACTCTAACAATGTGCATCCCTCCAACTGTACCTTAAAGCTAACTGGAAATGACTCAGGTTGAGCAATAGTATGGCTACAGATAGAGAAACACATCTCTTTGATAGAAAGAAAACCTCTCTCTAAACCCACCCTAAAAATCACAGCAAAATCAACGAGAAACACAAAGGACTTCATCCAAAACCTGTTGTGAGCTACCGGTCCTGAAACCCTTTTATTTTGTTTTATTTTATAGATCTGCAAAAAATACCTATTTAGTTATTGGCTGATAGGGAGGACAGGGGCAGAGGGGAAAGAAAGAAAGAAAGAAAGATCAGCATAGATCCCTTTCCTACCTTTTTTTGACGATCAGTATGACAACAAGGAGAAGGAGGATGAATACCAAGATCCCAGCACTGATTCCTGCTATTTTCACCACTCGATCCGTTTGCTTAGCTGGATCAGGAATCACCTCAGGTTCTTCTGTTGCTGCTGCTAAAGGAATTAAAAAAAAAAAACAAACTTGGTTAAACGTGTTAAGCACTAGAGAGAAGAAAAATCACACTTGGCTGGACTCAGTCATCTCAGAGGTCCTTTCTGGCCTAGGAGATTCTGTGATAATTGGCGCTGATTTCCAAATATGTGTTTTAACAGTAGGCAGAACACAGCCACAGGCATCCACATATATGCACATAGACTCATTCTATTTATTTGAGGGCTTGATTTCAATGTATGTATCTCATACATCTGCAACACCAAGCGTGGCTTTGCTCTTTGCCTTTCCCCTGCTCATAGGCAGGGATGGGTACATGCATACATACATACATACATACATATATATATATATATATATATGTATATATATAAAATGTCATATACACAGACATGGATTTGCATCTGGATTTCTAAGTGTGTTGCTGTATTACAAAGCAGAAGACAAAGAAGAGACAATCTATCTATACCTATATAATGCCATGTACACAGAAATGGATTTGCATCTGGATTTCCAAGTGTGCTAATGTATTTCAAAGCAGAAGACAAAGAAGAGACAATCAATATCTATATCTATCTATCTGTCTATCTATAGATATATAATGTCATGTACACAGACATGGATTTGCATCTGGATTTCTAAGTGTGCTACTGTATTACAAAACAGAAGAAGAGACACTCTATATCTATCTATATATATAGATATATATAATGTCATGTACACAGACATGGATTTGCATCTGGATTTCCAAGTGTGTTAATGTATTACAAAGCAGAAGACAAAGAAGATACTCTCTCTATATATACATATATATACACAGCCATGGATTTGCATCTGGATTTCCAAGTGTGTTAATGTATTTCACAGAACCAGTCAGGGTTGGAAGGGACCACAAGGATCATCTAGTTCCAACCCCCCTGCCATGCCCAGGGACACCCTACCCTAGATTAGGCTGGACAGAGTCTCATCCAGCCTTGCCTTAAACACCTCCAGGGAAGTGGCCCCAACCACTTCAAACCATTTCAAAGCAGAAGACAAAGAAGAGACTATATAAAAAATAGATATATATTACTTGTCATGTTCACAGATATGGATTTGCATCTGCATTTCCAAGTGTGTTACTGTATTACAAAGCAGAGACAAATCTATCAAGTAAATCACCACTGCTTCCTTTAATGCTATTTTTTTCCCCCCCAGATATTAAATATGGAATATTTAACATTGAGTAGTGAGCTGACATTAACTCCCAAACAGTAAATTAAACTCTCTTTTCCAAGACACAGCTGGCATCCTAAACTCTCTTCCTTCAGACACCTTTGTATATTAATTCACCTTACAGCATCTGGCCTGAGCTCTGCCTTCCGCTGGGAATTTTGACTCTTCATACAAAGTCACCTACAAAGCCAAGCCTGAAGTCAGGAGTACCTTTATTTCTGTTTATAGGCAAAAAAAAAAAAGAAAAAAAAAATCACTGTTCTACAGAGAGGTGAAGCCACTCCACAGCACAGCTGTGTGGGCTGAGGCCACAGGTTAGAGGAAAGCAGAATACATTTGAAATAGCACAGCCCTTCAGCCTGCACCTCTCTGCATCACAGCCTGGTGCACAAAGGAGCAGGAACGTGAGGGTTTCCAGCCTGGCAAAAGTATCAGAAAATATAAATAGGTTTCAGCCAGGGGTAAAATCCCATGAGATGTTTACTTGTAAAATAGGAAACGGCTCTTCAGCTCTCTGGTTCCTCCTTTCCAAGGCTGTGGCTTTGCACTTTGCCTTTCTCCTGCTCACAAGCAAGGTTCCTACATGTCCTTGCTCTCCCTCTGACCTTTCTTCACCCACACATGCAGCAGATGCCACTAACTTCTCCCTCCTCGCAGCAGCTGCACGTGGAGTAGTTACAAACTGTTGGTATCATCCTGGTTATGTCACCACACAGATGTCCTTTACTCTGAAATGCTTCTCAACAGACCACTAAAACAAGCCAAACAAAACCTGAGGTGAAGCCACACCTGAGAACCACAGAATCACAGAATGTCAGGGGCTGGAAGGGACCTCCAAAGCTCATCCAGTCCAACCACCCTGCCAGAGCAGCATCACCCAGCAATGCATCCAGGCAGCTCTTAAATATCTCCAGAGGGAGACTCCACAACCCCCCTGGGCAGCCTGTTCCAGGGTTCTGTCTCCCTCGCAGGGAAAAAGTCCAATTGCTCCTATTGCTCCCTTGAAAGTCAGCTCCGTGGGCCTTCCAGAAAGCCAGTGTCAGGCAAAACTGGCATCTAATACTTTCTGGGTTTAACCATGTTAGTCAGACTGTTTCTATTCAGGTTCCATGGGCAGGAACCCAGATAATTATTTGAGGGAAGGGTCAGGCTGTTTAAAATCGTTCTTCATTACTCATTTCTTTAAGCTCTGTCTCAGCAGCATCTGCACTTAAAAACGATTTACCCTGAGAGCAACCTTCCAGACACTCATGGAAAGAGCTGGGCAGACAGTGAGAGCTCTGGCAGAGCTTTAATCTTGAAACTTAATCATCTTTCTAAGACATCATCATCACCATAATCACCTCGCTCTCTCAGAGCTTGAACTCTATCTGCTGAGAAATACTAAATGCCTCCTCCTTTGTGCATGCACACTCGCATGCATACCTGCAAGGCTCCACACTGTGTGTCCTGTGTGTGGTTGAGGTGTTTAGGGGTAAGAGTTAGGATCATTGAGTAGTGTGTGCATGTGTAGCTGCCTACACACAACTCACACTCAAGCTACAATTCATCACAGAGTCATACAATTGCTTTGGTTGGATTCTTAAAGAGTCCAGCCATCAACCCATGGCCATGAAACCATGCCCCAGAGTACCATGTCCACATGAATCACAGAATCACAGTCAGGGTTGGAAGGAATCTCAAAGATTACCAAGTTCCAAAGCCCCCACCATGGGCAGGGACACTTTCCACTAGATAGGGTTGCCCAGAGCCACATCCAGCCTGGCCTTAAAAACTTCCAGGGGTAAGAGTTAGGATCACAAGTGGTGTGTGTATGCGTAGCTGCCTACACACAATTCACACTCAAGCTAGAATTCACCACAGAGTCATACATTTGCTTTGGTTGGATTCTTAAAAAGTCCAACCATCAACCCATGGCCATGAAACCATGTCCCAGAGTACCATGTCCACATGAATCACAGAATCACAGTCAGGGTTGGAAGGGATCTCAGAGATTATCAAGTTCCAAAGCCCCCACCATGGGCAGGGACACTTTCCACTAGATAGGGTTGCCCAGAGCCACATCCAGCCTGGCCTTAAAAACTTTCAGGGGTAAGAGTTAGGATCACAAGTGGTGTGTGCATGTGTAGCTGCCTACACACAACTCATACTCAAGCTAGAATTAATCATAGAATTGTACTAGAAGAATCAACCTAAGACCACCACGGCCATGAAACCATGTCCCAGAGTACCATGTCCACATGTATCACAGAATCACAGAACTGTCAGGGTTGGAAGGAACCTCAAGGATCATCCAGTTACAACTCCCCTGTCATGGCAGGGACACCTCACACTAGAGCAGGTTACTCAGAGCCACATCCAGCCTGGCCTTAAACATCGCCAGGGATGAGGCTTACACCACCTCCCTGGGCAACCCATTCCAGTGTCTCACCACCCTTATGGTGAAGAACTTCTTCCTAACATCATATCTAAATCTTCCCTCCTCTAGCTAGGATCCATTCTCCCCATGTCCTATCACTACCCAACAGCCTAAAATGTCCTTCACCATATTTTCAGATACTGGATACACATAAGATGCAAACAAAGAGGAGGACATTTGAGGTGAAACTGTAAGAAGGTGGTGTTTGAGATTCTCAGTGTGTAAAATGAATTGATTCCCAGGCTGCTATTAGCTGGGCTGGATGTGACAAATCTGAATGAACATTTGACAAGCAGCTGAGTCAAAGGGCCAATCAGGAGAGCCAAATGACCAACCAAAGCTAATATATAAATGCCAAGGGGGAAAAAAAAAATCATGTTTGGTGTATGGAGTACTGAGAAATAGCAAGGGCATGGGAAGGGTAGAGTGAAGGGCAGGCAGGAGTGAGGTAGCTGCTGTGTTTGGAACCAGTGTGAGTGCAATGTGAGTGCAGCTGGGTAGCTCTGACCTACAAAGGTGAGAATTACTCATGCTGTAAAATAACTAAAGCTTGAGCAAGAGATTTAGTTGTGTGGATGAAGATTTAAGGCCAGGTCTTAGAGAGAGATTAGAATATGAGTCACGAGGATTAGATGTGACCTGAAGATGCACTTCAAAAATCATAGAATCAGCCAGGCTGGAAGAGACCTCCAAGCTCAGCCAGCCCAACCTAGCACCCAGCCCTATCCAATCAACCAGACCATGGTACTAAGTGCCCCATCCAGCCTTTTCTTGAACACCTCCAGGGATGGGGACTCCACCACCTCCTTAGGCAGCCCATTCCAATGCCAATCACTCTGTGCAGAACTTCCTCCTAACACCTAGCCTATACCTCCCCTGGCACAACTTGAGGCTGTGTCCTCCTTTTGACAAGGGCTGAGAGTGACAGGATGAGGGGCAAGGGTTTGAAATTAGAAAAGAGGAGATTTAAATCAGATGTTAGGAACAAGATCTTTACCATGAGGGTGGTGGAACAGTAGAATAGGTTACCCAGGGAGATTCTGGAGGCTCATCCCTGGAGATATTGAAGGTCAGGCTCAACAAGGCTCTGATTAAATTGATCTAGTGGAAAATGTTCCCGCACACTGCAGAAGGGTTGCTCTAGAAGACCTTTGGAGGTCCCTCTCAACCCAAACAGTTCTATGGTTCTATGGAGTATAAATATATTGAACAGTCATAGACTAAGCACGAGTATAACCAGCAGCTGAGACTCTGGCATCCAAAAATACTACAATCCACGGGCAAAACACTACCCCTATCCACGACACCAACAGGAGAAAAAAAACTGCCTCTGACTGAAATGAAGCCAGGATTATTAGATGCATGTTTCCAGCAAGGGATAATATTGACTAAATGTTACTCTTGGGGACTATATGAAAGCAATTATAGTTATAAATCACCCTGCAATCTATTATTTATGCCTGTGTGAGTGCTATGCAACGAAGGACATGATTTTGTGGAAGCCACTGCAGGCTCGCACAGAAGCCTTAAATGAGACTTAGGGATTTGAAATGATTTCTTACTACTCGTGCTTAAATTCTGAGAGCTCAAAGGGTATCCTAATAGGCAGGTGTGACCGCACACAACACAGAGACCCAAAGGCCAAACCCACAGGAACCTTGTGCCTAAGTGTTAAGCTTCTCTGTACAAGTCAGTGTCTGCTGATCCCACGAGAGTACAGAGTGGGAGAAGTTCTGCTTACTCTGAGGATTTGCTCTCTCTGTCCTCTAGATGATCACACTGTCAGGATCTTTACTTCTCTGCAGGCTGAAGTGCTGCTTTTGCCAAGCAAAGCAACTAGACCAACCAAAAGAGAAAGCTCAAGCTGTGTTGCCTAACCAACCTAGTGGCCTTCTGTAATGGAAGGACCACATCAGATGATAGGGAAGAGCTAAGGGTCACTTCTGTAAACCTTTGACAGGGTAGGGTCTTACAACATCCTTCTCTCTAAATTAGAGAGAGATCCTGCTTTGGCACAAGGGTTGGACTAGATGATCTTTTGAGGTCCCTAAGATTCTGTGATTTCATAGAAGCATAGAGTAATATAATCATAGAATGGCTTGGGCTGGAAGGGAACTTAAAGATCATCTAATTCCAACCCACCTATCATGGGCAGGGACACCTCCCACTAGACCACGCTGATCAAAACTTTGTCCAGGCTGGCCTTCAACATTTCCAGGAATGAGGTGTCCACATCTCCTCTGGCAAACTCATTCCAGTGCCTCAACTACCCTCATAGCAAAGAATTTCTTCCTAATGTCCAATCTAAACTTCCCCCTGCTCCAGTTTCAAACCATTGCCCTTAGTTAAAACAATAGTTAAAAGTGAAATGACTTTGATAATTGGCCTTAACTACTGCACATTTCTGAATGAGGTGGTAAAGCTGCTGGAAAATGAGTTATAAAACCACCTGCTTTACTAACTCCTAACATTCCCTTTTAGTGGCCCACTCCTCCAGCCCTTTCCTTTGTCTTCAAACTAAAAGGGAATGAATTTATCTGAAGGAGAACCTGACAGGGTAAATAGAATGATGACCATGAGAATGGACTCTCCACTGGGTACCAATTCCTTTGGCCAGCCTTGCTTTAACAGACCTGCCATTAAGGGCCAGTTTTTACAGTATCCTTGCATGGTGCCAGATTTTCCCCACTTTGAAAGTAAGTCTGAGAAGAGATAACCCCATGGATTTTAACCAGTGCAAAACCACCTTCTGCAGAATTTGCAGGAAGGTTTCTGATCTGCAATGGAGAGTTTCACTGCTTTTCACCTCTCCTACAAGAAGAGCTGCCTATGCACAGGACTTAAGAGCTAGACTTTGAGAGAAGAGGGCTGGAGCACATCTCCTATGAGGACAGGCTGAGAGAGTTGGAGCTCTGCAGCCTGGAGAAGAGAAGGCTTCCAGGAGACCTTGGAATGGCTTTCCAGTATCTGAAAAGGCCTACAAGAAGGCTGGGGAGGGACCACTGACAAGGTCTTGCCCTACCAGGACATAGGATGAGGAGGAATGGGTTTAAACTGGCAGAGGGGAGACTGAAACTGGATGTTAGGAAGAAGTACTTTGCAGTGAGGGTGGTGAGACACTGGCACAGGTTGCCCAGGGAGGCTGTGGAGCCCAGAAGCACAGAATGTGATCAAAGATCAGATTCTATGTTTATGTGATTCACAGCCTCCCTGGAGGAGTTCAGGACCAGGTTGGATGAGGCCTTGAGCAACCTATTCTAGTGGGAGGTGTCCCTGCCTATGGCACAGGGGGGTTGGAACTGGATGAGCTTTGAGGTCCCTTCCAACCCAAACCATTGTCTAAATTATGTTTTTAATAGCCTCCAAATCTAGCATCCACTTCTACAGCTGTGCACATGCATAATACTATGTCCAGTTCTGAGCCAATCAGTTTAAGAAATAAGTTGAGATGCTTGAAGGGCAGCAAGGCTGGGGAGGGGCCTGGAGCACAGCCCCAAGAGGAGAGGCTGAGGGAGCTGGGGGTGTGCAGCCTGCAGAAGAGGAGGCTCAGGGCAGAGCTCATTGCTCTCTGTAGCCACCTGAAGGAAGGTTGTAGTCAGATGGGGCTGGGCTCTGCTCCCAGGGACAGAACAACAGGACACAGCCTCAAGCTGCACCAGAGCAGGTTCAGGTTGGATGTTAGGAGGAAGTTCTTCGCAGCAAGAGTGATTGGCATTGGGATGGGCTGCCCAGGGAGGTGGTGGAGTCCCCATCCTTGGAGGTCTTTAAGAGGAAGCTGGATGAGGCACTTGGTGCCAGGGTTTAGTTGACTAGAAGGTGTTAGGTGATAGGTTGGACTCTACTGTCTTGAAGGCCTTTTCCAACCTGATTAATTCTGTGATTCTGTAATATTTATGCTTAATTCTCAGAGCATAGCACGCAGACAGAGCCCAGGCAGGGCACACATCGCTTTGCTGCCTTCTGCCTCCTCCTCTCCCGGCTCAGAATTTACACACGGCCTTGCAAAATTGTCAGGGAATTTACGAGCCTCAGCACAAAATCTATTCACCTACCTCCTTCCTAAGGAGATGGTGTTGGAATCTAGATAATGATATTCTACTCGCTCACCCAAAGGGAATTATTCAGGCAGAAAGCTCTGGCAGGATTTCGCAGGCCTGCCTGGATGGTACCAGTTAGAGAGCAGGCAAGCTCCTCACAAGACAGCTTCTAAATCAGAGGGTTTGAACAAGGTCTTACCCCTAACTTCCTCACCACACCATTTGACTTTCTCAGCATCCACAGAGAGGACGCCAGCGAGGGGAGCAGCTCTCTTTTATATGCATTATTTAATGCTTCCATTTTATGACCCTGTGTTTCCTGAGAATGTTAATTCCTGTTTATGGCAGATCTTTGGGTTCTCACAAGCCCACACTGTGCATTTGCAGCCCAGGAAGCCAAGCAGAGGCTGGACTGCAGAAGGAGCAGTGTGGGCAGCAGGGCCTGGGAGGTGATTGTGCCCCTCTGCTGTGCTCTGCTGAGACTCCACCTGGAGTAGTGCATCCAGTGGTGGACCCCTGGGACAAGAGGGATGTGGAGATGCTGGAGGTGTGCAGAGAAGGGCCCCGAGGATGCTCAGAGGGCTGCAGCAGCTCTGCTGTGAGCACAGACTGAAAGAGTTGGGGCTGTGCAGGCTGCAGAAGAGGAGGCTCCCAGGGGACCTTCTGGTGGCCTTCCACGATATGAAGGGGGCTACAAAAAAGCTGGGGAGGGAGTTTTTAGGCTATCAGGGAATGACAGGACTAGGGAAAATGGAGCAAAGCTGGAGGTGGGGAGATTCAGCCTGGAGGTGAGGAGGAAGTTGTTGAGCATGAGAGTGGTGAGAGGCTGGAATGGGTTGCCCCTGCAGGGAGGTGTTTGGGGCCAGATCCCTGGAGGTGTTTTTGTCCAGGCTGGCAGAGGCTGTGGGCAGCCTGCTCTAGGGTAGGGTGTCCCTGGGCATGGCAGGGGAGTTGGAACTGGCTGATCCTTGTGCTCCCTTCCAGCCCTGTCTGATTCTATGATTCTATATACAAAAGAGCTCTGCCCAAGATAATCTGTTCTGCACCTTTTGTTGTGTGGCATTCAGAAAACCTTTTTGTAATTAAAGCCAGCAATGCCACCTGAATGCATTTCAACAAGGTACCGCCAGGATAGCATCGGAGGAAAACTGGAATGGCAGCCAGCTCTGGAGATATTGCTGGCCTATCAGCTGGGAGAAGGGGCTGGTGGAGAAAATTACAAGAGATTCTCTGATGAATATTGTCTTTCAGCTCTCTCTGCCCCGAGTTTTAATCATCCTCCCAGGAAGATCGCTCGGTCCTCATCAGTTTTGTTCTGCGGCTGCTCCGCTGCAGTGATAATCATTGTGCAATTAAGGAGATTTCTGGAAGACTTAAGTTAATTAACAAATTCGAGCTCAAAGAGAGAAGACCTGTAACCCCTTTTGGCTTAATTACACCTTAAAACCCAAAGTCTCTGCTGATTCTCTTTGATGGCAACACTTCAATGCTCTTTTACAGGGCTATGGCATCTGCAACTTGCTCCTGCAATCTATGCGCATGGTTCATGAAGTCCTGCAGATTTCCTCATCTCAACAGATCTGCTGCTGAGGGACACAATTGAGCACCAGACTTGGTAGAGTTAATGGTTGGACTCAATGGTCTTAAAGATGTTTTCCAAATAAAATCACAGAATCACAGAGCTTTAGAGAGATCACCCAATCCAACCTCACTGCTGAGGCAGCGTCACCCAGGGTAGCTCACACAGGAAGGCATCCAGGCAGGTTTGGAAAGTCTTCAGAGAAGGAGACTCCACAACTCCTCTGGGCAGCCTGCTCCAGGGCTCTGGCAACCTCACACCAAAGAAGTTTCTCCTCATGTTGAGCTGAAACCTTCTCTGTCCCAGTTTGTATCCATTGCTCCTTGGCTTGTTGCTGTGCACCACCAACAAGAGCTTGGCCCCAGGCACTGACCCCCACCCCTCAGATATTTGTACACATTGCTCAGATCCCCTCTCAGCCTTCTCTTCTCGAGACTAACCAGCCCCAGGGCTCTCAGTCTCTCTCCACAGGAGAGATGCTCAAGTCCCTCACTCACCCTCATGGCTCTCTTCTGGACTCTCTCCAGTAGGTCCCTGTCTCTCCTGAACATCACTAGGGTTTGGTACATCTAAGATGGTGCTACCAGAACTCTGCATCAGGCCTTTTTAGGGTAGCATTATGAAAAAGGAAAAAAAAAAAAAAAAAGGCATTTGATTATGAACCAAAAATGTGATTCCCTGAGCTGCACTCTGAAGTGTCACCATAGTAACCAGAGCCCATGGCTGCCCCATGGAAGAGACTGAACTCCTCCAGGCTCTGCTGGGGGAAAGGAAGCTGTCTGGCATCACCAGCCTCTTCTCCACACCCCTCCTCATACAGAGAGAGTTGGGAGATGCTGCTTAGAGAAAAGCTGCTGACTTGCTTTGTGTCGCACCACACTGTGCCCATCTGTCCTCACCTGTGTCCCTTGGCACGGGACAGATGCTCCCAGCAATGCCTAACAGAGCCCCAAGGCTCTGTGATTTGAAAATCTCAAAGGATGGCTGGCAGGCAAAAATGAAATAAATACAGCTTCAGGCTCACCTCTGGTCAGATTTGGATGGTCTGAGGCAGTGCAGAAGTTAAGCACAGGAAGGGCCACAGTGGCCTTGCATACAAACATGTGGCCATGGCACTCTGGGACATGCTTTAATGGCCATGCTGGTGCTAGGTTGATGGCTGGACTGGACGGTTTTAAGAGGGCTCTTCCAACCAGAACTCCATCCATCTATGAAATATGTCAGGAGGTAAACAGGTGACCACCTGCTTACACATTCTGCTTCCAGACAGCCCAGAGAAACATCCTGAGCTAATGCTGCTGGAGGCTTTTTAGAATGCTGAGCAGGCACCTTATAAATATTTACATGCAATTTAACTAATTAAACAAACTAGCACAGCAGATCTTGCCACACCACAATGAGAACGCTGCCTGGAAATTCCAGGCTGCTATCTACATTGATACACAAAATACCTCACTGCTATGGTTAAGCCCTCACATATCT